>JAVIAB010000050.1:37497294-37836311 GCA_032433765.1 Megaustenia siamemsis | reverse complement strand
CCACTCAGTCCTTCTGAAAGCTGTTAGAAAGTGATAGCAAATAATCTAGAAAAGCAAACTCAAACAAACAATCTGTATTCCTGCATCTTGACTACTATACACTAAGGTGGTACATTCAGACAGAAAAAGATGGCAAAAACTTGAGACTCAACTCTTTATAGATGACTCATGGTTACGTAAATCTAAAATGTAGGTATGTCATGGACAAAAACCTTTCACTTCCTTGGATGAAACATGATGCACAGTGAAGTATACAATTTTGCTTAAATCTGAAACAATGTCTAAAAATCCCTACTGTAGCGATCAATGAAGAAGAATATACTCTTAGTTGAAAGTAAATAAAACAGAACACTTAATACTTCTAAATATACTTCTATTATCTTGAAACGTCTTCACAAATCTTGTTCTTTATTCTGGATATCATTCATCATATCACACATATGAATGTGTATGATGATATATGCTGAAAAGAGGTCAAAGAAAAAAAAATTACCCAATGCATATCTGTACAATAATGTGCAGATCAGGGAAAAAAATTAAAGAAATCTGTTCATTCTATCATAATCAAACTTTGGAATTCAACAGAAGAATGAACAAAGTTTCAAATAAATGTATGCAATAATGAAATAAAAAGGTAAAGTATTTATCGATTTATTAGAATCATTCTTCTTCTTTTTCAGTTTCTACTATTAAGAGGGTGTGGATGTGTGTGGGCCAAAAGACACAGACATCGCTGCTTGCAGTAAATAGCATCATATATATATATATATATGTTCTTTCATGATTGTCTTTACTTCTTTAAAGCTCTGGGGTTGGGTTGACTGTTGAAGGCTCCCACCTACTTTTGTGAGTTCATCTGCTTTCTCGTTTTCCAGGATGCCACAATGTGCTGGTATCCACTGCAGGACCAGTTCTCTTTTCTGACAGTGAACATATGTTGTTCTTTATTTCCTCAATGAGTCTACCATTCATGTATATATATATATATATATGCTTTTTCCATGTTCTTTTTAAGAGTGGATGACAAAGAGAAGTAATCATCGGGTGAACACATAATAAATGCCCTTTATTGTAGAGACAAATCAGTTATTTAAAAAAAAATATTCATTATTTATCAACCAACTAAACAAAAATGGTGAACAAACCTCTGATCCATCTTGTGCTCATTAAACTCACGCCGCCTCATGACGGCAATGATCTCCTCATTATCATTAATGTTGAGGTCCCATTGCAACCAGGAATACATTTCATTAGAGATGCCTTTCTTTTTTGAGTAGAACTTCCCTTCATGGTAAACAAAATTCTTTGGATCTGTAGCAGCTTGGAAATACTCTCTTTCTGTGTTTCTCACAGGATTTGGTAGATGGTCACCCCTGAGTTCCTCAGGAATGGGTTCATTCCAAATTGATTTTACTGTTGTTGGTGCACTTGTCACATCGGCTTTACTAAGTCCTTGTGTTTTAGGATCTGATAAATTACTGTCATGATTAGACCCTTGAGAATTACTTGCAAAATGTCTGGACCAAAGTTTCCCATGGTTTGAGAGATTTATTACCTGAAAACAAAAATAAATTAATATTTGATATATTTGCTAAATTGCTCATAAAATAGTTTTTTTTCAAAGACATGCAAAAGAAAAATAAATAAATAAAATCTAAGATACTTTGTTGAGGAGGACAATAGCTTTGTATGATGGATATTCAATTAAAAAAATAATCTGCTGCTTTTGTTACTGTTGTCTTTTAAAGGTAAGGTCAGGTATTTTACCTACTACTGTATGCAGTAAACAGAACTATCTTTGGGCAACCTGCAGGTAGGCTCAGAAGAGCAGCAGGTTAATGGTAGAATATCCTAAAATAAAACAATCCCACTGCCTTGTGTGAAAGACTTTTAGTCAAAGGCTAGTGGAGTCAATTGAAAATTCTTCATCTTCTTCAAGGATCAGTTATTGCTGTGCATTTAGACATTTAGACCAGCATGGTCATGATGAACGATATAATGCATTTCAGGTCTTCACTGGTTCCCCATTGTTTACCATGCAGGGTCGTTTCTGTAGGCTATATTTGTGTTCTTAGAGTGTTGAGCATGCTGCAGTCCTGTAATATACGCTCTGGAGTTTGGATGCTCCGCAGTCACATGATGCAAAGTCACTAAGTCCTATCTTGTGTAGGTGTGTTCTGAGGCCACTGACCTGTTCTGAGTCTGAATATCTTGATCTGCTCATTTCTGCTGGCTTTGTTAAAACTTTCATGTTCTGGCTCATATTTTCCATAAAACTCCTTCCATTATGTTTTTCTAGCTTGTTTCAGGATTATCTTTACTTCTTTAAGGCTCTGGTGTTGGGTGGACTGTTGAAGGCTCCCACCTACTTTTGTGAATTCATCTGCTTTCTCATTTTCCAGGGATGTCACAATGTGCTGGTATCCACTGCAGGACCAGTTCTGTCTTTCTGACAGTGAACATATGTTGTTCTTTATTTCCTCAATGAGTCTGTCAATTTAAAATAAAATAAATGGAAGGCTATGGAAAACGACCATCATTAATTCTTTATATAGTTATAGCTCACCACAACTTTAGAAAACCTAAAATAAATGGGACAATGAATTCATATACCCAGAGGAACAATGTTCATTACAGATGACAGATATACAATAAGAGTGAGGTGCAGAATAGCTCAGGAAAAGAATAAGGAAAATACTATGCATCCAATTTTTGCCAAAAGAAATAAGAAAAAGGAGTTCTTCAGTTTTTATATGGAGCCAGATTTGAATCTTGGACAATCTGACAATAGACCAAAAAATGGTTGCAGGCCACGGAAATGTTTTACAGAAAGAATGGTTAGTATACCATGAACAGTTAATACAGTAATGAGAATGTTCAAAAAGAGGACATAGCAAAAAGAATGCTTATTTCCAACATCAAAGGAGACAATCACAATTTTTTGGTCATCCTTTGAGATGAAAACAGCTGGAACATACTGTGGATATAGGAAACATCAAGGGATAAAGAGATGGTGAGAAGGGAAAAATATATATATATATACAAGAAAGTTAAGTGAGCGGTTTGGTCAGATAACATAATTGATAAACAACTATACAACTATAAAGATAGAAAGTTGTGAGGAAACATGATCACCTATGCCAGGAGGTACAATACTTTATGATGATGATATTTGTGACAAAGGTAGAGTTACCAGAATTCTAACAAAAAGAGAGTTGTTCTCTCATTCTCTCAACCTTATCTCCATCTAGTATTGTCTGGTGTTTCAATGTACATTTCTAAATCTCAATGTGCTCATAAGCCTAATGGTAAAATAGCAATATAACCAGTAACTTTAAAGCATGCATTGTAATTATAATGAAAGGGCAGAAATAAAATAACCTGCAACACAAACTTTAATAGGAAGTTTCCGAAGTTTACTTTCATGACAGTCATAGTACGTCACTTGAGATCAAGATGTTACTAGCTGTGTTGCCTGCTTCAGTGAGTGTAGTTTATATGTAGTCCTTAATGTCTTGGTCCCATCATCTTTTGGATCAACCACATTGACCCTTTCCAGAAACTACTATTCTCCTTTATTGATCTTACATGGACATGAAAGTTTTTAATAAGCTCAAAGTATATACTTTTCTTTTCTTAATTAAAATAACAGTTTGTTGCACATGCCTTTAGACATCAAAATGTTAATAATTTTGAAGAAAGTGTTTCTCAGCTCAAGACTGGTGACATCTTCATACTGCTTGTCATGGTGTAATACCAGTGACAGCCACTATTTAGTAGTTCTCTTTTCATTTTTGTTGTTTTTCTCCTATCCTTCTTCTTCTTTCCTTCCTCATCTACCTTTCAGCGTCGAGGGGAAATATAATTTGCGATCTTTTGCTCTTCTCGCTCGCCTCTGCTGCTGTTATGTTTCCTAGTGCTTCTAATATTCCATCGACCCATCTTTTTCGTGGTCAACCCTTGGGTCTGGTGTTCTCACGTTTGTTGAAGGCTCGTTGTGTTGTGTTTTGTTCTTTCTGCCTTGTCACATGGCCAAACGATTTTATCTGTTGTTTCCTTATATATTCTATGGCGGGGGCTATTCCTAGCTTTTTCCTCAGTTCTTCATTTCTGATCTTATCTCTCAGACTGTTTCCTGTCATTCGTCTAACACATTTCATCTCTGTAGAGGTTATTTTTCTTATTGTTTTTGCATCTAGGGTCCAGGTCTGGCATTGGTAGCACAACGTTGGGATGAAGATTGTATTGTGTAGTGCTCGTTTTGCCTCCAGAGTTATTTCCTTGTTGGACAATAGTAGTGATAACTGTCCAATGATTTGACAAGCTTTGTTGCATCTTGATTCTATCTCTGCTGTTTGAGAATTATCAGTTGCCATTAGACTTCCTAGTTATTTGAATTCCTCTACTTATTTTAGTTGTCTGCCTTCTATAGTTATGTTGATGTTCTGTTTATTTTTGGCGACATTCATGACTTCTGTTTTGTTCATCTTGATTTTCATGTTGTATTTTGTGCCTGAGATGTTGAGTTTGTTTAAGTGTTCTTGTAGGTCTTCTATCGTTTCATGTATTAGTGCCTGATCGTCTGCAAATAAAAGCTCGTTGATCTCCTCTGTCTCTGATGGGTTGGCTAGCTTGCATATATATAGTCCATATATGTAATAAACAGTAGGGGGATAGTACGCACACCCCTGTCTTACACCTGATCTAACTTTAAAGTGGTCTGTGTAGCCTGCTGCTGTTCTGACCCTGCAGCTGCTGTTGATGTAGAGACTTTTAATAAGGTTGGTTAGATGTTGGCTTACTCCGTATGTTGTTAGAATCTCCCACAGTTGTTCTGTTTACTCTGTCGAATGCTTTTTCCTGGTCAATGAAGGCTATATTGTGTTCTGTCATTTTTTTCTGTAAGCTGTTTTGATGTGAATAGTGCGTCGGTACATCCTCTGTTTTTTCGGAACCCGATTTGAGAATAGCTTAACTGTAGTTCTATTATTAGTCTCAGCCTTTTTTCAAAGATTTTGGCGTATAGCTTTCCTACATGGCTGAGAAGAGATATACCTCTATATTGATTGCAGTCTCTTTTGCAACCTTTCTTTTTCCATATTGGTATGATGATTGCCTGTTGCCAGTCTTCTGGGGTTTGTTGTCGGTGCCATGCTGCATTAAATATTCTGTGCAGCCATTGCACTCCTGTTTCTCCTGCTGCTGCTATTATTTCTATTGGTATGTTATCTATCCCCGGTGCTTTATTTCTTGGTGCATATTTGATTACTTCTTCGATTTCCTCTTTCATGATGTTGGGATCCTATCCTTAGGGTGTTGAAAAGGTGGTACTTCAATCTTTTGTGGCCCATTCAAAGTCTTACAAAATGTTATTTGTTCTTTTCTGTTGAGCTGATAGAATTATTTTTTTTATTGTAGCCCTGGTGTTTTGTATTCTATTTGTTGAGGTATTTGTTCTTGACAAACCTCTTTGATTCCTTCTAAGTTGTACTTGTATCTGGCTGGTGTAATTTGCATCTTCCTTTGTCAACCTATCTGCCTCATCCTTTCCATAAATATTGCAGTGAGATGAAATCCTCTGAATCACAGTTCTACATCTCTGAGTGAGCTTGTAAAGTATTTCTCTTGAATTATTCAGGACTTTGTTTCTATGACTTCTCAGTGCTGTAACTATTGACAGAGCAACTGAGAAATACAATGTTTTCTTCTTAATTTTCTCCTACAAAAGAGTTTCAGCTGCAGTTTTTTTTTTTAGAACATCTGCCTCTGCCTTAAAGTTACTTGAATATTTTCCTGTTACAACATAGAGTCTTTTCCATGTTACATTTTTAAGGCATATAAAAAAATCTAATAGCAAAGAGACATAAAGTAATCATCATCAAGTACCGGGCCTACTGGCATAGGCGATCATGTCTCTCCACAACTTTCCGATCTCGACAGCTATTTATCATTTCTGTTGTTGACTTTCTGCCAGGCCATTCTCTTAAGCTGTCTGTTATTTTTTCTCTTTGCTTCCCTCTATCTCTTCATCCCTCAATTTTTCCAGTTGTTACAATATTCCAGTTGTTCTCTTCTCATCACATGGCCAAAAAATGATGATTGTTTCTTCCTAATATTGGAAATTAGCTCTCTTTTTGCCTTGACCTCTTTCAGAACATCTTCATTACTCTTCTTAGCTGTCCATGGTACGCTCAACATTCTTCTATAAAACCACATTTCTACAGACTCCAGTGATTTTCTTGTCTGTTGTCCTATTGCCCATGATTCGCATCCATATGTTAAGACTGGCTTTATGTAACATTTAAGTACTTTTTTTTCTTGTTTCTATTGTCAAAAATGGATTGCATAGTATCTTCCTCATTTTTTGGAAAGCTGCTTTTGCCTGAGCCATTCTGCATCTCACCCCTTTTGTACACCTTCCGTCTGAGGTTAACAAAGTTCTCAAATATTTAAATTCCTTTACCTGTTTTAATATTGTTTCACTTGTCTTTATTTTGCACTGAGGTGATGTCTTTTTTCTTTGTTGTTACTATTACCTCTGTCTTTTTGCTATTAAGGCCGAGTCCTTTATTTTTGCTTTCTTTCACTATAATGTCCAACATTTCTTGTAACTCATTTTCACTCTTAGCAATTAAGACTGTATCATCAGCATACCTTAGATTATTTATATTATTACCTCCAATTGTTATTCAAGGCGTGTCCCTTATGGTTCTTAAAATAATCTCACTATAAATATTAAACAAATCTGGTGACAGCACACAACCTTGTCTAACACCCTGTTTTATTTGTTGAAACATTCCCAATTGGTTTCCAGTTCTTATGGCTACTGTTTGTTGCCAGTACGTGTTCTTTATTATTCTTAGATCTTTGCTGTCTACGTTTATACTTTCTAAAATTGTGATTATTTCTTGGTGCTTTACTTTGTCAAATGCCTTGGTATGACCTATGAAACATAGGTATAGATCTGTTTACACCTCTATGGCTCTTTCTACTAAAGATCTTATGATATATATGGCATTGCTCATTCCTTTACCTCCAACAAAACCACACTGTTCATAGCTAATTTCTGGACTGATTTTGTTTTGCACTCTTCGCATGATGATTCTTAGTAATATCTTAGTCATATGACTCATAAGGCTTATTGTGTGATGATCATCGCATTCAATCGCACCTGATTTCTTTGGTAGGGCTATGAATATTGATTTGAGCAGGTCATCTGGTATATATCCGCTGTTGTAGATATCATTCAATATTTTTGTTATTATTTCTATTCCAAAATCACCAATGGCTTCAATCTCTTCTTTAGTTATATTATCTGGTCCAGGAGCTTTGCCTGCTTTCATATTGCACAAGGTGTCTTCCACTTCTCTGATTATTTCTGGTCCTTCTCCATTATCCTTAATATTTACTTCTGTTCGTTCATCATTATAAAGATCTTTAATGTTATCTGTCTATCGTTCCCTTATGTTTTCTTGATCAATCAACAGTTCTTCCTTTGATCTTAAACATCCAGTTTTTGATTGCGTTTTTCTTCCTGTTAATTCCTCAGTTTGTTTGTATATAGCATCTCCTTTTTGTTGCATTTCAATCGCTTTGCATCTCTCTTCTCTTTTAGCCATGCTTCATTGCATTTTATTACAATTTCTTTATTTAATCTCTTATACTCATCTTTATTTTCTTTATTTCTTCTTGTATTCATTAGCTGCAAAATGTCATCTGTCATCCATTTCTTTCTTGAATTTGTCATCACTGGTGGTATGAACTCTTTTGATGTTTGTTGCATTGATTCTTTTAGCATTTCCCACTGTTCATCAATGCTTTGTATCTTCTCAATTGCATTGTACCGGTTCTGAATTGTGGTTTTATATTTGTCTTGCAGCTTCTTGTCTGATTTGAGTAAATCTAAATTTAACTTGATGTTAACTGAGGCTCGTTTTTTTTTTTTTAATTTTACTCTAAGCTTTCCCACAACTGGTACATGATCACTATTGCAATCTGCCCCTGGTCTAGTTTTCACACACACCAGACTGTTTCTAAATCTATTGTTTATCATTATGTAATCAATTTGATTACGTGCGTTGTCCCCTGGGCTTTTCCATGTCCACAGACGTCTTGGATGTTGCTTATTAAACCAGGTGTTTCCTATCATCATGTTGTGTGTTCTTGCCCAGTGAATAATTTCTCACCTCTTTCATTCCTCTTGCCTAAGCCATAATGACCAACCATTTCCTCAACTCTTTACTTTCCTACTTTTGCGTTAAAATCCCCTAGAACTATGGTGTTTTCTTGTGGTCTGCATTTATGAAGTGCCTCATTTAACTTGTAAAATTTATTAATTGTTTCCTCTAGACTGTCTGCTATTGGTGCATAAACTTGTATAAGATTTATGTCTATTGGCTTTCCATTCAATTTCACTAAAAGGACTGTCACATATTGGGTAAAAGCCTTTCACTGTTCTTGCTCTTTCTGCATCCAAGATGATCCTACTCCTTTTGGTGTTCAGTACCTCCAGAATAGATTATTTTATGTTTATCAAAATACATCTCCCCTTATCCGGTGTATCTCATTTCGCAAAGTCCCAGTAATTGTAAACCCATTCTTTTCATTTCTTGTATGATGTTTTCTAGTTTACCCTTCTGCATGAGTGTTCTCAAATTCCAAGTACCTATCTTTAGAGTTTGTTTTATCTTTATTTTGCTTACAGTAGCTTGATGACGATTGGGTATCACCTGTAGCACATGATGTCCCCTACCGAACGAGGGTTTTCCATTGGAATCCCCCTTAACGTTGTTATTTCAATTGATGTGTCGATTCATGATTGTACAAAGAAGTTACGACAGTGTTTTTCTGTTGCCTTCCGTCGGTTTGTTTACGGTTGGCTCTGCTAGCCTTTGACTAAAAAGTCTCACCCACAAGGCAGTGGGGTTGTTTTACTTCGGGGTACCCTCCCTAAACTTTTTACTCTCCCGAGCTTACCTGCAAGGCAGCAAGGAAGCCACAGGTTGTACTGCTTACTGCATACAGTAGCAGGTAAAATTACCAGTCCTGACCAGTTATTCAGTTACTATTACATAAAGTAATAGTAACTGAATAAGAGCAAGTCGAGAGTGGAAATTCCTGAAGCGTGGAGAAGTTGGAAAATGTGACTAGTTAAGACATGTTAAGAATTAGGTCGACAACAAATTATTAGGCAGACTAAATCCGTGAGATGATCAAGGCCAAAAGTTCAAGGTAAAGTTATTTGGAAACTTTGAAGGGTTGACAGAGTTGATTAGTGACATGTTGTTACGTAAATTAGAGACAAAGATAATTCAGCGTGGCAAATTTTGATTGGACAATGGAGCTTGGGAAAATAAGACTGGGGATATTTAAACTAAGTCACAGAAAAATGGTTAAGCATTGAGAGACCAGAGCTAGAATAGTTAAGTATAGAGAAACCAGATCTTGAATAATTAAGGAGAGTGATCAGCCCTAGAATAGTTAGAGGAGAGAGACCAGATTTAGACTAGCTATTGAGAGACCAGATTTAGAATAGCTATAAGAGAGAGACTAGATCTAGATTAGCTACAGAGAGACCAGATCTTTAAAGAGTTACGATCTAATTCAGATATGTATAAGGAAGATGAATTTATGAAGTCTGGTGGTAGTCCATCTATTTAAGATGTCAATAGTTTCAGTACTGCCACTAATGCATCGCGTGTAAGAAGAATAATAGATGTGCATATGTGACTGTTATAGTGTAATAAATTGTTTTGACATTTGAGTGGAGTTGTCTGTCATTGTGGCTACAACTGCTGCGATGTTCCATGTGACGCTACCTAGAACTTACAGCTTGTAGATCTGGTGATGTTATTGTACTCAATTATAGAAATTGAACCACCCTAGCACTAAAATTCCTGCTCCTTCATATTCTGTTGCATGGGTTGCTGATCCATCTGTGTAGGCACGTGTCCAGGAGGAGTTTGGGTGGTGTTTTTCTATGTATCTTAATGTTATTCTTCTTCACTGTTTTTATACACTATATTGCAAAGGCTGTCTATTAGCTCAGAAAGATACTTTCTTCACAGTGGGTGTTTATAGTATTATCAAATAGTTTAGCTGTCATCTTAGAGTTTATTGAGTCTGCTCTCTGCATAGCTTTTGTTGATTCCACAAAGTTCTTCTGCTTTAGTCTGCCTTTTCTAAAACCACAAGTTCTATGGTGTATGGGATGAAAAAGTATTTTTATCATATTGATTATTGTGTGCCACTATATTTCACTTAAAATGACATTAGCAGCAGATTTTTTATGTTCATTTTTTTAAATGAAGAAATTTACTTTTTCTTTCACCATAAATAGTCATAAACATTGTATCTGTGCTTTGAATGTGATGAATTTCTACTGAATTTGCACATATGGATATTACCATGTATTTAAGGAAAGGAAATGTGTTAGATGAATGACAGGAAACAGTTTGAGAGATAAGATCAGAAATAAAGAACTGAGAAAAAAGCTAGGAATAATTCCCACTATATAATACATAAAGAAACAACAGATAAAATGGTTTAGCTATGTGATACGGTAGAAAGATCAAAACTCAACACAAGGACACTGCAATAAACATTGTGAGAACACAAGACCTAAGGGCCGTCCATATGAAAAAGATAGATTGATGGAATATTAGAAACACTAGGAAACATTAACAGCAGCAGGGACAAACAGAAGAGCAAAAGATAGCAAATTATATCTCCCCTCAATACTGAAAGGAGGGAGCCACGATAGCTCAGTGGTTAGTGAACTGGACTATAAAGGACAAGAGGTAGGGTTTGATCCCAACTGACGGCTTCCGGTTCACCCAGCGTTAAATGGGTACCGGATTTTTTTCTGGGAAAGTAAAGCGGCATGGGCGTATTACCGACCACATTACCCAAAAAATTATGTGCCGAAGGTCTGTAAAATTTATGGTCACTAACACCATATTCCCTATACGCCTCTTGGCGTGACGGGGGTACTTTACTTTTTTTTTACAACACTGAAAGGCAAATAAGGAAGGAAAGAAGAAGAATAAGAAAGAAATGTTTTGTAGAACTGTTTTGAAGGAAGTGGTAAATGGCAATTGTATTCTCATTTTTATTTTTTATTGTTTACTCATTACAACACATTTTGCACACCAGTAATTATGCAGACAACTAAGGTAAGCAAAAAAATTAGTAATTCCTGAATATTTGGAACACATGATTGAGCAATAAAAAATGTTATTTATATTTAAAGGCGTCATGAATAGCTCTGCAAATATGCATTAACGAAAAGATAGTGTCAATAAAATATTTAATATTAAGCAAAGCATTAAGTAGCTGTCATTGTAAAAATTATTGATATGGAAACAGAGCCATAGATTTTAGGGCAGTGATCTCTGCAATATGTGCCATTTTGGCATGCAAGGTTTCTGTTTTTGAGATTGTGGTTCTGCCCTAATGTGCCGTCTTCGGCTCGAAAGGACAATAGATAGAGATAGAAAGCATTAAGTGAAATTTGAAAGTGATCTGAGTAGGTGAAGTTGAGATTTGTAAATAAATGAAAAGACTCCATCTTCTTGTTAAAACAACAGTATGCCATTATTTATCTGACATCTGAATCTATTACAACCCGCTTTATTATTTGTTCTTTTTTTTATTTTCTGCATTTTTCTTACAACTCCTTTGAAAGTTTACTTATTTTTTTCTTTTTTTTGTTTTCTGAATTTATCTTACAACTCTTTTGGACAATACAATTCACTTTAAAATGTATAACAATTTTCATAATTGACATGCAGACATGAATGAGGTATCACTAGATTGGTACTTTAAAGGGCTCTTATGTTTAAATATATAAAAAATATTTTTAAAAATGTTATCAAAATACCTAAATTGTATCATTTCAAGTGTAGTTTTTATTTTCCCTATTTACAATGTTAACATTTTTATTTATTATGTTTATCATTCCTTTATTTTGTTGTTTGTGTATGCCAGCTTTATATTTCCAGCGAAGTCCTGAGGGACTGAATTTTGCGTGAATATAACTTTTGTCTACTTTTCTAACTTAGTGTTCAGATGTTCCTCACCATACAGGAAGATAGTCTCCTACTTCAAAGGTACTCTCTTTTTTTTTTTTTAATTGAAGAGAATTTGATATTTTTGGATAGATTTTGTTATTTTACCAATTTTGCCTAGGCAACAAATATGTGTGGCCTACTCTGTTTTATTTCCAAATTCCAAAGATCTTTAATGTGTGCAGAATGTGCCCAGGTTCTCCTGCTTTTTGCTGTTATTGGTGAGGGGTAGTCTATAAATATCACTGCCCAGAGAACAAGGGAGGGTAAAGTCATGAAGAAACTGTAGATGAAAGTGACAAATGTCCACTGCATGTGGTGGGATTCTAACACAGGACCTTCTTGTTCAGAGGCTGGTGTCTTACCTCAAGATTCAATTCAATTTTTTAAATGTTGATAAATAATACACCATAATAAGTAATAATGAGTATTATGGTATAAAAATGTCTGAGAAGATGTTTAAAATTTTAAGACATTACAAGACATAAGATGCCTTAGAAAAGTTAGATACTTCATTAAAAGCATTTTTTAGGATTTTGGAAGTGAAAAGAAAGTCTTTCTGGCAAGGTAGGATCTCCAGTCAGGGGCTGCTGATCATATATTTTTTGTCATCACTTAAAAATTGTGCTTCCACAATAAATGTAGTTTTGTTGTCATTTATACTATCCAATGGAAGGCCATCATCCCAGGAATAAAATAGCCTTTCAAGCAATCTAAAAACTACAGCCAGATACAGCCATTTATGTTCTTTGTAGGAGTTTTACTCACTTATCTTTTCTAAGTGATATACAAAAGTGTTTTAGTATGGATATTTTGTTTTATTGTGAATTTCTACATAAGTGTGTGAAATTTAAAAGTATTCTGACACTTTAAATGTTTTCTGTAATTTAATAGACTAAACTTTCAAATTGAAAACTGCAAATCCTTATGCATTTTCTAAGCATTTTGCATCATTAAAAAAAATTATTATTGAAAAAAATACCACTAAACAAATTTACAAATTTTTTTCAAAAAATATTTTGATTAATCATCCATTTGTTCACACTTGAGAGAAATTTGAAAGGATCTGAAGAGCCTGACTTGAGTTATTTGAACTGTTGAAATGAATGGAGGCTACTATCACTATCAGAAACCTAGACATTAGACAAGAAAACAGAACAGAGAATTGTAGCCTTTGAAATGTGGATATATAGAATAGGTAGAATTGGATGGAAAGAAAAGATAACAAACGATGAAGTCTTAAAACAACTAAAAATGGTAAGAGAACTACTAAACATAATTCAAATGAGACAAATGCGATTTTCTGGACCATGTTAAAAGACACCACAGCCTACTAAAAAGTAAACTTGGAGGGAAAAATACCGGGTAAAAGAGGCAGAGGCAGACCAAGACTAACACGGATGAGTAACATCAAAAAATGGAAAAATCAGCCTATGATTGTACCTGCCAACCTGCACCATAAAGCAAGAGACAGAGCAGAATGGCGCTCCATGGTAGCCAACCTTCATTGTGGAGATGGCACTCGATGATGATAATTATCACAGATCACAGGATATTCTGACCTTACTCCTTACTAACATATTATACAGTTTATGACAGAACATCATAATCGGCCATAAAACCTTGGTTATGGTGACCTACTGACTTAGATTATTATTTTAGCACTTCTGACTTCTGCTGGCAAAATCCAATCAGTGATCAGCACCTTCCTGTTACTTAGTCAAGAGTTAACACATTTTACTAGTTTTAATATTAAAGCAATAAAGGCAAATCAACAAAAAGTCTCTTAAAATCAAATCAAAGGAGAAAGTAGTTCAGTTAATAGCTGTTTATTCAATAACTTTTTTAAACAAATGATGCTCCACCAAACACTGAAACTTAGGTCAGGCATGAATGAAAATGAAATTTAAGTTTTATTTAAATTTATTATAATAATGAATAATGTTATTATTTTTGTGATTTCAAGGACTATCTTAACTTTAACAGGCTAGCTATTATTTCTTTTTTTTATTATTTTTTTAAATAAATAAAATATTTTGACCGTTTGTCACAATGTGAATGTTTGGGTTATCAATCATCATTCATCATTGCACTCATTCTTCTGATTCTCTGAACTAAATTATGTATAAATAAAAATAATGATTAATGATAATACTACCAGTAACTAGTAACTACAGCTACTTAACAAAAACATACACATTGAGTGATCGAATCTATGAATCTATTATATTATGAATGATACAGAGGAGTAGAGTAAGTACATACTATTAGTATTAGTACTGTTACATACGATAGTCGATACCGATAATACGGTAACTTGGATGACTTCATTAGAAAACCACTTGAGTGGGTATATTTATATTGTCGCGGGTGCCACAAAAGTACCCAGTGTCGATACCGTCCGATACTACAGAGACTAAGAGTTAGACAATCATCACAATAATGTGATACTGACAGGCACACTAAATATCATAATACATAATATAAATATATTATATTTTCATGATTTATTTTATTATATATAATAATAAATATATGTGCACTGCTGGCTCATGTCTTAAATTTTTGCTTAACAAGGTTGTGTAAAAAAAAACCATGATTTAATGCACGCACAAAAAGAGCTAAAATTGTTGTTCTGGCGCCTGTATTCCATGTTATTATCATTTTGATTGACATAATAATTCATCGTTACCTTGTTTGTCCTCAGAAAACGTCGACAGGACGCAGCCATATTTATAATTTATATAATTTTCTCGAAATGAAGAGTTTAACTCTGCTCATAGAGTTATTGTTTCTTTGATGGAAAATGTAGACAACAAATTCCCTTGGCTGTTAATGTTTTTTTTTTTTTATTATTATGCGTTGCTGTTATTGTTGACTTTATGGTTTATCATTTAAGAATGGGAAGAATTAGGTGGACGGAGAAGAGCACAAATAATGAACTTTTGAAACGTGAAACGATCTGAATATGAAGAAATAGTTTTTTTTGAAAATAGTCTGAACATGACAAGACATTTTAACACTCACCCCGTAAAAAAGAAAAGAGCCCCGTCGCGCCAAGTGGCGTATAGGGAATATGGTGTTAGTGACCATAAATTTTATAGACCTTCAGCACATGATTTTGGGGTAATGTGGTCGGTATTACGCCCGTGCCATTTACTTTCTCAGAAAAAATTCGGTATCCATTTAAGGCTGGGTGAACCCGGAATCCGTCGATTGGGATCAAATTCTACCTCTTGTCCTTTGTAGTCCAGTTCACTAAACACTGAGCTTTCGCGGCTCCCACTCGTCCCGTACTGATGTGAAAATCGTCTAGATTCTAACTCTTCGAAGGAAACATGCGAGGGGGGGGGGGGGGGTAAATAGTAAAGTCACAGGCAGGCATATATGCAAACTGACATTATCAAGACTGGAAAATCATTAACAATTATAAAGTGTACCACCGAGGCAAATTTAGTTTAGTTTAGTCGATAGGTTATCATCATTTCACATCGGACAAGTCCAAAAGTGCTCCAATCTTTTCCAAAAAATATCTTTACTTTACACGCGTAGCGAATAACGACACATGTGTTGGTTGATACGTTTTATATGGACTCCTGTATAGCGCTCTCGTCTGTCATTTCCAGCCTTAACTTGATATTCGCGAAGCCTGTTTATAATTAGGGATTCAATGTCATTATTGTGTTGTTTAGAGTTGTTTTTTTTCGGTCAGTGTCCCTGAGAGAATTCAGAAGCTCAGTCCGGTCCATCACCTATCCTAGGTCAACATCAACCAAGTCTGACAGCACATTCATTACCTACTACATCCACGGACCCTGGCACGAAAATGAAGCAGACTAAAGTTACAACAGACCTCCCAGAGATTCTAACCATTGCCCTCTATCTATCTATTGACCTTTCGAGCCGTAGCCGGTCCATAGGGCGTAGACCAAGATACTCCCTCTCTTATCTGAATTTTTGTTCTAGCAGTTTTCAATTCTTTTCAAAATATTTTATCAAATCTCGCCATTTGTCTCTGTTCTGTGCAAGCAGCTCTATCTCATTGAGGGAGCCGATTCCTGCTGCTCTTGCCTCTCTCATCAATGTCCTTCTCAGTGTCCCTCTGGTGTCCTCTAGCCCAGCCAATTAATATTTTTCTGAGCATACTCACTGAGCAAACACACATATGTATCAATCTATGTCCCAAGCCATGTTAATATTGTTTGTAATAGCCATAATTTCCATGGTAAAACTACTTAAAGGTAAAGGTAAAGGTAAAGTATGAGACTTGAACCGGCGTCTTAGCACACGAGTTTCACCCATATGTGCTCGGCCGTCTTTCCATAAATGTTCTGAGATTTCTGGATAGTGTCGCTTCAAGCAACGAAACTCACGATACGAGGCGACATTCCTCACCTTCCCAGGGTAATACCCTGGTACCCATTTCTGCCAACGGCTAGGTCGACCGTGGGGGTATTTGTTTTTTCTAACCACGAGTACAATTCACACTGCTCCCAGCGGGAATCGAACACAGGTTGTCCGAACGTCGGTAGCCCAGCCTGGTGGTTTTCCCAACTCGGCTACAAAAAACTACTTATCAATGGGAAAGCACCAATGTCATCCTTGGCAGTTCTACCTCGATCATGAGCCCTGAAAACCCACGAGCTCCGTATCTACAGAATAACAAACATATCTATGTAAATGGGGGAGCCGCATTAGCTCAGTGGTTAGTGAAATGGACTACAAATTACCCGAGTTCGATGCTGATCGACGGCTTTCGGGTTCTATCTATCTCTCTATTGTCCTTTCGAGCCGAAGACGGCACATAGGGCAGAACCACAACCTCAAAAACAGAAACCTTGCGTGCCAAAGTGGCACATATTGCAGAGATCACTGCTCTAAAATATATGGTGCTGTTTCCATAACAATACTTTTTACAATGACAGCTTGTCAAGCCGTCGATCAACCTCCTTAGTCGCCTCTTACGACATGCCTGGGAGGTCACAGTGTCACTATTCTTTACTTCCCTCATAACGAGGCCCCGGTAACACACGGGAACCTGGGTTCACCCAGCCTTAAATTGGTACCAGATTTTTTTTCTGGGAAATAAGCGGCACGTAATACCGACCACATTACCCCAAAGACCATGTGCCGAAGGTCCATAAAAAATTATGGTCACTAACACCATATTCCCTATAGGCCACTTGACGTGAGGTGGCTCTTTACTTTACTTATTATATTCATGCATCATAATCTAAGGTGTGCTGATGATACAGTCTTAATCGCAAAGAGCGAAAATGAGTTACAAGAAATGTTGGACATTATAGTGAAGGAAAGCAAAAATAAAGGACTCAGCCTTACTAGCAAAAAACAGAAGTAATGGTAGCAACAAAGAAAATGACATCACCTCAATGCACAATAAAAAACAAGTGGACCAATATTAACATGTAAATAATTTAAATATCTGGGAACAATGTTAACCTCAGATGGTAGATTACAACAGAGGTGAGATGCAGAATGGCTCAGGCAAAAGCAGCTTTCCCCCAAAAAAACGAGGAAGATACTGTGCAATTCATTTTTGACAATAGAAACGAGAAAAAAGAGTTCTTAAATGTTATTTAGAGCCAGTCTTAATATATGGAGGTGAATCATGGACAATATGACAACAGACAAGAAAATCACTGGAGTGAAAACGTTCTGCAGGAGGTTAAAGCAAAGAGAGAGCTAATTACCAATATTAGGAAGAAACAATCATAATTTTTTAGTCATGTAATGTGAAAGGAACAGTTGGAATATATATTGTGACAAATGGGAAAATTGAGGGACGAAGAGATAGAGGGAAGCAAAGAGAAAAGATACCAGACAGCTTAAGAGTTTGGCTGAAGGTCAACAACAGAAATGATAAATAACTGTCGAGATCGAATGTTGTGGAGAGACATGATCACATACGCCAACAGGCCCGATCCTTGATGATGATGATTATATATATATATCCCTTCTTTAACAATTCCTTTGTTAGTGGTTGTTGTCCGAACTGACAATCATGTTATTTAACGGTAATATCTATTCATCCCTAGATTCCTAACACAGATACAACATTATGACTACACAGTTATTGATATTTTCTGTAAACTAAGAACAGTGCACACGACTGCCAGGGAAAAACGGTTTGACACGCAAAATTCAGTTCCTAGTCTCAAGGAACTTCGTCAGAGTCGAAAGCTGGCGGACGCAACAACAACATAACAAAGACAGATATGTTGGGCCAAAAGGCACAGATACTGTAACTTGCCATATAAACTAGCAACACATGTTGGTGACAGGATTTTGTTATGTCATTTATATATATTAGGGAGTGTGTGGGTGCTACAACACTTCCATGAGGGGTCCACCTACTTGCAGTATGATTGACTTGCTAAGATGATTGATTTCTCTGGCTTCCCTAGAAATGAAAAGTCAGACGAACTGCTTCGTCAAGTCAGCCGCAGTTTTATCTCTTTATGGCATTTGCACCGTGTTTTGTTTGTCGTAAGCTGCATGCACTAGAGTAACCAGGAGTCTAAAGGGCGCAGACATTGTTGTGTGTGCATAGTCATCGTAATGGCTCATCGTCTATCCCTAGACCGGCCATATGCTAATCTTACGGTCTGTTATTTGATGTGCGACGGGGATAATCTGACGACTAACTGTGTGTCTATATGTTCGGAATTAGATAAAAAAAAACTATGGCTTAACATCATCACGTGCTTTACATAAAAAAAAAATATGACGATCATCATTTTCAGGAGGACGTGAACTTCCGGTATGTGGTGGATAGGCGGCAGAAATCATTGAAGGCTATGTATGAAAAGTGTTCTTTGTTGCAGTTTCCTCATATTCCAGGTCCGGCTTATTGCAGGAGCTACCTAGTTAAGTGCTCTGTGAGCTGTGTGTCTCATCCGTTTTGATCATGTTTCGATATTCCAATTGTTTACGATGGATGATGACATCGTATGACAGGGAACAGTTGGCTGTGTTCACTTTCTGCGCGGCTTCGCCTTATGTCTTTTGGCGTGTGCTGGTACTGCTACGATGGGGACTACAGTTACCTTTCTTTGTTTGGGAGATGAGATATTAATTCGGATGATTCCACTGGCACGGGCGGTTGAGCAATTATAGATTTTAATTCGTTTGCAGTGATACCGCGGCCTTCCATAACCAAATAACCATAGGCAGATGAACTCGCAAAAGCAGGTGGGAGCCTTCAACAGTTCAAACAGAACCTCAAAGAAATAAAAACAATCACAAAACAAGCTAGGAAAACAGAATGGAAGGTGTTATATTGAAAAAATATAAGATAAGTCAGAACACAACTTAAACTCAGCAGACCATGATATGCAGACTCAGAACATTGTCACTGTGGCCTCAGGTCACATCTACACAAGAACTCAGTTAAGTTGTAACATGTGACTGTGGAACAGCCAAACAAATTCCAGAGCATACACTACAGAACTGCAACACTCTCAACACCCTAAGAACCTAAATATGGCCCCTAGAAACAAACCTGCATGACAAATTATGGGAAAGCAGTGATGACCTCAAACGCACCATCGCACCATCGTGTTAGTGACCCAAGTTGGTCTAAATGCAAAGCAATAGCTGATCTCTTAAGAAGAAGAAGCAACACAACATATTCATGCCTATAAATGGTGAACAAAGAAGAAGAAGCAAGACAACATATTCATGCCTATAAAGGGTGAACAAAGAAGAAGAAGACTACTAAGGATATATTATTATATTTTATTTATTAATTTATATTTTAAAAATCTCTGCTAAATTCTAAAAAAACAACAACCCAGATTCAGAGCCTAAACATACTGCCTTTGAGTCTTGTAGAAAACAAAAATACACACAACACCATACATTCCATTAGCTGTTGGATTCATCATGTAGCTTTTGTAACAATCTTCTGCATGCATTTCAGTGACACAGTGAGAAGACAAATCAGGTCTTAGTGTTTCATTAAAAAAAAAATTGTGACTGTTGCAAACTCTTACAGCATGGTGAAATGCTCTCATAAACTCAAAAGTCCAGCATAAGAAATTTTGCACAGGATTGTTTTACATACTCTTCATTAAGCAGTCTACAATCTATTTTTCTTTTCTTTTGTGTTCGCCAGCTTTCACCTCTGACAAAGGCACTAGAGACTTCAAAGTGAATTTTGCGTGTTAATCCGTTTTTTTCTGGCAGCAGCGTGTGCACAGGGGTCACTTGTTGCACAAACAGATAACTCCATCTTCGAAGATACTCATATTTTTTCCATCGGTGAGTAATTGACGTTTCAAGTCTAGTGAAAGGCAGTACCATATTTGATTTAATTTTATTCTTTGATGGGATGCACTTCATGAACCAGTCAAAACAGTTTTAAGAGTTTGTTTAAGTGATAATTATAGATAGAGATGGTTCAAACAAAAGGTATACAAATAGGTTTTTAAGATAATTATAGAATTGCTTAAGACAACACAGTTAAAAGAATAGATCAGAAAGATATTTCTAGATCTAGTCCAGACAAAACAGTTAAAACAAATTTGACAGATAATACTAGATCTGCTTCAGACAAAACAGTTAAAACAAATTTGACAGATAATACTAGATCTGCTTCAGACAAAACAGTTAAAACAACAAATTTGACAGATAATACTAGATGTGCTTCAGACAAAACAGTTAAAACAACAAATTTGACATATAATACTAGATCTGGTTCAGACAAATCAGTTAAAACAACAAATTTGAAAGATTATTCTAGATCTGGTTCAGACAAAACAGTTAAAACAATAAATTTGACAGATAATACTAGACCTGGTTCAGACAAAACAGTTAAAACAACAAATTTGACAGATAATACTAGATCTGGCTCAGACAAAACAGTTAAAACAACAAATTTGACAGATAATACAAGATCTGGTTCAGACAAAACAGTTAAAACAACAAATTTGACAGATAATACAAGATCTGGTTCAGACAAAACAGTTAAAACAGCAAATTTGACAGATAATACTAGATCTGGTTCAGACAAAAACAGTTAAAACAACAAATTTGACAGATAATACTAGATCTGGTTCAGACAAAAACAGTTAAAACAACAAATTTTACAGATAATACTAGATCTGCTTCAGACAAAACAGTTAAAACAGCAAATTTGACAGATAATACTAGATCTGCTTCAGACAAAAACAGTTAAAACAACAAATTTGACAGATAATACTAGATCTGGTTCAGACAAAACAGTTAAAACAACAAATTTGACAGATAATACTAGATCTGCTTCAGACAAAAACAGTTAAAACAACAAATTTGACATAATACTAGATCTGGTTCAGACAAAACAGTTAAAACAACAAATTTGACAGATAATACTAGATCTGGTTCAGACAAAACAGTTAAAAGAATCTGAGTATCTATCTTTTGTTCCTCTGAAGTACTGTCTATATCTGTAATGTCGTTTCCTGTATAAATTTTACTGTCTTTTGTAATTCTTGCAGCGGTCCATATAGTTTTGTCTGTAGTGTTATATCTATGGGCCAATGGATTTTCCTCAGTCTACTATATTCAGTGCAGTCTTGAAGTATGTGTTCAGCAGCCTGGGGCGTCTGTCCACATGTACAAGTAGTTGAGGTGCCGATCTTGAATTTTGTATACATGTGACTATGGAGTCGATTGTGTCCTGTTCTGAGGCGTATAATGATAACTTGTTCATATCTATTCATATTACGAAAGACATCCTGATTTGGGGCTTGTGGTCCTCTGATTGATTTGATTATCTGTTTCTTCTGATAGTTAAAAGAACAAATTTGAAAGATCATTCTACATCTGGCTCAGACAAAACAGTTAAAACAACAAATTTGAAAGATCATTCTGCATCTGGCTCAGACAAAACAGTTAAAACAACAAATTTGAGAGATCATTCTACATCTGGTCCAGACTAAAGTTATAAGAATTTGTAAGATAATTCTAGAAAAAAAAAACAGAAAAGGAAAAATGCAGTAGTAATAAATGACAAGACAAATGATAATCAGTTGCAACACAAACTACACATTACAGACATAAACAGAAAAATATTAGAAAGAACTTTAATGTGCAAATCCATTTTTATTAACAAAACATATTTTTAAAGCAGTCATTCTTTTGTATAGGCTCACAAGATCACGGTTACAAAAAAAACAAAACAAAAAAGAGGCATAATACAAAAGGAAAAAAAAAACAGCCTGGGATATCTCCCAAGAATACTGTTATCATTCATTGTCGCTATGACACATTTTATGCTGTTGTAATATGGCAGACAGTTTTTGAATACATTGACAAAACTTATAATCTATGAAACTCTTGTTTCTCTTCTGAGGCAAGTTGCCAGAGAGCAGCAGAACTGCAGGCTTGTCAGTGACTAATAGTTAATGACTTGCATCAGGATCAGTGAACCAGAAACATCCAAACCTGGGTCCACCTCTTTGTGGGGCCTATGGAAACGTACTAATCTGTCAAATCTGGCCAAGTGAGTAGGGTTCAAGGAGGGAAGGCAATCAGGCACCTCGAAATGTGTTGAAGTCAAATATGTTTGGCTGAAAGGCGCAAATATCACAGTTCCACTGCAAAACCTCAACACAATGCATCTATGCCCACTTAGACATCCTTTTAGCGATGGATGGCAAAGAGATCAATAGACTCCTTTCGTGGTCATCGGAAGAACACCAGAGAGAAAGAAAGAAATAAAAAAAGAGAAAGAAAGAAAGAAAAAAAGAGAAAGAAAGATAGAAAAAAAGAGAGAGAAAGAAAGAATATATTGACAAAACAAACATGTCTGTCAATAAAAGGAAGACAGAAATTAATGTTTTAAAGAAGTGACATCTGGCACACTCTAGTCAAAATCAAAGGTGTTCATTTCTTTCTCAGAAATGAAGCTTGGTATGCAAGCCAACAGTTTCTGCATCTTGCTGATTATATACACTCTTAATTCATCTTCTCAATAGCCCCCATCACTTGTACATAGCTTGACTCCCAATCCTTGGAGTATCATACCTAACCTGATAAATAGTCATAACTGTATCACTCATAAATAAACAAGTACATTTAGTCTATAGTATATCTTGTCTGTCAAATTCTGATAGACTTTATTCAATATATTTTCTGTCAAATTCTGATAGACTTTATTATATCTTTTTCTGCCAAAGCCCTGATAGACTAATATATTTTGTCTGCAAAATTCAGATAGACTTTAATATAATTTTTTGGTCAAATTCTGATAGACTTTAATATCTCTTTTCTTTCTAGTTCTGATAGACCTTAATATATCTTTTCTTTCTATTTCTGATAGACTTTACTATATCTTTTCTTTCTAGTTCTGATAGACTAATTTATTCTCAAGCTCTGGAAGAACCCATTTGTCCTCAAAGCAAATCAGCCTTATCCATTACTGTGGACTCCTGAGTGACCAGGACAGTGGATCCACACATGTTCTTGAAGGTTCTAGCCTCAAAATGTCCTACTCACTTGGTGATGGAGGCACCTCTCCTAGATCCTACAAAGAATGGACTCAAAATCTGATGCAAATACTTTCATGAAAAGGGGTCTCAAAAGACAATGCATCCAGCTTGACAGTGATTGCCTCAATCTCCATTGTCATGCTGGAGGTAGTTAACATATAACTTCCCAATAAATATTCTCATACTGGAGGTAGTTAACATATAACTTCCCAATCTCCATTCTCATATTGGAAGGAGTTAACATATAACTTTTACTTCCCCATCTCCATTCTCATGCAGAAGGTAATTAACATATAACTTCTCAATCTAAATTCTCATGCTGGAGGTAGTTAACATATAACTTCTCAAAATCTCCATTCTCATGCAGAAGGTAGTTAACATATAACTTTGCAATCTCCATTCTCATACTGGAAGTAGTTAACATATAACTTTTACTTCCCAATCTCAGGTTTTATACTGAAGGTAGTTAACATATAACTTTGCAATCTTAATTCTCATGTTGGAGGTAATTAACATATAACTTCCCAACTTACATTCTCCCGCAAGAAATAGTTAATATACAACCTCCACTTTAGCGATGATTTTACTTCTCATTTGAGCAAAAAATGCTCATTCTGATTTCAGCTTTCTTTCTATCACTGCTATGCAAGCATTTCTTTTTATCTTTACCCAATCAAGAATAATTAATTTTCTATTCTGGCTGCTTTTTAAGCCATCTCCAAATACAGTCCACAATTGTCTTGCCCTTTCTCATGTTGGAGGTAGGTTCATATAAACAGAAAAGGCTAAAGAAATGAAAAAAATCCTAAACAAATAGCTACATGTATTTATCACAAATTTACTTTATAAGTATATATAAGTAAATAAATTACTTGTAAATTATACATGCTCTGCTGTTTACTTGCAAAACTCACATGAAAAAAGTATGTTTGAAAGGTATAGACCCCTGTATTTACATTAATCTATTGTTAGTATGAATGTGAAACTTATTCAAAGCTTAATGGTATATATGTCCCCTCGTTATCAATTCATAAGGCTAGCACTAGATTTCACACTGTAGTCTGTCTTGGGTCAACTTTCAGGCAGTGAAGTAGTTCTCCATCAGTTCTTTATCAACAATTCTACACCATGTCTCTTTTGGTTTTCCTATCATTCTCTTGCCATCTGGATCCAGCAAAGGGTTACTACTTTCAGCATAAACATGTAATACATGTAGAAACATATTAGCTGTAATAATATTTTAACAGAAAAGACACCATCACAACAATTGCACACATTTGTGCATCATAACTGTTGTGACAATATAATCTACCTTCTTTGAATATGAAATGGTTGTGGGGATGACAGACATGCACAGAGGAACATCTTGAAGGTGCCTCAATAACGGTTTGTTAAATATTGACACAGCTGTCAGTAAGGATGTAGTCTTGGGACTGTAACAATTTGGAAAACAATGTAGAAGAATATTTAGGAATGGTAACCTCAAAGGATAAATTTGGTGTGTGCACAACCAGAAAGTAAATGAAACTAGCATGCACTTTGTCATCTGTACAAAGTGACTAAACAATTATGGATTTGCCAGAGCATTGTCATATCAACTGAACAATGACTGATATTTTGCCTGCAAACCAGAGTCTTAGAATACACACATTTTAAGCATCACCTGGATGTATCAACAATCTTGAGAAGACCAATACTTGCTTTGTACTTGGTCCCATCATTGACTACCAGTACAAGCTGGATGTATCAACAATCTTGAGAAGACCAATACTTTCTTTGTACTTGGTCCCATCATTGACTACCAGTACAAGCTGGATGTATCAACAATCTTGAGAAGACCAATACTTGCTTTGTACTTGGTCCCATCATTGACTACCAGTACAAGCTGGATGTATCAACAATCTTGAGAAGACCAATACTTGCTTTGTACTTGGTCCCATCATTGACTACCAGGACAAACTGGATGTATCAACAATCTTGAGAAGACCAATACTTTCTTTGTACTTGGTCCCATCATTGACTACCAGTACAAGCTGGATGTATCAACAATCTTGATATGACCAATACTTTCTTTGTACTTGGTCCCATCATTGACTACCGGGACAACTGGATGTATCAACAATCTTGAGAAGACCAATACTTGCTTTGTACTTGGTCCCATCATTGACTACCAGTACAAGCTGGATGTATCAACAATCTTGAGAAGACCAATACTTTCTTTGTACTTGGTCCCATCATTGACTACCAGTACAAGCTGGATGTATCAACAATCTTGATATGACCAATACTTGCTTTGTACTTGGTCCCATCATTGACTACCAGTACAAGCTGGATGTATCAACAATCTTGAGAAGACCAATACTTGCTTTGTACTTGGTCCCATCATTGACTACCTGTACAAGCTGGATGTATCAACAATCTTGATATGACCAATACTTTCTTTGTACTTGGTCCCATCATTGACTACCGGGACAAACTGTATGGATGTATCAACAATCTTGAGATGACCAATACTTTCTTTGAACCTGCTAAGAATGGCATCTAAAAGTGTACACAAAAGTAGAACTCTAGCAGCTCTTATCACTTATAAAGTTCCTAAGGAATGAATTCAAACAAAAATTGATGAATCTGATGAATGATTAATAAGAAATGAAAATGCAGGCTCTTTATAAATAAAAAAAGAAAAGAAAAGAGAAAACTCTTCAAAAATAATTTTAAACGTAACAATTTTTCTAGCGGTACATGTTTAGCTCTTCTACAAGCAATACAAGTTTTTACAAGAACAAAACAGCCACAACTAACAAAGATAGTTTTCTGTACAAAACTCTACCAGTATTTCTCACCTCACGAAATATAAAGACAGGCTTCATGTTCAAAGATAGAGAAAGAATACAGCTACATAGTCATCTGATGGCTTGTCAAGAGGCAAAAATTATAATTCACAACCAATACAGATCATAACAGAAAGAGAATGGGGGAATGCATGAAGACAACCAATCAGAACAAATTCTCCAGCTTGACAGGAAACATTTGACAACTATATTTCAACAGAGTGTAGGATACTGCTGATATGGGCCATCTACTAAGTCACATTAAGAAACATCCATTTCACAGTCGATCATTTACAATTAAATGTGGCATTTTAGCTAGAGCTCTAAAGAAAGGAGAACATTTACTTAAGAAAATGTAGCTAATCTTCTATTTTCCTCCACACATATTTTCTGGAAATAGATCCGATTTGTGACACCAAGAGAAAATGTGAACTTAGTTACAAATGATATTATTATTATGTTAACAAATTAGTGTTTATTAGAAAAAAAACTAACAAATTGCCAGAATTGTCACTTCCTGTTACAGAATACACAATTTCACTGCAAATCTCTAAGATAGGGGGCCTTGGTATTCTTTTTTGGGAAAACCACCCGATTGGGCTACCACTTTTGGACAACCCATATTCGATTCCCACTGGAAGCAGTGTGAATTGTACTCATGGTTGGAAAAAAAATACCCCTGCGGTCAACCCAGCTGCTGGCAGAAATGGTACCAGGGTAGTACCTTGGGAAGGTCAGGAACGCCGCCTAACATTGTGAGTTTTGATGCTTGAAGTGACACTATCAAGAAGTCTCTCCGAACACTTCTGGATAAGCGGCCGAGCACATATTGGTGAAAAACTTGTATGTTAAAATGCCTTATCTTTACCTTATCTCTAAGATAAATATTTTTTATCTTATCTTTCTCCAAATAACATTGAAAGTACCTTATAACTATTATATAAAGATTGCATTTTTTTTTAATGCCAAGCAAAACACTAAAATTTAAGCTGTAAATAGATGTCTTGTACAACAGAAACAGACCACAGTATATAATTTAGGATTGTTTAAACAGCATTCATCCATTTCATGAAATCTGGTCACGAGGTGAAGTAATAAAGATAATTGTGGTGCCACTGGCTTGATATGGAGCTGACGTAAGCTTCATCCTAACAACAGGTCTACAAATTGAGAAAGAACACAACAGCTGACAAAAGATCATTGCTAAATATACTTGTAGACATATAACCTATCATTTACTGCTGCAGACAATTGTACACACAGCTATTTATCAATCATTGTTATATAAAAATAACTCAATATCAATCATTAATGTAGACACAGCTCCTTATCAATGACAGCTGTAGACCTTGTAGACATAGCTCACTACCAATCACAGCTGTAGACGCCTGGCAGACAAAGATCATTATCAATCACAGCTGTAGCCACTTGAAGACACAGTTCCTTATCAATCACTGCTGTAGCCACACCTCACTACCAATCACTAAATTAGACACAATTCTCTATCAATCACTGTTGTGGCATTTTAGATAGCTCCTTATCAATTGATGCTTTTACACCTGAAGACATAACTACCTATCAACTATCAATCATTATTGCAGACAGTTCATAATCAATCACTGTTGTAGACACTTAAAGACAGAGCTAATTATCAATCACTGCTGTAGATACCTGTAGAAACAGCTCACTATCAATCACTGTTTAGACACTTGTAGGCACAGATCACTATCATTCACAGCTATAGGCACAGTTCACAATCAATCACTATTTTATACAATTGTAGGCACAGCTCATTATCAATCATTACTGTAGTCACAGCTCAGTATCATTCACTGCTGTACAAACAGTTCACTATCAATCACTGTTTTAGACATGTGTAGGCACTGCTCACTATCAATCACTGTTTTAGACATGTAAACACAGCTCACTATCAATCACTGTTTTAGACATGTAAACACAGCTCACTATCAATCACTGTTTTAGACATGTAGGCACTGCTCACTATCAATCACTGTTTTAGACATGTGTAGGCACATCTTACAATAAATCACTGTTTTAGACACTTGCATGCACAGCTCACTATCTATCACTGTTTTAGACATGTGTAGGCACAGCTCACTATCAATCACTGTTTTAGACATGTGTAGGCACTGCTCACTATCAATCACTGTTTTAGATGTGTAGGCACAGCTCACTATCAATCACTGCTGTAAACACTTGCAGACATAAATCACAGCTATAGACACAGTTCACTATCAATCACTGTCATAGACACAGTTCACTATCAATCACTGCTGTAGACACTTCCAGACACAGTTCACTATCAATCACTGCTGTAGACACTTCCAGACACAGTTCACTATCAATCACTGCTGTAGACACTTCCAGACACAGCTCACTATCAATCACTGCTGTAGACACTTCCAGACACAGCTCACTATCAATCACTGCTGTAGACACTTCCAGACACAGTTCATTATCAATCACTGCTGTAAACACTTCCAGACACAGTTCACTATCAATCACTGCTGTAGACACTTCCAGACACAGCTCACTATCAATCACTGCTGTAGACACTTCCAGACACAGCTCACTATCAATAATTGCTGTAGACACTTCCAGACACAGCTCACTATCAATAATTGCTGTAGACACTTCCAGACACAGTTCACTATCAATAATTGCTGTAGACACTTCCAGACACAGTTCACTATCAATCATCGCTGTAGACACTTCCAGACACAGTTCACTATCAATAATTGCTGTTGACACTTCTGTAAACACAACTCACTATCAATAATTGCTGCAGACACTTGCAGACACAGCTCACTATCAATCACTACTGTAGACACTTCCAGACACAACTCACTATCAATCACTACTGTAGACACTTCCAGACACAACTCACTATCAATCAATGCTGTAGACACTTCTGCAGACACAGCTCACTATCAATCACAACCTTCTAACAAACACTCAAACATCTGTAAACACATCTCATAAATCACAGTTTCAGACACTTACAAATTTCTCCATCCATTTGAATTTTGTTTTCTAATCACTTTAAATCACCAATAACTTAACAAAACAAACACTTTTGGTGCAGTACTTAAGTCTCTAAAAACTGCTAACATTTAAAATAAATGAATGTTAGCACTCTGCTCTAGGACACAATCTTTTTAAACTGTTAACATAATAGTTAACATTAAATGAACCAAGATAAACTGTTAACATTATAATTAACATTAAATGGACCAAGATAAACTGTTAACAATATAGTTAACATTAAATGGACCAAGATAAACTGTACACATTTGCACCCCAAGACATAAACTGCTCACATTATATGCAAATTAAACTACACTAGCATCCAGATCCAACATATGAAGTTTTCATAAAATGCTCACATTGTAAGCAACATCTAATATAAACTAGTCTTAGCTGCTTTGCTTGCGTACATGAGCAAGATGAACTAGGTATGTTCGAGGTGGTAAACTGGGGCGATCCTCATGGGCTTCACTGCCGTTCATTTCAGATGGGTTAACTGGAAAACTACGTTCTGAGCTGTGCCTTTCAAAGTTCTGACGAGGCAGTGTGTGACCAGAGAACAATGGAGTGCTTGTAGAACTACGAGGGTGGGAAACGCTACTAGATCGTGCCAAGTTTGTGGCATGTGAATTTTGTATTGGCATGGAGTCTCGTCGAGGAGGTACAGGAGGTGGTCTATCACTGTCAATTCTAGGAGGAGGTGTTGGTGGCAGGGATGGCAGTGATGCCTCAGATGCAATATTTCGTCGAGGCGGTAAGGGAGGAGGTGTTCCTCGCATCTCTACCTCTTCTGTGCCACTTGCAGCAGCTGGCAAATGAAGTATGCTCGACTGGCTGGGGCTAGAACTTGGCTCTGAGAAAGATCAAAATGAACAGATCTGAACTGTATGACGATGAAACAAAAAATAGTCAGAACAGTTCAACTAGTAAACATGACAACTTTGAATTAATGAGAAAGCATGAAAATTTATTATAAATCTACATCAAAGAAATACCTGATGAAGTCATCACAGAAAATAAAAAACATAGAAATGCCATCCCGGCTTCTTACTCTGCAATGTAAGCCCATTAAATATGACAGCATCTTATTAATCAATCAGAATCGTCGCTATTAAAAGTTTGATTTCAAAATCTGTACATCCACTGCATCAATCAAACAGCATTTCTTACAGAAAGCACTAGTTCTTCTTCTTATGCATTTAATCTATGACTACTCTTCAATCAAGGGAGCCGCAATAGCTCAGTGGTTAGTGAACTGGACTACAAAGGACAATAGGTAGGGTTCGATCCCAACCGACGGCTTCCAGGTTCACCCAGCCTTAAATGGATACCAGATTTTTTTCTGGGAAAGTAAAGCGGCATGGGTGTAATACCGACCACATTACTGCAAAAATCATGTGCCGAAGGTCTGTAAAATTATGGTCACTAACACCATATTCCCTATACGCCACTTGGCGTGATAGGGACTCTTTACTTTTTTACTCTTCAATCATCCACCCTTAAAAGAACATTAAGTGGGCACAGATGTACTTTGTAGGGGGTCACAACATGTGAGTCCTGCAGCCAAAAATGCAGTGAGTCATATTTTGAGTCTGCTTCAACAACTACTCTTCTTCTTAACATTCACCAGTTAAGTGGGTGCGGATGCATTGTGTCGCTAATTTACAGCAAAGCCACAATATTTGTACTTTTAGACCCAACACATGTCTCTGGCATGGGTACATTTTGCTTAACATTTTTTTGCTAAGGCAGAGACCATTTTTGGGCTACTCTTTTAGACCATTAACTGTTAAGGGTTCTTTAATGTGTGTGAGTGCACATGGTGCCTCTTGATTTCTGCTATTGTCTGAGAGGTCTAGACATTGTATCTCATTACCTGGAGACAGGGGGAGGACAATGCCACAAAGAAACAATGGGTTCAATTTTGAAAAAAATGTCCACAGTATTTGGTGGGATTTGAACCCAGGATGGGTAACTGGGTGGTCTCAAGTTATGATCTCGACCTCTGGATAGGAAGGTCCCAGGTTTGATTCTCACCACAGGTGGCACATCCATGCCCACTTAACAGGTGAACATTAAGAAGGGAAGAAGAACCTGGAACATTCCTGTGCAGAGAATGACATCTTACCACTAGACGACCAGCCCCTGCTTTATCTACTGAATTTAATTCACATTCTGAACTAATTTATCTTCATGATTTGCTTCTGATGTTATTCTGTTCACATATACTTCTAGCAGCAATAGCACAGAACCCCGTGTCTCAATTCTATTGCTAATTCTTGTGCCAGACCACCACTTGTCTAACAATCATGAAAAAAAACACACACAATCATTTGTTACAGATTTACAAAATAAGAACAAGACAAAATAACAAAACATTTCTGCTACTAAGCCTTCATCAGTAGACAAAGACTCTGAACAAACACAAGATCACACAGATTACTAAGCTGCAACTTTGCAACAGCAGTTTCTAATGCTGTTACATGATTTTATGTGTTTTATCTCTTACCCCATACAGCTTATCAACAGTCATAGGTGATTTCACATATTTATGTTATTTCTGTTACTTCATATTAGCATATTTGTGACAATATGCTAAGAATACTCATCCCCTCTAGTCAATGACCATAAAAATGACCAAACATTCACATCTCTATCAAAAACCTGTCATTATCTATACATTTCATATTAAGCCAACTGTGGTTGTCTATGCATCCAATATATGCCTAATGCACTTATCACATATCACAAACATTTGCAGGAAGTATGATATATTAAGCAGATCAAATGCTTATCACATAGTGGGCAATTTATTACGTGTAACACATGGCCATTGAGTAACTAAGAAATTTCTTGGACGTGTCAAGCCATTTAGATATAATAACCAAGATGAAGACAACTAGTACTGTCTAGTAGTGTAGAGTTACTGATAATTTGCGACTAAAAGCTGACAGTAGACTTAACAGTTTTTGTGCATGCAACACTTTTGACCATTAGTCTGGAAGTAAACTTTGATAATGTAATCTGTCAGGATGTGTTGTGAGCTTTCAGGCTCAGAATGCAGCAGGAGACTGGCGCCATGAGACATGATTCATGACCTAGTTGTGCACACCCATACTCCTCTTATAAGACACTAAAGGGCTAAACTATGTGCTTGAAAGGGTCTTCAGATGGTCAGATTACCTTTTCCTCCTGCTGCAAGGCACAAGGTAAAAGAAGCAGAGGCAGACCAAGACTAACATGGACGAGTAATATCAAAAGATGGACAAGTCAGTCTATGACAACCTGCACCATCAAAGCAAGAGAAAGAGCGGAATGGCATTTTTGACAATAGGAAAGTTGGAATAACTGCAAGAAAAGCAGTTTTCCAAAAATGAGGACGGTACTTTGCAATGCATTTTTGACAATAGAAACTATAAAGAGTTCTTAAATGTTATTTAGAACCAGTCTTCATAGTAGTCAACTTTCAATGCGGAGACGGCACTCAAAGATGCAAAGCCCCATATAAAGTTTCCTATTCCTTGCAATCAGCGAGCTATTGGAACCATCAGTACACACATACTTTGCCATCTGTTGAAAGCATCTGTGAATTTGCCAAACCTATGGATTTGCCAAGAGTGCGCTCACATCGACTCTAATGAACAAGGAGCAATCTATTATATTCAGCGGCCGTTTCACTTAATCATCTTAGTGTACCTCTTTCTTGACTAAATTGAGTCTTGTTCAGCTGAGGGACTATTCCTAGCATTTTTCTCAGTTCTTCATTTCTTCTTTAAAAAGTCTCTCAGACTGTTTCCTGTCATTCGTCTGACACATTTAATCTCAGTAGAGGTTATTTTTCTTATTGTTCTTGCATCTAGGGTCCAGGACCGGCATTGCTAGCACAACGTTGGGATGAAGATTGTATTTTATTGTGCTCGTTTTGCCTCTAGAGTTATTTCCTTGTTGGACAATAGTGGTGATAGCTGTCCAATGATTTGCCATGCTTTGATACATCTTGAGTCTATTTCTGCTGTTTGTGAATTATCATTTGTTACTAAACTTCTTAGGTATTTGAATTCCTCTACTTATTTTAGTTGCCTTCCATAGTTAGTTATGTTGGTGTTCTGTTTATTTTTGGCGTCATTTATGACTTCTGTTTTGTTGTTGTTCATGTTGTATTTTGTGCCTGTGTTGTTGAGTTTACATTTTCTTGTAGGTCTTCTATTTTTTCATGTATGAATGCCTGATCATGTGCAAATAAAAGCTTGTTGATCTCCTCTGTCTCTGATGGGTTGGCTAACTTGCATATATAGTCCATGTATGTAATAAACTGTAGGGGGGATCGTACGCACCCCTGTCTTACACCTGGTCTAACTTCGAAGTGGTCCGTGTAGCCTGCTGCTGTTCTGACTGTGCAGCTGCTGTTGATGCAGAGACTTTTAAATTGGTTGGTTAGATGTTAGCTTACTCCGCATGTTGTTAGTATTTCCCACAGTTGTTCTCTGTTTACTCTGTTGAATGTTTTTTTTCCTGGTCAATGAAAGCTATGTGCAAATTTTGATTGTGTTCTGTCACTTTTTCTGCAAGCTGTTTTAATATGAATAGAACGTCAGTACATCCTCTGTTTTTTCAGAACCCCAGTTGAGAATCGCTTAACTGTAGTTCTATTACTGATCTCAGCCTTTTACCCCATAATTTTGGTGTATAGCTTTTCTACGTGGCTGAGAAGAGATATACATCTATATTGATTGCAGTCTCACTGAACAAGATGGTAAAATTCTGACAATATAAAATCAAATAGAAAAAGGAAATAAACTAATTGTGAATGTTAGCTATAACTTAATAAGGGCACATTCTGATGTGAAATATTCCATGATAGATCACAAATGTTAATAAATATAACAACTTCTGATAACAAAAATGTACCATAAAGAGCTACATTAAAGTTATATTTCTGCAATCAGACAACTAAAATATCAGACAATCAGTTTTGCTGTAAATTACAAAAAAATAATAATAAATATATAATAGGCAAACATGACTTTTGGAGCAGACCTACCAGAAGAATTAACAAAAACTGAATTCACTTACCAGGAGGACTAATAAAAACATAGTTCACTTATTAACAGGACTGATAAAAAACAGTTCATTTATCAGAAGAATTCTTAAAAACATAGTTCACTTACCAGGCGGATTAACAAAATCTGAACTGACTTACCAGGAGGATTAACAAAAACTGAATTGACGTACCAGGAGGATTAACAAAAACTGAACTGACTTACCAGGAGGATTAACAAAAACTGAATTGACGTTCCAGGAGGATTAACAAAAACTGAATTGACGTACCAGGAGGATTAACAAAAACTGAATTGACTTACCAGGAGGATTAACAAAAATAGAACTGATTTACCAGGAGGATTAACAAAAATAGAACTGACTTACCAGGAGGATTAACAAAAACTGAATTGACGTACCAGGAGGATTAACAAAAACTGAATTGACGTACCAGGAGGATTAACAAAAATAGAACTGATTTACCAGGAGGATTAACAAAAACTGAATTGACTTACCAGGAGGATTAACAAAAACTGAATTGACGTACCAGGAGGATTAACAAAAACTGAATTGACGTACCAGGAGGATTAACAAAAACTGAATTGACTTACCAGGAGGATTAACAAAACTGAATTGACTTACCAGGAGGATTAACAAAAACTGAATTGACTTACCAGGAGGATTAACAAAAACTGAATTGACGTACCAGGAGGATTAACAAAAACTGAATTGACTTACCAGGAGGATTAACAAAAGTTGAATTGACGTACCAGGAGGATTAACAAAAACTGAATTGACTTACCAGGAGGATTAACAAAAGTTGAATTGACGTACCAGGAGGATTAACAAAAACTGAATTGACTTACCAGGAGGATTAACAAAAACTGAATTGACTTACCAGGAGGATTAACAAAAACTGAACTGACTAACAAGGAGGATTAACAAAAACTGAATTGACTTACCAGGAGGATTAACAAAAACTGAACTGACGTACCAGGAGGATTAACAAAAACTGAACTGACTTACCAGGAGGATTAATAAAAACTGAACTGATGTACCAGGAGGATTAACAAAAACTTAACTGACATACCAGGAGGATTAACAAAAATTGAATTGACGTACCAGGAGGATTAAAAAAAATATAATTCATTTATTAGGAGATTAACAAAAACAGTTCACTTTCCAGGAGGACTCATAAAAAACAGTTCACTTACCAGAAGGATTAACAAAGAAATTCACTTACCAGAAGGATTAACAAAGGAATTCACTTACCAGGAGGATTAACAAAAACGGAGTTCAAACTGCCTCCAATTGCTGAAGGGCTCTGTGGTTTATTTGGGGAAGTTGGGGTATTGCAAACCGACTGGTATGAATCATCCTCTTCTGACATTTTTGGTAATGATGGAGGAATTGCACTACTCTTGTTGCTGCTGCCATGCCGGTGGGCACTTGGCTTGATGCCTGGTGACTTCAACGAGTAATCATGGAATCGTTTTTGGTGCTGTGTGGATAAGATGTCCCAAGACACTGAGTTTAATGGTTGGTGATGGATGATTGAGCATATAATACATTATGGAACAAAGAAATATATGATTTTAGAACATAACAATTGTACAGCTATAAAATAATATAGTTATCATCAAGAACCATGCTTGCTGGCGTAGGTGATCATGTCTTCCCAGAACTTTCGATATCGACAATTATTTATCATTTCTGTTGTTAACCTTCTGCCAAGCCATTCTCTTAAATATATATATTATATTACAGTTATGTTATGGAAGGCCCCAGTATCACTGCAAATGAATTAAAATCCATAATTGCTCAACCGCCCGTGCCAGTGGAATCATTCAAATTACTATCTCATCTCCCAAACAAAGAAAGGTAGCAGTAGTCCCCATCATCGCAGTCTCAGCACATGCCAAAAGACAAAAGGTGAAACTGCACAGAAAGTGAACACAATCGTCTGTTCCATGTCATATGATATCATAATTCATCGTAAACAATCGGAAAAGATCTCTTAAGCTGTCTGGTATCTTTCTCTTTGCTTCCCTCTAACTCTTTGTCCCTCAATTTTCCCAGTTGCTACGATATATTCTAGCTGTTCTGTTCCCATCTCATCACATGGCAAAAAAATGATGATTGTTTCTTCCTAATACTGGAAATTTGCAGAAATATGGACATTAGACAAGAAAACAGAACAGAGGATTGAAGCCTTTGAAATGTGGATATATAGAAGAATAGGTAGAATTGGATGGAAGGAAAAGAAAACAAATTAAGTCTTAAAACAACTAAAAATGAAAAGAGAACTACTAAGCACAATTTAAACAAGAGAAATGTGATTTTTGGGCCATGTTAAAAGACACAACAGCCTACTAAAAGTAATCCTGGAGAGGAAAATACAAGGTAAAAGAGGCAGACCAAGGCTAACATGGACAAGTAACATCAAAAGATGGACAAATGAGCCAATGACAACCTGAACCATCAAAGCATAAGACAGAGCAGAAAGGCGCTCCATGGTAGCCAAACTTTGTTGCAGAGACGGCACTCGATGATGATAATGAATACTGGAAATTAGCTCTCTCTTTGCTTTGGGAACGTTTTCATTACTCTTCTTAGCTGTCCATGGTTTTCTCAACATTCTTCTGTAAAACAATATTTCTACAGCCTCCAGTGATCTTCATGTCTGTTGTCCCTTTGCCCATGATTCACATCCATATATTAAGACTGGCTCTAAATAACATTTAAGAACTCTTTCTCGTTTCTAATGTCAAAAATGGATTGTAAAGTACCGTCCTCATTTTTTGGAAAACTGCTTTTTGCTTGTTATATAATATAATTCCAGTATCTTCTCTCTTTTGTCATTCTTTCCTTCTATTTTGCCAGTTGTAACCAAGTATTCCAACTTTTCTCTTCTCATGATGTGCCTGAAAAATGTTGACTGTTTCTTTGTGATGTTTCTTAGGAGCTCCTTTTTTGTGTCAGCCACTTTTATAATTTCCTTACTCGTCTTTTTAGCTGTCCAGGGATCTCTCAAATGTCTTCTGATAAATCCCATCTCTATGGCCTCTAATCATTTTTTCATTTGTTTGTTCTCTTTTCACCATAGGTCAGATTTGGCTAAACATTAACTAAACAACCATAAAGTCAGAGTCCAGATTTCCACAGCAAAGATGAATGACTCTACTCGTGACTCTGCTATATAAAAAATGCTTACATTTCTTGGCAGTTTTCCATCACGAGGTTCAATCTCTAAAGAGGTCTTAAACAAGTAGTCCTCTAGGTCCTTCTCTGTTAAGTTTCTTTCTTTTAGGGGATCTAAAACTGCAAAAAATTCCTGGAAAAAAAAACAATAATTTAGCTGGTGTTGGAGTACTTTGTTCACATTGGAGGAGGATATAAGAATAATGGTTCCAAAGATTGTGCATGCATTTATGGTATTATAAGTACAATGGTGAATTATCTTATTATACTTTGGTAACATTTTAAGATGTAGGACACTAAAATATGCATATTTTTCAGTTAAAAACTTGTCTGCTTTCATTTTCCATACTTCATGGTCTTAGAAAATGTCTTTCTTCTATCTAAAAAATGCTTTTACTATTACACACACAAACATATTTGTTTATTTTTGCTAAAAAAAAATTGTCACTTTTCACATCCTTTAATGTTGTTCTAATGTTTGTGTTGATCTTTTTTCCCCCACCCTATTTTTATTTCACTTTCATCACATATGTAGAATTGGAAAAGTATTTCCCCATGAACAATTAATAGAAACCTCATGAAACTTGGCACATTTGAACACTGGTACGTTATGAGCACTCTACAAACAAGACTTTATTGTGTACAAGATTCTTCAAGGGGTTGTTACCAACGTTTGGGACTATACTAAAAAGCAAATTACAGCATTGAGGAGATTGATTTTGTATATATATATAGTGCATGAATGTGAAAATAAATTGTGTTGCTGGATGCATATTAATTCAGTAATGAAAATACGCACATTTCATGCCAGTTGTTTATCTTGGTTTCTATAGCAATAGGATGGTACTAGCATGAACAGACAACATTAAAAAAAAATTTAGAGTTAATATCATTTCCTACCAAAACAACTTACTTAAGTTAATTCATTTGAACTTTTTAGTTGCACTTCCCTTTAATGTTAACAGATGTGAACCACAAATGAAAGTAATAAAACTTTGCTTTAACTATCCCTTTACATTTAATCACTAAGTCAGCGATTCTTCAATCATTGTCTGTCACTGCACTAAAAAAGACAGATCTATCCATTCTTTTATGTTGCTCTCCAGCCAAAAAATCTGAATGGAAATAACTGTACGTAAAATATGAGCCAGAACACTGAACAAGTTAAATAGACTTGAGCAGACTAAGGTTTTCAGACAGAACAGTTCTCAGAGCACACCTCTCGAAAAGAAATCACCTTAGGAATTCTGCACCATACTACGGTGTTTCATGCATTTTGGCTGCATTTTTGGAGTCAACTGGGTGTTGTAGGTGTATCCATAGTTATGTATGTTACGTCATCATGACATTGAAAACTGTTCAATAACTATTGTTAGATTTGTTAGGCTAAAATTACTTTGTTTTGCCAGGTCAACTAAAGGTTCCACTTTTGAGATTCTGCACCAACACTACAGTGTTTTATGTGTTTTGGCTGCACTCTTTGGAGTGAATCAGGTGTTGTGAGTGCATACATTGTTGTGTCATGTGATGGACAATTGTTTATCTCTAAACCAGCAGTATGCCTGTAATTGAGGGTGAAATTATAGTTTTGCTTGTGAATTTGCAGCCCTGATGTGATTTCTGGATTTTCATGATAGTCAGGAGGGATGTTGCCTAGATTCAGAAGAGGTATGAGGAGATCGGGGGTAGACTTTTGAACCACTTTATTGTTTTACACTGAGGGTTTTGCTGGGGAGTAGATCTGAGCCATGGGACCACAAGTCTTCTTTAAAAAGTCTCTTAGTTTTAGGTAGTCGTGACATCAAATACAGAATTCCCTCAAACAAAGTCTGACCTGAATTTTTATTTAGTCGTCACTTTCGGAAAAATTATAAAAAGAACTATATAATTTATATTGCAATCCACTTAATTCATGACATTTAATCTGCCATTGATATTGAAAGGCTATATTTGTTAATACAACAATACAATTTCTTTGAGTAAAAGTGAAAGTCATAATTTTTTTTGAGTGCTTCAATTTTGTGAAATTTGTATTTTAAGTAGATCTATGTTTTTATGCTCGCAACGCAAATGACCAGAAGTGATATTACACAATACGCTTAATTCACATTTTATCTCTCGATATTGCCTAAAATTGAGGAACTATATTTCTTTATACAACAATACAATTTAATATTTTCTGCGAGTAAAAGTGAAAATCAACATTTTTTTGAGGGCTTCACTTAATTGTTTGCTTGCTCTTGTCAAAAAACTTAAAGTATGTTATATGTCACATGATGAAGAAATTAATGGGAAATTGAATTGTCTTCTTGTTCTGTTGTCAAGAACTGCAAAGTATAATATTGAGTATTGAGTTATTAGCGGGTCACCATCACTGCACTCCAAACATGTCCATAGGTGCTCAGATCCCCTCCTCATCAAGTCTCGCAGTATCCAGCGACTGATGACTCCAGTTCTGTATTAGTAAATTGCTCTTCTTACATGCCCACTAAGTTTCTCGTTTCTGGCTGTGTCCATCTTAACTCCCATCTCTTTCATCCGAAGGAGTAATGTGGACTCATGGTTGTTGAAGTCCTTTGTCCTTCCCACTTCCTGGAGGGTGTTGATGATGTCCACCTGATCCATTGGTTGACCTTACTCAACAATAGCGCAGCTAGCCAACCTGTCCGCTCTTTCATTTCCCCGTACTCCCACAAGTCCTGGGACGTAGACAAAGGTGACCTTCCATAATTTTTACTTCTGCAATGACTCTACCCATTGCGTACGTACAGATCCCGTATGTACAGAAAGTACAATATATGTCACATCCAGGAGAAATTAAGGGGACATTCTGTGAACTCTGTTAATATTCATAGAAGGTAGCAAATAGAATATGCAAAAAAATTGGTTGTGTAGCTTCAAGTTAGGATAATATGTCCATTAGATTATTTCTGTGATATTTACAACTATCATTCAAGCTGCCTGCAGTAATACAATTATTCACAAAAACTGGTGGATTATTATTTTTGTATTAGATATTGATGTGATGTCTGTCAAGTATAAAACAAAAGGTTAGATTACATGAATTCTAGGTTCCTATAGCTGACTAAAGAAGGCTGTGATACTACAAGTCAGAATGGAGAAAGATTAATAGAATTATGTTTAATAGAAAATTTAGTTATAGGTGGGACATTATTTCCACACAAAAATATTCACAAAACAACATGGATATCTCCTGATGATAGAACCTCAAATCAAATTGACCACCTATGTATTAAACAACAATTCAGATCATCATTAATAGATGTAAGAGCCTACAGAGGTGCTGATATTAATAGTGACCACAACCTGTGCATTGGGAAAATAAGATTAAAATTTAAAAGCCAACAGAAGAGATCAACTACACATAAAATTGATAGTCATAAACTGAAAGATGAAGCCATAAAGGAAAAGTTTAACATAGAACTAAGTAATTGTTATACAGCACTCGGTGAAATAGACTTAGATATCAATGAAATGTGGGACTTATAGAGCAAAATACTAATGACAGCAGAAGAAGCAAGTACCGGACTGAAGAAAATGGAAAAATGAGCTTGGATTTCAGAAACCACATGAAAATACATCAAAGAAAGAAAAGAAGTGAAGAGAGCCATGACTAATGTAAAGACAGATCTTAGAAAGGTTCTGGCAAAAGCAACATACAAAGAATTAGACAACAAAGTGAAAAGTTCAGCAAGAACAGATACAATTACAGGAGACAGCAGAACTCTCTATACTGTACAAAAGATGCTGACAAACACCTATACATCCAGTAGAACACCAATTCTAGACAAATCTGGATTAATGCTAACAACAAGCGCAGACACAAAAGCCCGTTGGGTGGAACACTTCAAAGAATTTCTTAACCGTCCACTACCCCACAGTTTAATAGATTTTGAAGCTGAAACACCAGCAGCAGAATTAGATGTAAATTTAGATGACTCCACCTTGAGCGAAATAGAAACCACCTTAAAGCGTATGACCAATAACAAGGCTGCTGGAGAGGATAAGTTAACAGCTGAGATCCTCAAGGCAATTGATAGCCATAATTTAATACATCTCCATAAAATGTTCAACATCATTTGGAAAGCAGAGAGGACACCTCATAAATGGAAAAAAGGAATCATTGTTAAGATTTTAAAAAAGGGCAATCTTAGAGATTGTAACAACTGGAGAGGCGTGACACTTTTGTCAGTTGCCTCAAAGTTATTCTGTAAAATCATCCTAAATAGAATAAAGGATTCAATAGATACAGTAATGCATGAAGAACAGGCTGGGTTTAGAAAAGGTAGAAGCTGCCTTGACCACATTTTTACTCTACGACTTATATTGGAGGAACACAGTGAAAAGCAAAAACCTTTTGTACTTAACTTCATCGACTTCAAAAAAGCATTTGACAGTATTCATAGAGATTCTTTGTGGAAAATTCTGAAGCAATATGGCTTACCATCAAAAATCATAAATATTATTAAAGACATTTATGATGGTTACACATGTGCAGTTCAAACAGAGGAAGGACTGAGTGAATGTTTCCCAATAGAAACTGGGGTTAAACAAGGATGTATTTTATCGCCCTTGTTATTTGGAGTTGTTATGGACTTCATAATGAAGAAATGCTGCACTGGTAATAAAGGCATCGAATGGATACAAGGAGACCATTTTGGAGGCCCTCGACTTTGCTGATGACATAGTTCTCATCAGCAGTCAGATTAAAAACGATGCATGAAAACATAAATAAACTATCATCAATAGCCAGCAAAATTGGGCTTGAGATCAATCATGAAAAGACTAAAGTCATGAAAAGTTTAATTCCAACAGACGACAAAATATACATGGAAAACAAACCAGTGGAAGAGATCGATCACTTTATCTATCTTAGAAGTCACATTGATCGAGAAGGGGATTCAAGCAAAGAAATTAGAATCAGAGTATATAGCTAAAGCAGCAATGTCTTTCAGAAGCCTTGAAAAGTTGTGGAAATCAAAACTCATCAGCACAAACACAAAACTTAGACTATTCAAATCAAATGTACTATCAACCCTTACGTATGCGTGTGAAAGCTGAAAAACAACAAGAGATATAAAAACAAAGTTGACCGCATTCTAAAATAAATGTGTAAGGAAAATACTTGGTATAGCGTGGAACAAATTCAAAACAAATGAGGAAATTAGAGAAATCGCCAATCAACCACTAATATATTCAGTAATAAAGAAAAGACGATGGTCATATGTTGGACATGTGATGAGAAGAGATAATAACCGAATAGCAAAGCAAGCCCTCATGTGGAAAACAACAGGTAAGAGAAAAAGAGGAAGACCCAGAGAGACACTGAGAAGATCATTGATGAGAGAGGCAAGAGCAGCAGGAATTGGCTCCTTCAATGAGATAAAGCTACTTGCACAGAACAGAGACAAATGGCGAGATTTGATAAAACATCTTTAAAAGAATTGAAAATTGCTAGAACAAAAATTCAGATAAGAGAAAGAGTATCTTGGCCTGCGCCCTATGAGCCGGCTATGGCTCGAAAGGTCAATAGATAGATAGCTGACTAAGCATGTTATTCAATGTTATTATAGCAAGTTTGCCATATGCACTGAAACATTAGGGACAGAAGCACAAACATTAGACTAGAGTCAAATATATAACCAGTTAAGATTACCCTGCATCATATATAAACAGTGGGAGCCGCGATAGCTGCTCAGTGGTTAGTGAACTGGACCACAAAGGACAAGAGGTAGGGTTCGATCCCAACGACGGCTTCCAGTTCACCCAGCCTTTAATGGATACCAGATTTTTTTCTGGGAAAGTAAAGCGGTATGGGTGTAATACTGACCACATTACACCAAAAATCATGTGCCGAGGGTCTGTAAAATTTATGGTCACTAACACCATATTCCTTATACGCCACTTGGCGTGACGGGGGCACTTTACTTTTTTTTATATATAAACAGTAACTGTTTTGATTGTGCAACAACTTTGCGTAGGCGGGAAATGACAGCACGTGTAGACAGCTCTCCTGAATTTAGGTTCAAAACACCTGCCTAGTGACCTCTTAGGATGGCAATGGAATCACCTCATTTGGGTCATTATGATCTAGGTAGTCCCAACTAAAGAAAATGCCAGGAACCATTGTGGAGTGCTTATGGACTGTTGTTGAAGTGTGATGAGAATAATTCAACGACTAACACTAACAAACATTCTCCAAAATAGGTCTCAGTGAAACTTCAACATGTCATTGTGGAGCACCCAAACAGAATCCAGAGCTGGCTCTGTTGATCTCAACACTCCAAGAATGAAAAATTGGCTATGGGAAATTGATTAAAACCTCAGGTACATTATCTTGCTTGTAACCATGCTGGTCTAGAAGTTTTTTTTTTACATTCATCGGCTTTCATCTCTGGCGAAGTCCCTTGAGACTAGGAACTGAATTTTGCGTGTTAATCCTTTTTTCCCTGGCAGCTGTGTACACAGGGATCCCTCAATGCACAGGCAGATAACTCTGTCTTCATTTGTAGCATCTAAGTTCCAAGGATATTGTTCTCTTTGAAATTCTGTTGCAAGTGTTTATCTCATAGGAATATAAAAATATAGGTTTCACTGGCAAGTGGTTCAATCATGTGAGTGCATTAATCTGACTTTTAATCTAATTCTTATGTTTATGTCTCTCTCTATAGGCTTCAGTTTTGGTAAGGCTGCTATAATCACTGACTGTCTGGCAAGAATTTAGAATACACTTCATTGGATGCTATTGATTAACATCATGATGTACCATACTGGTTGGGGTAGGTGATCATGTCCTTCCATCATTTTCTGTCCACATTATAATGTGCTGTGGACAGAAAATTCTGTTGTTGACTGTTTACCATGCTACAACACATAGCTATCTATAGTTCATTCAGAAATTCATGCCCACAGAGTTTATTAACTATCTCAGAAACTGATGAATTTTTGTAATTCTTTTTCATGAAATCTTATTTTTTTCACCGACCTTCAGTCTGATTTTTTTGCCCTACTGTCATGCATTTAGGAAAGATTTTTGCTTATTTGAGGTATATGAAAATATGATTTTCTTGCTTGTCCTAAATTTTAAGATTTTACAATACCTATATTTGTTGTAATCAACTCTCCATTTAAAAAGGTAAATTTCACGTGCTCTTAGCACCGTTTTGCACTCGTAACTTGTAAGACATGTGCCACTCCAAGGTTTTTTTTTGTCATTTCATTTCCGGTTTCTTGTTAAATTGGTCCAGAAGTGTATTTTGACAAAATATTTACTATTAATGTATATGCCTTTATATGTGATAATTTGTAAGCTGTTGTGAAGTGACTATTTGATTTTTAAAACCATGAAGAGTTTAAAGTGTAAATTCATCACTATGCAAATGGTAACTGTGTTATTGTACATGCACTTTTGCAAGGAATCTAGAAGGGGTCAGTTATATTACGATATTAAAAAAACCAGAAAACAGAACACAGGCAGCACTAAATGTAGATAGAAAGTCTTTCAATCGATGGATAGGACAGAACTTTGACTCTGCAGAGGCGACGGTCAAGCAAGGAAGAAAAATGAAAGCTGATGATTTTGACAAAGATGTTATTGGACGTGAAATTTTGAAAATGTTTCAATCGAATCAACCTGTTACACTGAGCAAACTTAAAGTTCTCCTGCAATTAGAATGTGATATTGAAATCTCAAAAAAGACTCTTTGGAAGATCGTAAAAGGCGTTGGTTTCACTTTTCGAAAATCTGCTAGTGGTAGAAATATTGTTTGTGAAAAACCACACCTGATAGCTGCCTGAAGCAAATACCTGAGGCAGATCCGTGAGTGACGAATGGAAGGTTACGATATAGTATATTTGGATGAAACGTGGGTCAATGCTCATCATACATATGAGAAAGAATGGCAATCAGTTGAGAGAAAATAAAAGAAGCATTTCCAGCTGCAAAGGACAACGCATTGTATTGGTACATGCTGGCAGTAGAGAAAATGGTCTTGTTAATGACACACAACTTATTTTTCAATCAAAGTCTACAGACAAAAGGGACTACCACACTTAGATGAATGGGTGAATTTTCAGAGACTGGATACTATACTACCTATTTTGGGTAGACCTTCATGTCTTGTAATGGACAATGCATCCTATCATAATGTGGTATCACTGGAGGACAAAGTTCCTAATTCGTCAAGCACAAAAGATCAAATCATCACATGACTTAGAAAAGAAAATGTTTCTTTTCAAAACACCCAGTTAAAACCAGAGTTGTTGCAACTTGTTAGACAAACTAAGAAGACAAAGTTATATCAAATTGATAAAATAATTGCAAAGTATGGCCACACATCTCTTTCTTCCCCCACCACTACCACCACCTTATCATTCGCACCATAACCCAATAGAACTTGTGTGGGCTAAAGTCAAAGGGCAAGTTGCTGCGCTGAACAAGACGTTTAAATTTGTGATGTTAAAGAATTGACGCATGAAGCCCTCTCAACGATAAACATTGAATACTAGAGAAAATGTGGCGACCATGTGCTCAGAGTAGAGGTACAATACTGGATACGAGATGGATTGCAGTTTGTCCAACCAATAACATTTGTTAACCTCTTAGAGACTTCTGATTCGGAATGACATATGTATGACATGTGCACAATTTTGTTGATGATACTCTTACTATTTGCTGACTATGTGGATGATACTCTTACTATTTGCTGACTATGTGTGTTTGATGTTCTGATTGTTCCATATATTTTGTTGATGACACGCCTGCTATTTGGTGAAAATGTGTTTGATACTTTGGTCAAAGTTTACCTATCTCTATGACGAAGACATAAAATCAAATGAAAAATTTTGCCCTCTTCAATGTGATATGGCCTTTGGCTTGCATTGTTAGAAAATTAACATAATTTACAGTGAAATCTAATGTTTAGAGCAAGCGGTTTGATATTTTCCTAAAATGATATAACAAAAAATGATTTGTGCAAAATTCAGACTACCTTTGTACTTGAATGTTATACAATCTGGTCGGTGAAAAAATAAGATTTCATGAAAAAGATTACAGAAATTCATCAAACAGTTTCTGAGATAATTGATCAACTCTGTGGGCACGAATTTGTGAACGAACTATATTATTTTCTCTCTTTGTCATCTACGATTTCTTTCCCTTTTTGCCAGTTGTAACCAAGTATTCCAACTTTCCTCTTATCATCATGTGCCCAAAAAATATTGATCGTTTCTTTCTGAAGTTTTTTTTGGAGCTCCCTTTTTGTGTTGGACTCTTTGAGAATCTCCTTTTTGGTCTTTTAGCTGCAATGATTCTATATATTCAAAGTATCTTTTTTTTTTTTTAAATCTCCTAGTTACAGACTGCAATTTATACATTAAGAGAAAAAAAAAGATTATCAGGAATATGAGATCATGACACAACAAATAAGAGGTTTAATTAATAGCTTACTCTTATGGAGTTCTCTTGATGAAGACAATATGGCTGGTTCTGGTACTGCTGTATCTCCCCAGTAATTTCTGCTACTTTCCTTCTTTTGCTGAAATTAATTATGCCTTCTGGGGCATTGGCCATAAAGTCAGGATTGCCTTCCTCTGTCTTCAGGATATTGGTAAGGTACATACCTGGTATCAAATAGAGATGAAATAAAAATAAACAAGTGGGAGTGCCCAATGTGTGTATAAATTTAATAAATATAATTTAATAGCTGAAGCTGAAAAATGAATGCATCTCTCCCAGTTTTTGCAGAGACTAACACAATCATTTAAACCATTTCAATTGTTTTGTTTGTTTTAAATGTATATTTTCAAGGAAACTGGAATGAGGAAGTGACTGTGCGCGCTCTTTTTGATGGAAATCATTTGGAATTGTCACCTGTGCTGTTGATTAGGGCTGCATGGTAGTAGACCTTATCAACAGAACTTACCAACATGCTTTGGTGGGAGCCACAACATATGGTGGAGTGGATATCGGGAATTCCCAACTGCAGACAAAACTGATTCCATAAACAGAGCAGAAGAATTTAATTAATTAATCTTTTATTTAGAAAGCTACATGAAGGCAAAGATAATCCTAAATTATCATATCCTTCGGAGGGGCTAAAAACTGCATTGGTCTTACAGATCTAATATCCAAAATTTGAATTGAGACACCTTGTTATTACTTTTTTTAAACTTTGTCAATCTTGCGAAAAATGATGAATGGGCCCAAACAACAAAAAATAATAGGCAGGAGAAAAAAGATGGGAAATTAACATCACAGAATGGACAGGCATCAACTTTATCAGATGACAATAAGCAGTCACAAAGAGTAAATAAGAATGCTGGATTCAGCATTAACGATGCACAATGACTTGAAGGGTCATAATTTGAGAATATTTCAAGACGTGGCGATTTTTTTCAAATTGACATGGCTTTGAGGTTCACATAGCCTCTAAAAATTGGTACTAGAGATTTTTCTAGACAGCAAAGGTAGCCTGGCATGACACAAACATCAGCCAAAAAATAAGCTGTTGGTTGTGGAAAATTCTGGTCACTAAACTAACACAGCATTCCTCATATACCGATCAAGGTGTGTATATGGTGGTTTTATCTGTTTTTTTTTTATAAGGGAAAAAACTGTGGTCAAGATACCTGGTATTATACAGCTGAAGCAACTAAAATATGTTTGGAAGCTTTGAAAGCCCTGTAAAATGTGAATGATGCTTTTAAAGAAAAATACATTTTGGTTCAGCAATTTTAAAAAAGACACAAATGAAGTAAAAAAAAACAAACTATTATTGTACACAGAAACAATGCAGTGTTGGTTAGAGAACAGCAAGTCAGAATAGAAGCCAGACAAGAGTGCTATGCAGGGAGTCAAAGAAGACAAGTAAACTGACATAGAGTTCATGTTGTCAGTCACAAAATATTGAGGGATATACTGAAAATGTGATTTGAACATTTACTGATTTATCTGACATGTGATGAGGATGATCCATGACTAGCTGACTTGCCATCACGTGATGCAATGCATTTTTTATTTCTTTATAATCCATCCATCGACCTTTAGAGCCGTGGCAGGCCCATAGGGCATAGACCCAGATAATCTATCTCTTTCTAAATTTTCTTTCTAGCAGTCTCAATCCTTGCAAAGATCTATATCAAATCTCACCATTTGTCTCTTTTCTGTGCAAGCAACTATCTCATTGAGGGAGCCAATTCCTGCCTTTGCCTCTCTCTTTACAATATTTTATCTTTATATATATATATATATATATATATATATATATATATATATATATATATATATATATATATATATATATATTATATATATATATATAAGGTATGAATGTGATAGGAGAATGTAACACAATTTATGTAAACTTCTGATTACCAAGGAATGGAACACAAGGTGGGTTGATTGACCTCAACTTTTCTATGTATTTTTTGAAGTGGTCATTGTTCAGCTCTGACGCCTCTTCTAATGCTTTCTGGTATTTGTGTGGCAGCTCCTAGAATTTTCATTGGTGGGGGGTGTAGAAGAGAAGACATAACAAGTATTACAATTTTGTTAAAAATAACAACTGCTGGAAAACTTCAAAGTAAAATCATTTAGGTTATGAGATCATTAATAATGGGGGAAAGATAATACAGTCGAACCTGGTCTTAGGACCACCTGTTTAAAGCGTTTCCCTGGTTATAGGACCGGGTCTACAATTTCCCCGAGTTTTTTACTATATGCTAACACTGATTACGGCGCTCACCGTATGACACGACCAGAGACCAGGCTAATTAACCGCCGCCAATGTTATTTATCCCGTTTACGACGACCAGCCAGTCCTTCGTCTCACTGGGAGCCATAAACGATCGACACAGGTGTCTACAGGTGTTGATGTTTTCCCGTATTTAGTGAGTCCCAGATTACAGTGGGACGTGTTACGTTTATCAGTCAATACTGGTGCAGACACAGATCTATGATTCGTGAAGTGACATCACTTCGCGGTTCCGTCTAGACCAGAGTAGACCATTGCGTGGCCCGTATAAATTACAGGAATTAACTAAAGAATTAGTCATTGCCCGCTTAGAGTGTATTCATGTACATGTACAGTATCTCAGTGAATTATTTTTGTGGATTTTAAAAGTGTTACACACAATATAGGAAATGGCCAGTGTCAAAAGTGTAAAACCAAAAGCATTAACGCTGGAAGAACGAATATCAGTGATTCGACAAAATCAGCAAGGTAAAAGTTCGCGATTATTGGCAGAACAGTTTGGAGTGGGAAAGACACAGATTTTACGTACGAAAGAGAAAAGCCGAGTATATGAATGACTTTGAAAATAATGCACCAAGTATGAAAAGAAGGAATAGCAGGAAAACGGGAAATGAAGACATAAATACACTTTGTTGGAAATGGTGTCAATCAGCACTTGCACGAAAAATTCCGTTATCTGGGCCGATGATCAAAGAACGAGCTTTACAGTTTGCAAAAGAATTGGAAAACTCAGTCTTTAAAGCATCGAACGGCTGGTTAGAGGCCTTCATTAAAAGACACAATCTTGTGTTTGGTAAGCAATGTGGCGAAGTCGGTGATTCAGATATGAGTGCTGCGGCTGACTGGACTTCTAAATTATCCGAGATATGCTATGGTTACGCTGCTCAAGACATTTTTAATTTAGATGAAACCGGGTTATTTTTCAAAGCGACTACGGACAAAACATTTTTTGTCAAAGGAGAAAAATGCGCTGGGGGTAAAAAAAGCAAAGAGCGAATAACAGTGATGCTATGCACTAACATGTTGGGGGAACGAGAACCGGCTTTAGTGATTGGGAAAGCAGCTAACCCTAGGATTTTTAAAAACATCAACATAAACACACTGCCAGTGATTTACAGAAACAACAAAAAGGCATGGATGACTGCAGCTATATTTGAAGATTGGCTGAAAAGTTTTGACCGTAAGATGCAGAAAAAAAAGCGCCACATTATTTTATTTGTTGACAACGCTACCTGTCATCCCAAGATCGAACTACAGAATGTTAAGCTGCAGTTTCTGCCACCCAACACAACTGCATTAGTTCAACCCCTAGACCAGGGTGTCATTCAGACATTTAAATTAAAGTTTAGACAAAAACAGCTTCTACATCTTATCACAGTCATGGAATCAAACAAGGATGCTTCCGGAACCGAACTCATGAAACAGGTCAATTTACTGGATGTAGTCTACTGGATTGCTGCAGCATGGAAAGAAGTGGACAACTCAACCATCCTTAAGTGTTTCTGTAAAGCAGGTTTTCATTGTCCTGCTGAAACACACGCATATTCTCTGACGCACATGGAATCTGCATCAAAGACCGACGTGCAAATTGTTTCTACTGCAATTTCTACTGCTTTGGATAACCTTTCAAAAGAATTGTTTGGATACCAATTGACAGACATCTCCATGATTGATTCAGGGCTCCAAACTTGCAACACAATAGAAACAAACTGGGATCTTCCTGCCACTGCAATTTTAGCTGCTGAGGATGTGAATAGTGAATCAGACAACGAACAAGATTCTACTGACATTGAGAAAACATACACTATCGCAGATGCACATAATGCTTTGGAGCTTCTGCGCACCTATTCAATAACAAACGGGAGATCTGACACACTAGACGTTATCATGGACTTGAGAGAAAAATTGAACTTATCGTTTATTTCATCTGTCAAACAACAGACTACCATATTGGATTTTTTTTCAAGTCAAAAGTGATACATGTACAGTATAAGTGGAATCTGTGTATGTGTGTTTTATTTTTGTGTGTTTAACTATCGTGTTTTATGAAAAGTGTCCAACCAGTGGCTATTGTAGACCGACATGTGCACTATGTTCTACTCATGGATTACGCTGATTTGCAGGTTAGTTTTCATAGTGCTTAGGATAAAATTTTTTTTATCGCTCTATTTATTATGTGAAACCTGTGAGGCAGGACCACCTGTCCTATGGGACCAGTTTTTGAAAGTCCCGTGAATGGTCGCCTTAGACAGGTTCGACTGTACTATACATGTTAACTATCTGAGCTAGAAAATTTTTGTCAGCATGCAGATAAATATTTTAAAATGTAAGATTTATGTATCAACTTTAGATCACATTATGGGACATAAAAACATGCACACATTTTTTTTATTCGCCAGCTTTCACCTCTGGCAAAGTCCCTATCTATCTATTGACCTTTCGAGCCGTAGCTGGCCCATAGGGCGTAGACCAAGATACTCCTTCTCTTATCTGAATTTTTGTTCTAGCAGTTTTCAATTCTTTTAAAGATGTTTTATCAAATCTCGCCATTTGTCTCTGTTCTGTGCAAGCAGCTCTATCTCATTGAGGGAGCCGATTCCTACTACTCTTGCCTCTCTCATCAATGTTTTTCTCAGTGTCTCTCTGGGTCTTCCTCTTTTTCTCTTACCTGTTGTTTCCCACATGAGGGCTTGCTTTGCTATTCGGTTATTATCTCTTCTTATCACATGTCCAACATATGACCATCGTCTTATCTTTATTACTGAAGATATTAATGGTTGATTGGCGATTTCTCTAATTTCCTCGTTTGTTTTGATTTTGTTCCACGCTATACCAAGTATTTTCCTTAGACATTTATTTTAGAATGCATTCAACTTTGTTTTTATATCTCTTGTTGTTTTCCAGCTTTCACACGCATATCTAAGGGTTGATAGTACATTTGATTTGAATAGTCTAAGTTTTGTGTTTGTGCTGATGAGTTTTGATTTCCACAACTTTTCAAGGCTTCTGAAAGACATTGCTGCTTTAGCTATTCTGATTCTAATTTCTTTGCTTGTATCTCCTTCTTGATCAATATGACTTCCAAGATAGGTAATGTAATCGATCTCTTCTACAGGTTTGTTTTTCATGTATATTTTGTCGTCTGTTGGAATTAAACTTTTCATGACTTTAGTCTTTTCATGATTTCCCATGAAAGTCCCTAGAGACTAGTAATTGAGTTTTACATGTTAATCCGTTTTTCCCTGGCAGCTGTGTACACAGGGCTCCCTCACAGCATGGGTAGATAACTCCGTCTTCGAAGGTACTCATATTTTTTTTGTCAATAAGTAATTGTTTCTTTCCTGTGTGTTACAGGGACCTCATTATGAGGGAAGTAAAGAATAGTTTCTCTCTGCAATATGTGCCACTTTGGCACGCAAGGTTTCTGTTTTTGAGATTGTGGTTCTGCCCTATGTGCCGTCTTCGGCTCGAAAGGACAATAGATAGATAGAAAGAATAGTGACACTGTGACCTTCCGGGCATGTTGTAAGAGGCGACTAAGGAGATTGATCGATGGCTTGACAAGATGTCATTGTAAAAAGTATTGTTATGGAAACAGCGCCATATATTTTAGAGTAGTGATCGCTGTAATATGTGCCACTTTGGCACGCAAGGTTTCTGTTTTTGAAATTGTGGTTCTGCCCTATGTGCTGTCTTCGGCTCGAAAGGACAATAGATAGATAGAATTGTTTCAAGCTGGGCTTCACTGCTGAGATCAGGGGAGGTTGCCACAGAGATAAGTCACAAATAAAAATCCCAACTGGTGCAGTTGGGATTTAACTCGAAACCTCTCTGTCCCGAGGCTGGCGATTTGCCTCGAGACCAACCAGTGCCTAGTGCAAATTAAAATGTCAGGAGTCATACATGTGTTGTGAAAGGCAGAAAAACAGTAGCATCCATAACCTGAAAATTCTGGCAATGTCAAATAACTTTTTAAAGAAGTAAGAAGAAGTGGTGAATGAGTGGTTAGTACACGCATATGCTAACCTGGTGGGTCTGTGTTCAATTCCAAATCATATTGACTTTTTTTAACAGACATATTTTTGGAGTTCACCTTTTCTAGTTCTTCCTTCCTCATTTCCTTTCAGTGTTAAGGGAACATATAGTTTGTGGTCTTTTGTACTTGTTGGCTTCTGCTGCTATTAGAATTCCTAGTATTTCTAATATTCCATCAATCAATCTTTTTTTCATTCTGGATCAATCAATATTTTTGGAGGACTGGTTGGTCTCGAGGCAAGACGCCGGCCTCGAGACAGAGAGGTTGTGGGTTCAAATTCCGGCTGCACCAGTTGGGATTTTTATTTTTATTTCTCTCTGTGGCAACCACCCTGGTTTCAGCAGTGAGACTCGGCTTGAAATATCAATTACTCATTGACGGAAAAAAATATGAGTACCCCCAAAGACAGAGTTATCTGCCTGTGTGGCAAGGGACCCCTGTGCACACGGCTGCCAGGAAAAAACAGATTTACACGCAAAATTCAGTTCCTAGTCTCTGGGGACTTCGTTAGAGGTAAAAGCTGGTGAACGAAAAAAAAAAATCAGTATTTTTGTGGTTGACACTGAAGTGTGGGGTTCTTGTAGCATTTATTGAAAGCTTGTTGCATTGTATTTTGATTTTTCTGTCTTATCACGTGGCCAAACCATTTTATTTGTTGTTTCTTTATGTATTCAATGGTGAGAATTATTCCTAGTTTTTTTCTCAGTTCCACATTTTTTTTATCTTATCTCTCAGGCATTTCCTAAGATGTGTCTAATATGTTTCATTTCAGTAGTAGCTATTTTTCTTGTTGAGTTCACTGCACTTTTGAAAATGAGTATTTAAGATTTTCTCTGTAAAGTGTGATGTCATGACACTGTACCATTCACATAACACATAAATGTACCAAATGCTATTCAAAAATATTTGAACCAACACTATATTGACCACAGAATCTACCTTTTTAATGACCTAAAAACACACCAAACATCATGGCTGTATTAAAGTTCTATTCAACTTCTGTTTCAATAATTCAGAAGCTAATTACTTGAAATAAAATAAGGTTAAGTTCACTAATCAAAATATCACGTTAGAGCCCATATTTTTCCATGACCTTTAACACATTTAAGGGTGTTGTCAGAATCATAATATCCTATTTCCAAGAAACAAAAATTCCTGGTATCCATTTTAAGAAACCGGGTTGTACCCCAAAGCTGTGAAGGTTTGATTTATAAAAATGTCACAAAAGGTAAATGAATCCAATTCTTATGGTCAGTAGATGAGCACTCTACCCATTTTACCATTGTGACTTCTGTTGATTACCATGAGGAAAAAGAAAAAAAAAAACAAAGGATACAAGATCTCAAATTAAGCTAATGAGAGGACAAACATTTATTAAAGAAATTATTATGGTCAAGTTGAATCTCTTGGGACACTATCAACACCTGCATCTTATCATTTATTGTGTATTTAGTAATAGTAGTGTATTTTAATATTATTGTGTAATTATTTTATTATTTGTGCATCTTATATATTTTTGAAAAATTTTTAACTTCAATGTTAAGTCAATCTTATTATACGGCTGTGAAATTTAGAGAACAACAAAAAAATGACAATCATGAAGATACAGACCTTCATTAATGGATGCTTGCACAGAATAAAAGGATGGAAATGGCAGGACAAAATCACTAGCATGGAATTATGGAAATGTACCAGTTAAATACCTGTGGATGAAGAGATACAGCGAAGACGATGGCGCTGGATAGGACGAGGACACACTGCGGAAGCCAATTAAGAGTATTACACAACAGGCCCTTTCTGGAATCCCCAAGGAAAAAGACAAAGAAGAAGACCAAAATATTATTGAAGACAGATGTAAGCAGAGATGAAGATGATGGGGAAGACTTGGAATGATCTTAAAAGAAAGGCAAGAAACAGAATGATTTTGAAAGTGTTTGTCGAAGACCTGTGCTCCAAAGGGAGCTGAAAGGTAGAAGAAGATATATATTTGAGAGCTCTTTAGGACCTCCAAACAGCTCATTGTTGATAATCTATGTGGAAGATGTTTATTCTGTAATTGGCTAAATATTTGGCATGGCAATCCTGCAAATATATTTGGTTATTTATTTAGATATGAGCTCATATTTTTATATGCCAACCTTAGCCTGTACTAGTCACTGTTAAGTCTACTGTCCTTTGCAAAGGTGAAACAGAATCACCTATTTGACTTCATTTGAGATAGTGATAGTTGTCTTCTGGGTAATTAATCTTTCTAAAGGTTTTGATGTTTCCTTTTCTTGGAATGAGAATGTTCAGTTCCTTCTACTTTTGTGCTGCTCCTTCTTTCACTAGTCTGCTGGCTCTCTTACTTGTGAGTATGCTATAGTGTTTTGATATCCACTGAGCACTACTCTTTATTTGAAAGAAACAACATTTTGTGCAAATATTGTGAAGTTTAAAGGCATAAACAGCAAAATTGTAACAAATAATGTGATCAATTATTAAATTACCTTCTTTGTATGCTCAAGCCGGAACACCGACGCTGAGTTCATAGCACCAATTATCTCTAACACTCCATTGAAGTTGTTCAGTTCTTGAAAAACCAACATGACCTCAATGATTCTTGACACAACTGCCACCCGTTCCTCCAGGTTGGATGTTTCCACAATGAAGAGCTCCAGCCAGTATGTGAACTAGAAATGTACCAAATTTGGAGTGTTACTGTTTTATACATTTGACAATTATTTGGACATAATTTGTGAAGCATGCCTGTCATATCTTCATGCTTTATAACAGTGCTCTTAACCTGGTCCATATCACCCACATGTGGCCAGTTCCAGGTTTCTGGTTGGCAGTCAAATAATTTTACATTCTAAAACAAAACAAACAAATGGAAATGTACTTTAGAATCAATGCAAAGTGATAAAATTAATACCATTTTAGAGTATATTAATGTTATCACTTTTGAGCTGTATGTTTTAAACTGTGTATTAATGTTTAACTCTGTCAAAAATTGTAAATGTTCTGTTACATATTATGTTCTCTACACTTGGGGAATATGGTGTTATAGTGACCATATTTCCATGACCAATGGCAAATTTGGAAAATAAAAATCCTGAGTCGCACACGTCATGGCGACTGCCTGACTCAAGCAGCCTTTATCCCTCTGGTTCTATCGTTGCCCCCCGACATACACCAGCAATGGTACTATGTGTCGTAAAGATAGTTTTTTTTTAATGGCAAATTTTTTGGGAAATGTGGTTGGTATCATACTAGTCTACCTTCACTCCCTTGAAAAACTTCTGGCACCCATTTTTAGATGCTGGATCTGAGCAAAATTCACCATATTTGGGAGCCGAACCTGGATACTTCAGATCGGTGGTAAGTGCACTAACCACAAAGCCACCAAGACTCCATCATGCTATTAGCACAAATTAATTCTTATTCCTCTAGCACTGTATACTTTCAGTACATTTTAAATTTAAGTAAATTCTAAATGCAACAAAATATATATAATAAATATACTATTTAAATTAATGTTATGACTTAATATAATTGGTCAAAGCACCTCCTCATTGTTCAATCCCAACTGACGGCTTCCGGGTTCACCCAGCCTTTAATGGGTACCAGATTTTTTTATGGGAAAGTAAAGCGGCACGGGCATAATACCGACCACATTACCCCAAAAATCATGTGCCGATGGTCTGTAAAATTGATGGTCACTAACACCATATTCCCTATATGCCACTTGGCGTGAAGGGGGTATTTTACTATTTTTTTTTTTTTTTTACCTCATTATTTAGCTTCCTCAGTTTACTGAGCTATTTATCAGTTTGCTTGTTTTGCTTTATGTACGTCAGCTTTATATCTCTGGCGATGTCCCAGGGACTGAATTTTGCACGGATATCACTTTTATTTTTCACACTAGTCATGTGCTCAGGTGTCCCTTGCCATACAGGCAGATATTCTCCAACTTCAGAGGTACTCTCATTTTTATCATTGAGAGTTTTAGACATTTTGGGTTGGTTTTTTTTTTTCAGATTAATTTTGCACAGGCAGCTGTTTTTTGTCATTATTCAAGAGGGCAAGACATCAGATATCACTCACTACCCAGGACCAAGGGAGGGTAAAGTCATGAAAAAGACAGATTTTTTGTTGTTGAAAATGTTCCTCCATTATGGAGGGAAGTGAACCGGGGACCTTTTTGCCTAGAAGCTGATGTCTTATCTCTAGACCACCCAGTCCCTTAGCCAGGTATTCATTTTTTTCTGTTGGGTTGACTGGAGAGTGTTAGGTTGTGACCAAACCCTTGAAGTCAGCATGCTACCACCATACTACCATTGCTGAGTATTTTTTATTACATATAGTAAAATCGGGCGCCACTGATTGTGAAGACCATTGCACTATTAGTCCCATGAGCCCTATGACAAAAATATTACTAAGAATCATCATGGGACGCGTAAGGAACAAAATAAAACCAGAAATAAGTGAGGAACAATGTGGATTTGTGGAAAGAAAGGGCACCAATAATGCAATATACATCTTAAGAACATTGATAGAAAGATCTATATATGTGCTTTATAGACTGCACAAAAGCATTTGACAAAGTAAAGAATGTAGAAATAATCAATATGTTGGAGGAATAAAACATTGATGGCAAGGATCAGCGAATCATAAATTCAATTTATAAAACAGGGGTAAGACATAGAGGTCCCTGGACAAGAGGGTTCCAGGTTTAAATTCCACTACATGTGGAATTTTATATTTTTCACTACAAAACTGTACTTCAAAATTCTTGCCAATAATAAAATGAGAGTAGCACAGAAGTTTGAGAATATCTGCCTGTATGGCAGAGGATATCTGAGCACATGGCTGCCAGTGTGAAAAATAGGACAGAGTGATCTATCTATCCATCGACCTTTTGAGCTGTAGCCGGCCCATAGGGCGTAGACCAAGATACTCCTCCTCATATCTGAATTTTTGTTCTAGCAGTTTTCAATTCTTTTAAAGATATTTTATCAAATTTCACCATTTGTCTCTGTTCTGTGCAAGTAGCTCTATCTCAATGAGGGAGCCGATTCCTGCTGCTCTTGACTCTTTCATCAATGTTCTTCTTTGTGTCTCGATGGGTCTTCCTCTTACCTGTTGTTTCCCACATAAGAGCTTGCATTGCTATTCGGTTATTATCTCCTCTCATCACATGTCCAACATATGACCACTGTCTTTTCTTTATTACTGAAGATATTAGTGGTTGATTGGCGATTTCTCTAATTTCCTCGTTTGTTTTGAATTCGTTCCACGCTATGTCATGTGGACTATACCAAGTGAACAGAGTGATATTCATACAAAATTCAGTTCCTTGGAACCTGGTTTGACATAAAAAACTGGCATAGGCAAACAAACGAATAAACACGTTTAATTATGTCTCTTAAGCAACATTATTTACATTAATTTAAATTGCAACATTGGGATGAAGATTAATTATTAAAAAAATAAAAACTTTTTTTTGTTCCAGCATGATTTCTTTCTTGGCCAATAAAGGGTGCCATTTGGCAAATAGTCTGACATGCATTACTATATCTTGAGTCTATTTCCATTGCTAGTTTTTTTGTCATATAAAGTAAAAGAACCGTTTGGTAAAGGATATATTACTTACTTTACTTAACCAAACTACCTAATCCACCCACTTCCTGTAGTCATTTATTACCTAATTTTATGTGAACAACGATTCTCCCTCCCTGGAAATATTTATATTTTATTTATGTTAATTTTCATGCCAAATTATTTGGCTGTGTAATCTAGCTTGTTCAAGTGTTCTTGCAGGTGTTCTATATTTCATAAAATTCTGCTGCACTTTAATGTCTTGTCAACTGCATATAGAAGTTTATTTGTTTCTTCTGTATCAGTTGGTAAAAACTGATTGAAATAACAAAATGACGTTTCTGTCTCACTGGAATGTGTTCACTGAGGAAATGGACCTCATGTCAGAGAATTTTTACTAACAAGATCGAGAAGTACAAAAGATGAAGGTCAAACTTACATTAGTAGAGAAATGGATCATTTTGAGCAAGTTTGGGGCTGTTTGTTGCTTGTCCTTTTTCATCCAAGGCATTCCAATCAATTCTGAAGGTTTGATGGCTCTATAAAGGTCAAATTCCAGCAAAGTTACCTGGCGGGCAATCTCTATTGGATGAAGCTGTTGAGATGAATCAATCATTCAAAATGTATATAAATATTACAATCTATGTAACTGGATTATAAAAAAACCATGTCATAGTAATAAATTTTATGTGTAACTGTAGAGGAGAAATGGGTAAGATGTCGACCTCTGGGCAAGGAGGAGCTGGGTTTTAATCCCGGCAAAGACAGTGGTAATTTTTATCTCCAAATCCATGGTTTCTTTGTGGCTTTATCTCTCCCTATACTCTGGATACAAAGTTTGGAAACAAACGAGGAAATTAGAGAAATCGCCAATCAACCACTAATATCTTCAGTAATAAAGAAAAGACGATGGTCATACGTTGGACATGTGATGAGAAGAGATAATAATCGAATAGCAAAGCAAGCCCTCATATGGGAAACAACAGGTAAAAGAAAAAGAGGAAGACCCAGGGAGACACTGAGAAGAACATTGATGAGAGAGGCAAGAGCAGCAGGAGTCGGCTCCCTCAATGAGATAGAACTGCTTGCACAGAACAGAGACAGATGGCGAGATTTGATAAAATATCTTTAAAAGAAAACTGCTAGAACAAAAATTCATATAGGAGAAGGTGTATCTTGGTCTACGCCCTATGGGCCGGTTACGGCTCGAAAGGTCAATAGATAGATAGATACTCTGGATAGCTTGGAATGGCTCAGGCAAAAGCAGCTTTCCAAAAAATGAGGAAGATACTGTGCAATCCATTTTTGACAATAGAAACAAGAAAAAGAGTTCTTAAATGTTATGAAGAGCCAGTCTTTAACATATGGATGTGAACCATGGACAATGGGACAACAGATAAGAAATTTACTGGAGGCTGTAGAAATGTGGTTTTACAGAATGATGTTGAGAATATCATGGACTGCTAAGAAGAGCAATGAAAATATTCTGAAAGAGGCTAAGCAAGCAAAAAGAGAGCTAATATCTGATATTAGGAAGAAACAATCATAATTTTTTGGGCCATATAATGAGAAGGGAACAGCTGAAATATTTTGTGACAACTGGGAAAGCAAATCCTGAACAAGGACAAGCAGACAACTGACAAGAAAATTGTTGTAGGACACAGAAAATGTGGTTTTACAGAAGAATGTTGAGAATACTGTGGATGTTAAAATGAGTTAAAAACATTTGGAGGAAACAGTTTTATGGAGGAAACAGTTTTATGGAGGAAACAGTTTTTTGTATTTGTTTTTTGCACTTATATAGTGTTTTCTTTTTGTGCATTTATTGCTTCAAAATGTATATCTTTTAGATTTTATTTCTTTCTGGTGCTCACCTGATGACTAATAAAGCAGTGAATAGTCCACTTCATCATCTGCCATTAAAAAGACTAAGTGGATGTAGATGTGTTGTGGTGTGCTGTAGAACTCTGATATTTGCACCTTTTGGATTAGCACATCCAACAGTGTTTTTTGAGTACCATATTCCCATCTCTCTCAATCCTTACTGGCTTCCCCACTCTAGACTGGTAAGTCTATTACCAGGGGCACTGTGCAGTGGTGGAGTAGAATTTAGATGGTTCTGTTTCACTGATACTGGCAAAAGCCATCAGCTGTGTGTCACTGACAGCTTTCAGCCCTGTTGCTGATAAATGCCTTCATCTCATGAGATTTTATATTCTTTTATAACTATATTATATAACAGGTAAAAACAGCTTTGCAAAAAATGAGAAAGATCCTGTGCAATCCATTTTGACAATAGAAACAAGAAAAAGAGTTCTTAAATGTTATGTAGAGCCAGTCTTAACATTTGGATGTGAAACATGGACAATAGGACAACAGACAAGAAAGTCACCGGAGGCTTTAGAAACATGGTTTTACAGAAGAATATTGAGAATACTATGGACAGCTAAGAAGAGTAATGAAAACATTTTGAAAGAGGTCAAAGCAAAGAGAGAGCTAATTTCCAATATTAGGAAGAAACAATCATTTTTCGGCCATATAATGAGAAGGGGAACAGCTGGAATATTTTGTGACAACTGGGTAAGTTGAGGGGCAAAGAGATAGAGAGAAACAAAGAGAAAAGGTACCAGACAGCTCAAGAGAACGGCTTGGCAGAAGGTCAACAACAGAAACGATAAATAACTGTCGAGATCTAAAGTTGTGGAGAGATATAATCATCTATGCCGGCAGGCTTGGTACTCGATGATGATTCTCTAGGTAGTGAGATCTTGTGTCTAGCTCTCTCAACTTTTGCTGGCATGTTTCAGAATGTTGCAATTACAGTAAAAATAGAATGGTTGTTGCAAACATGAAATAGGTAGTTAAATTAAACTTCAAATATGTGGTTATTTCTCTAAACATAAAAATGTTAAATCGGGGACATACTGTCATAAGATTAAACTCCTCTGGTTTGTTCGTCAAATGCCACTCAATTTTGGGCGGTGTTTCTTGATATGTGAATTCTCGCTCAATGTTGGAACTTTCCATCTAAAGTGCAGAGAAAAATCCAAATGCAAAAAATCATTATTTGTTGAATATTACTCATCAGTTTTTTTTCTGCTGACACTAAATTATAATATTACAAGCCATTAATGTACATCACTTTAGCCATTTATCTACACTACTTTGTGCTTTAACATACTGAAATTTAGTCAGCTTTTCTATCAAGGTTTTGCTGGCTTTAAAAAAATAAAGATTTAACAATCAAAAAGACCTAATTAAAGTGCACTGAACAAAACTGTGAAGTGCAGTCTTCTAAACATGAAATTATCAAAATAATCTGTATACAATATAAGTCTTTTTAACAAAAGAAAAACAAAAAAACATAACAGTAGAACAAATCTGTAAAAAAAAAATGTTACACACAAACTGAGGCTAATTAATTAAAGGTCAAGAGAATCCACTTCCTCTATTACTTTGTCATTAACTACTTTTCCATGTGTTGACCTACATAATCAAACAAGAAGATGATTTTTAAAAAATACTAACTTTCCGTTGTATACTTTTGGAAATTAAGTCAGCCATCTTGCGCATGGCCTTCCCTTTGATAGTTCGCAAGAAATCATTGAGTCCCTCCAGAAGCTTGGCATCCCGCTCAAAGTCATAAAAATGATTATCTACCCAGTGACGAAACACATTGACCACCCTGGCAGATTGATGAAATGAAGCAAACTAAATATCTCTGTTATTAAAAATAAATCTAAATATGTAAATAAATATTATGTCTTAATGTGTATCTCTAAATGTCTAAAAAAAATGTCTATATGTCTAGATATCTCTGTTGTTACAAAAGAATGGGAAAGGTAAAAAGTAATTTTAATGCCATTAAAAATATACTAACATCAAAACAAATTAACACCAGATCTAAAACTAAGAATAGCAAAATGTTATATCTTCTCAACATTCCTGTATGGTATGTAGACAAGAAAACAGAACAGAAAATTGAAGTCTTTGAAATGTGGATATATAGAAGAATAGGAAGAATTAGATAGAAAGAAAATAAAACCAATGATGAAGTTTTCAAACAACTAAAATTAAAAGAGAACTACTAAATACAATTCAAACAAGACAAATGAGAATTTTGGGCTAGACACAGCAGCTCACTAAAAGTAATCTTGGAAGGGAGAATACAAGGGAAAAGAGGCAGAGGCAGACCAAGACTACCATGGACTAGTAATATCAAAAGATGGACAAGTCAACCTATGACAACCTGCAATATCGAAGCAAGAGACAGAGCGGAATGGCGCTCTATGGTAGTCAGCTTTCGATGCAGAGACGGCACTAAATGATGATGAAATACCTCTGTTATAGTAGCACCTTTATGAATTAAAACAAAATTAAACTTAATGAAGGAAGTAAATTTAAAACTAATATATTCTATAACTGATAAATGTTAGAAATGATACCATGCAACCCAAATGAGCTCTCTGTGTTGGATTAAAAAATGCTAAATATTTTAAGATTGGTATGCACAATTCTCAGCCATTCCTTAAGAAAATAAAGGTTCACTCCCTCCTTGCTAGGTGTATGGGGAATATGGTGCTAGTGACAATATTTTTTTTTCATGACCATGAGGTATTTTTTTAGGGATAGAGTCAGTTTTACGTCAGGGCTCCTTTACTTTCCAGAAGAATCTCTGGTACCCATTTTTAGAGACTGGGTGAACCTGGAACCTTGTTGGTCTAAAAAAAAAATCTACCACTTGTGGGAAATGAACCCAGACCCTTTTGATTAAGAAGTGAACACAACCACTCAGCCATCAAGGTTTCCACCCCTTTAGTACCATGAAATAAATGTAATTGTCTATTTCTTCTTCCTTCCTCAATTATAGACCAACAAAACAACCATTAGCCTTGCATTGTGGCATCTTTTAGGGCAACAACAAAATTCCTTTTTCAAGCAATCCACGGTCACTCTTCACATGGTGTCCCTTGTCTGGCTCAAACTACACATCTCTTTTTTCTACTGTCTTCCACCAGGTTTTACTTGGCATTTTACCATCCTTCTGAAGCCCATTGCAGTTCTTATGATAATCTCTTCTATGAACATAACCTATCCAGCTTCATCATCTGCCTGTTACCGCTAACATCTCTCCTTGGTTGCATGTTTAGATTGGAGACAGATAATAATAAATTAATATTATTATTATGGAGGGAATCTTCAGAGGTGATAGATCAGCGAATCATTTCAGGGGAAGAGGTATGTTTACAACACTCGGGAAAACAATTTACAAATAATCAACAGCAGAAAAAAAAGCAAAGAACAATTGATAGCCTGAAGCAGGAATGAACTTGTACTCCGTATGCTCTAGCATTTGTTTCTCATGGCAAGGCAGTGTGTCAAGGAGTACAGGTTCGATCCTGCTTCAGACTGTCTATTGTTTTTTTTTCTGTTGATTATTTGTTCATTTTTTTCCAAGTGTTATAAACATACCTCTTCCCATAAAATGATTCACTGTATGTTTAGAGCAGCTCTTGGTTGTTGATTTTGTCTGGCCAAAAAATTCTGAGAATTTTCCTGAGGGCAGGTTGTGTAAAATGATGACAGTCTTATTTGTGGCTAGTTTCCATTCTGTTGTTTTCCCATATTCAGATTTATATAAAATCACTGAGCAGCCTTTGAAAATGGCACCATGGGATTTTTTTACATTAAAATATCAAGCTTGGCATGACACCAGGCACATAACTAATAAAATATACCACTGGTCATTGAAAAATTATGGACTAACACCATATACCAATACAACTTAAAATGTGAAGGGGAAGCCTTCTAACTTTACGGTGTAAAAACACAAAGTATAGAACTCTCTCATTCCTTTTTTTTGCCCTGTCCTTTAGAAATATAAAAATGTATCTCAATGTAACCTTTGACTTTTATTGCATAAACTCATTCTTAGATATAATAGATGCAATAATGAAGTGATATTTTACTCCACAGAAAACATTATTGGTAAAAATAAGAAGAAAAAAAATGAACACAACAATTCACCTGAACTGAACTGGTTTCACGTATTCATTGCGGAATCGTTTCAAGTCTTCCCTGACTTTCAAGGCAGCATTGTCATCAGGTACAGATGCAGCATCAAACTTTGGCTCTGGGATATCAAAGCTATTTGCTGTTAAAGTTAATAGTTGTTTATTGAGAACAAGATGACATAAACAATGTTTATGGATTATCATCCCCACCATCATCCTATGATTGTTGTCATATATTACATTGATTTTCTAATGTATTCCACCATGAGCTCCTATTCTGGGTGAGCTTTCAATCTCAGATAAAAACTTGATGCATACTGTCCATACCTTACTTATCTGTGTTCTTTTTAGTGTCCCTCAATGTTGTCTCTTTTTCTTTTATTATTATGGGCTCGCATATATTATGGTACTATGAAAATTTAGATTTACTGTTAATAGAATTAATTTTTTTTTTAATTATCATCGTCATCGAGTACCTAGTGTAGGTGATCATGTCTCTCCATAATTTTTATCCCTACAGTTGTTTATCAATTCTGTTGTTGACCACCAAACTATTCTCTTCAATTATTCTTGAATTAATAATACTAAAGTAAAAACATGGCTGCTTTATTCCATTACTTAAGATCATTATCACCTCACGCTACGTACCCATTATTTGAGATCATTATCACCTCACACTACATGTCCATTAGTTTAGAACATTATCACCACGTACTATATGCTAAAACTTATTGTAATCAAACTAAAAAATGCATCACTCTTGCAAAATTAATGTATGCATACTTTTTTCCACCCTATAATTTTGTGTTCGAACTGAAATTGTAAATTTTAATTCATCAATTGAAATATAAAATGTAAAAAGTTACAATAATAAATATAATCAGATATTGTGATGAATTAAGGAAGCAATGCAACATTGCCTATGCTAAAAATTATATGAAAAAATGTTACAATTTTTCAACATCTATATTTCTTAATCCAATCTGGAGGGATAGGAGTGTGTTGCAATAGATCTAAGACTTGATTTCTAATTTGCCTTATTCTTATATACTTCCTCTTTACTTGACAAAACATAGCCTTTAATGGTAAAACACAATGAAAATATAAACACTTGAGGTGAGACCATAAGATCCTTGGAAATTTAGACAACTTTTGAAGCAGGGAGGTAGCAGTGATTAAAGAGTGTACGATAAGATGGGAGTGAGGTAGTAGAAATCGAGGGGAGATAAGAAGGGCTGAGTAAAATAAGATCATGGGGTCCACGGGACAGTAGGGTTAAGAAGTAAAGAGGATGAACACATCGTGACTCATGGGAAATGTAAGACACAACGTAGGAATGAGGCAAAAATGTAAAACGGGGTATTGATTGGTTGAAGGGAGAATAGTTTAAACAAAGGATAGGTTGGGAAGATCATTCAAGATTAACGATGGCTCTGTGCGGACGGTTGTGTGTTTTGTGTTGCAACCGGTACCGTGAGCAGGTTTGGGTCAGTTCACCAAAAAAGTGACAGAGTAAGTTAGTTGGTGTGTGGTCGCTGCTGGAAACAGACCTTATTCCAAAGCAGTGATAAGTAGAAATGTCTTAGAGTAGTTAATAAGATAGTTGTGAAAGTTAGCAGCACCAACCATTTAGTGACAGTCAGTGAGAGAGTCTCACAACGTAGACTTCATCAGAAATAGGAAGTTAGAGTGTAGTTGTGCAAGTTAGCAGCAACGAACACTGTAGTGTCAATCCGTGAGTAGTCTCACCAAATTTAGTCTTCATCAGAAGTGTGAAGATAGAATGTAGCTGTGCAAGTAGCAGCAACGAACAAGTAAGTATCAATCCATGAGTAGTCTCACCAAGTTTAGTCTTCATCAGAAGTGTGAAGAGAGAATGTAGTTGTGCAAGTAGCAGCAACGAACAATTTAGGTCAATCCGTGAGTTGTCTCACCAAGTTTAGTCTTCATCAGAAGTGTGAAGATAGAATGTAGTTGTGCAAGTAGCAGCAACGAACAATTTAGTGACAATTCATGAGTTAGTCTCACAACATTAGGTGTCATTAGGAGCATAGAGTGGAAGGTAGTGGGGCAGTTTAGCAGCGACAACCATTCAAGTGACAATAGGGGAAAGAAGTCAATAAGTCAGGCTTTGTGTAGGAGCATGACGTTATAGTGGGGTGTTCAGGCAGCGACACCGAGCAATGTAAGTGGTGCTGAGCGATACAAATTCGTAGAGTTACTAGCAACCAAGAAGGGCTCGATACGGTGTAAGACGCTCCAGTAGACAACGTTAGAGGTGAGGTTTGGCGAGACCGACACCGCCAGCTTCATGATTAGCAATATAGCTGATATAGGGTGCTAGGGGAGGAATTCCTAAACAACTATTTATTAGAGGAAGGTAGGCAAGGCCAGAGTGGCTTGAGAGAGTGCTGCAGTATACCTCTGCGGTGTTGTAGATAACACAGGGGGATGCCTCAAGGTTAGCAGGCAATGTGAGAGAGGCTGCTAACATACCATTGTCATTATGAACGTGTTGTGTGAGGTAGACTATTGAGAATAAAACCTCAGGTGTGTTATTTTTACCTGGTGTTCAGTGAATGCTTTATTGAGCGCTAGCTGTAATTGTCTGTGCCTAGCTAAGAACGACCCTGGAAGGGGCCAGCACGCTGGTCTGCAGATAACCAACAGTCGTAACACGAAACAGCGCGGAGTACTAAGTTAGGCGATCACCCGGCCAAGGGTGCCACACAAGGGCAGAGTTCCAACGAGGCGACAGTCCCGAGCAGTAACCATCGAGCACAGGCCGAGGTCGACTCGACTTATCAATCAACACGGGTAATCAAGACGCAAGTCGTCACGACACATTGGCCGTGATACAGTGAAGAGATGTCAACTCATCAAGTCAGTTCGGGGAGTTCAGACACCATCAAGTGCCAGTTGAGGTCAGCTGGTCAATAAGTATTGTGAAAATGGCTGTTATACTTTATGAAAAGTACAAAAAAGATACTGACTGGTCAACATGAAGATCTTCTCACTAGCATTATAAAACAAAAGCTTAGATGACATAAGTATATAATGTTCTTCAGGATTAGTGAAAAAAAAAAGAAAAAAAAATTTTTTTTTAGATAGTTAAAATGTTAACAGAAGAAGAAATTATTGGCAACAAGGAATGGATAGGTCTTTGGTAGCTCACAGACAAAAGCAATAGACAGAAAATTCGAGGAAAACAGTTGTGTTCATTGATGGTGTACCAAAGACTAACAAGAAATCATGAGATGACGGTGTACAAACAACTCACAAAGTCATGGGGTGATGGTGCATCAATGACTCAATAAAACAGGGAATGTCCAAATAGTATTAAACTCCATTAAAAGTATTGTCAAGTATTGCAACATTCTGTTTAATCTGACTAATATTTTGACAAGTTTTAATTAAAACAAAACAAAAAATGTATGCACAATTTTGCACTTGATGACATTCTATCTATCTATCTACTGACCTTTCGAGCCGTAGCCGGCCCATAGGGCGTAGACCAAGATACTCCTTCTCTTATCTAAATTGTTATTCTAGCAGTTTTCAATTCTTTTAAAGATCTTTTATCAAATCTCGCCATTTGTCTCTGTTCTGTGCAAGCAGCTCTATCTCATTGAGGGAGCTGATTCCTGCTGCTCTTGCCTCTCTCATTAATGTTCTTCTGTGTCTCTCTGGGTTTTCCTCTTACCTGTTGTTTCCCATATGAGGGCTTGCTTTGCTATTTGGTTATTATCTCTTCTCATCACATGTCCAACATATGACCATCGTCTTTTCTTCATTACTAAAGATATTAGTGGTTGACTGGCGATTTCTCTAATTTTTCCTCGTTTGTTTTGAATTTGTTCCACGCTATACCAAGTATTTTCCTTAGACATTTATTTTCGAATGCGTTCAACTTTGTTTCTATGTCTCTTGTTGTTTTCCAGCGTTCACACGCATACGTAAGGGTTGATAGTACATTAGACATTTCATAATTCCAAGTCAGATCACCTTCTCCAAAGCAGGAAATAATTCCAAAGTTAAAAAACTATACTTGTGAACAGTTTTGGATTTGTGCAACAGAGAGTCCTAACCATAAACGTTTATAAAAAAGACTATTATCATTACATGATTTTCCCATTTCAGTCATCTACTGGGGTTTTCTATGAGGATAGTGAATAAAGGCTGCAAGCCCAGTGCTGTCATCAAATAGTGTTCAGGTCATAGTTTTTTTTTTTCTCCAAATTTCACAGAATAAACTGTTTTGTATCCCACCATGGATCAAAATTATTTGGAGAATGGAATGGAAAGCACCAGAATAACAATATTGTGCATGGTTACTCATCTTATAATCATTTAGTTGAAACAAAACAATGAGCCGTATTCTGCTTTTATCAAAGTCTGAAAAAAATCTGTCACTACCCAGGTCTCCTACTTACATGCTCAAGACCTCTATGGTGTCTTGAAACTATCTTCTTGTTGATCTACCATGTCTTGCTTTCCTGAAACTATGCTCTCTATTCTTGTTCTTTCCAGACCCCCCTTTTATGTGGCAGAAATACTTAATTGGGAATTGTATTTGTAGTAATTATTAATGGTAACTTCACCTGTGAATATTCAAATTATAAGTGGCATAAATAAAATAACATTCAATATACCAAGATATGCCCATGGCTGCCAAAATGAAACTGCATTTTATAGACGTCTGTAAGAAAAAAGGATACCGTTTCGTTAGCAAGTCAAGTAGATCTCTGGGAGTGCAGAAGGACCGGTATGTCAGAAGAAACGTGCGTACAAAACGTGGGTCTGCATACATGTGGTATGTTAATCTCTCTGTAAGTTTGATAAGCTGGCCACCCTAAACACAGAAAATAAACAACAGTGACTTCAGCCAGAGTCAGCAACTTATTGTGATATAAAACACACTGATGTAACAGATTGAAAAAGTCATGTTCCTATATGCTTTTAAAAAAAAAAAGGTGTAAAGTAAAAAAAAAATATATTTCAATAATCATATTTATATGTTAACTAACATGATCCATATGCTACACCTTTTAAAAGATCTGGCTCATTTAGATATGAACACAAGGTCATAACAAAAAAAATAACATTTTATTGCTTTTTGCTCTCTACCAAAATTTACACTAAAATAGATTTGTTACAATAGGAAAGTAAACGCGATTAAGGACATTTATCAGCAAATATTTAGTAAATATTTATCATTACATGATAATCTTATTGTGCTATTTTCATTTCTTTTATGTAATCTGCATTTTTACAATTTTCCATAAAAATGTTTTCAATTTGTAAACACTAGCAAACTATTTACCAATCAACCAAAATTTAAAAAATGTATTTATTTGTTAAGGAGAAAACTCTAGATGAGACACTCACAAATGTAACAGTAACATAGGCTTCATAATAGCACTTGGAAAAAATGTACAAACAATTGAAAAAGAAATTGGAGCAAAGAAAGTAATGTTTGTTACATGGTTAATGTCTAATTCTTGCTTTTGATAACTTGTTATTTTCTGTGTTTTTTTTTTTGCTGTTTGTAAGGTTTTTCAGAATGCCAATTTTTGTGTTAATTCAGTTGTAATTTTCTTGAATTGCTATGAATTGATTAATGTAATATGTAAGCAAAATTAATATTTGGACCGTGCTTTCTTAACTATTGCCGTTGAAGATTTTTATGAGCAGAAAACTGTCACATTTTCAAATCAAGATTGTTGCATATGTTAAGTTTTTAAAAATAAATATTACGTAAGAAATATCATTACAATCAAAATATTTATCAGATTCATGAATATCTTTGTATAATTTTATCTATTCTCCTTTCGAGCCGAAGACGGCACATAGGGCAGAATCACAATCTCAAAAACAGAAACCTCGCGTGCCAAAGTGGCACATATTGCGGAGATCACTGCTTCTAAAATCTATGGCTCTGTTTCCATAACAACACGTTTTACAATGACAGCTTGTCAAGCCATCGATCAACCTCCTTAGTCGCCTCTTACTACATGCCTGGAAGGTCACAGTGTCACTATTCTTTACTTCGTATAATTTTATAGATATACTTTATTATATTTAGAATAATGATTCAATTTACTAATTCAATTAAATGAGAACTCCTATAAATGACATTTGATGAGAGATACGCAGTACATTTTAAATGAAAGCATCACATTTACCCTAGTTAAAAAAAAAAAAAAAAAAGTAAAGAGTCTCGTCACACTTAGTGATGTATAGGGAATATGGTGTTAATTACCATAATTTTTACAGACCTTTGGCACATGATTTTTGGGGGAATGTGGTTGATATTATGACCATGCTGCTTTACTTTCCCAGAAAAAATATTTGATACCCATTTATGGCTGGGTGAACCTGGAAGCTGTAGATCTGAATCGAACCTGACCTCTTGTCCTTAGTAGCCCTGTTCACTAACCATTGAGCTATTGCAGCTCCCTACATGTGTCCTAGCTTCCAGAAAATACCTGGAACTCATCTTCACAGGCAACTCATGCCAATTCTGACTAAATTAATGAAGCCTTAGAACCACTTCATCTTTCAATCAATTAACCAATGATGGACCTTAATATCTAGCTTATATTGGGTACTAATGCTCTAACCAACTCATGCAGTCTGACTAACATTAGAACAATTCATCATTCAACAAATGATGAGTCTTAATATTTGGTACCTCAGCCAACTCATTGAAAGTGGCTTCTGTCCAAATTACACTCAACAATATACATAAGAGCTTTCTCACAAAATAAGGTTTATGAATTTCCATAGTTACCTTGAAAACAGGATGTATGAACATTGTTTCAGACATAAATTACCTTGATGAGAGGACTCTCATAAGAAGACTCCTGGTTGTCCTCAAAGATAATATTTTTGTTAGAATCCTCAACAGCAAACTCATACTCATCTGATGGAGGCAAGATCAGCGGATGGTTTTTTTCCTCTTCTCTCAGTTTGCTGTCCAGATTACGTTCTAACATACTGTGCATGGAAGAGAACAACAATATTCTTCATGATTAAATGCAAAAAGATATTTGTGCAACATAGTTTACATAATTTTTTTAATTTTATATTTCTATTATGTGTTTGTTGATGAAAAACTAGTGTACAGACTCCTGAAATGAAGAGAGACAATCAATGTTTGTACCATAATTTCATATTTTATTCCTGTGTTTGCGTGACATCTACTCTTCATTATAATCCCTCTCTTAAAAGCATGTTAAAATTGTATAGATGTGTTGTTTACAGCAAGATGCAATATCTTGTTCATTTTGACTCAAAATGCTTGGCTTCAGCAAGGCATTTTTGAGTACCAAGTTGCCTTCTCACTTTGATTTTTATTTGTTAGTCAGTTTGTTTCCAGGTCTACCACTGATCTTGTTGTGCAAGTAGTCAGCTACGATTTTCTGACCACTTTCAAAACCAAACATTGTATGTGGCAAATTCAGCTCAGTGTTTCACATGAAAAGTGATCCCTTCTACGACCTTGATGATCCATTTTTGAATAAGTTTCTAAAATGAAATATCGATAAGTCAGAGACTGAAAATAAAGAATGAAATAACAGAAGCGCACTCTAAAGCAATGATAGTCCATATAATACATTTTTTTTTGCTTAAAACTATCTATTATTATTCGGGAGAATTGTGTGGGATAAAAAGCGGACAAACAAGGAAGTTCTGAATCAGCTGAAAATGAAAAACGAACTACTTAACACAAACAATTAGAAAAAGACAACTGAATATTTTTGGACATGTGAAGAGTCAAAATACCCTTCTAAAAGTCATCTTTGAAGGGAAGGTACAAGGTAGACGAGGCAGACTAAGATTAAAGTGGACTGATGACATCAAAAGGTGGACATGAAACTATGACAACATGCACCATCAAGACAAGAGGCACAGTAAAATGGTGCTTCATGGTAGCCTACCTTTGATGTGGAGACCGCACCAAATGGTTTAAAACTATGTGAAATATTTAATTGTGATGACTATATAACGTTAAGCATGAAGACAGTAAGATACCTTCTAGTTTGTAGAGCAACAAGAGCTGCCATCCAGTTGGTCTTGTCATCTGCACTTTTTGCTTGCAAGACAACGTGCATATGCTCACGAGGATGGATTTCAAATACATTCTTCAAATCTAATAACACAAACAAAATTATTGATATAACCTTAATCTAATAACAAACTGAATTAAAAGAAACAAATAAATGTATCAAGCAGGAATGAAAGTTGATCATCAACATCTGGTGCCGTCTCCGCAACGAAGGTTGGCTACCATGGAGCACCATTCTGCTCTGTCTCTTGCTTTGATGGTGCGGATCATAAGCTGATTTGCCTCTGACATAACAATCAAATTCCTCTCCATGGCTTTCTCTGGAAAAGTACATGATGAGGCTCCAATCCACATCAATCAAAAGTTGATCAACTGAACCAAATTTTTTTTTAGTTGACAGTTTCTGACTGAACAACAACAAAAAAAAATCACATTCTTAAATATCAGGAATGTTTAGTTTAGTTGATAGCTCATTTTCATTGCACAACAAACAACTCCACTGTGCTCATATCCTGTCATCAGTAAGTTTCGCAGTATGTAGCTCGCCTGCCACACACTAATGAAAGCACTAAAGATGACTTTAGCTAACATGCACAAACTCCATAGCAACAGTGCTGACCCCAACTTCCTTAGTCGCATCTTGAATAACAGGTGACAGTGGATCAGTTCAGTTCTCTTCTGACTGTGAGATCAGGGCCCTGATAGCCACACGGGCATACCTGAAATAAACTTCTCCATTATGATAGTTTTCAATACTCAACGCATCACAAAGAGAGATAAACTGCCTCCATGGATCTAACAATTAGCAGGAGATCATTATGAGTGACCAAAAGCTTGCCTATTAAGCTTTTCATGGGGCCAAATTGTTATTCTTAGTTCTCTGTACAATTCACAGTTTATAGTACATCTTCTGGAGTATCAAACACAGTTGTTTGTCAATGATACTTTAGTGGATTTGCTCAGTTGTCTTTCCATGAAGATAAAATACACACATTCTTCTATTATACATTCAAAGTGATTAGAAGATGCTGCATTTTAAAATTTAAAAACTTTTTTGGTTTTAATATTGCATCCCCAAAACTCAAATTTGCCAAACTTTTGATTTTTTTTTTTTTTTTTTTTTTTTTTTTGGGTGTCCGGTTAGCGCAATCGATAGGCGGTTGGCTTACCACGGCAACAGCCGGGTTCGTACCCTGGCGAGGACACCTGGGTTTTACTAATTCCCTAAAAAAATTAGTGGGAGCCGCGATAGCTCAGTGGTTAGTGAACTGGACTACTACGGACAAGGGGTAGGGTTCGATCCCAACCGACGGCTCCGGGTTCACCCAGCCTTAAATGGGTACCGGATTTTTTCTGGGAAAGTAAAGCAGCACGGGCGTAATACCGACCACATTACCCCAAAAATCATGTGCTGAAGGTCTGTAAAATATAGGGTCACTAACACCATATTTCCCTATACGCCACTTGGCGTGACGGGGGGTACTTTACTTTTTTTTTTACTTTTTTGATTTTTTTTGTTACAAGCTTTTACTACTAAAATATTATTCATACATAGATATTTACCTTAGCTAGAATTAAATGTTATGTTTTCTGTGTAGTGTCACAAAAGTGAAACTACTTCCAGACAAATAATAAATTGTGGGAATGAGGGGAATGGATAAGAGCCTCCCTAGAATACTAGGCTCAAGACATCCTCATCCATAAACCCTGCTAAAATTACAATTTTATAATTAAAATACCATTAGGTTTAAAACTGTCAAATGGCCCTCCACGTTAGGTTTAGAACACTTTCCATATTTAAAAAAATAAAACTATACATGTAAGCATCAAATAGATGAGCAATCTATGAAGCAGAATGAAGTAAATACCAAATGAACAAACAAAAACAGAAGCAAGATGGAATGAATACCATTTGAGCATAGAATAACAGAAGGATGAAGTAAATACCATCTGAACATAAGAAAACAGAAGGATGGAGTAAATACCTTCTGAATAACCAAAAACAGAAGCAGCATGAAGTAAAATACCATCTGAACAAAGGAAAACAGAAGAAGGATGGAGTAAATACCATATGAACAACCAAAAACAGAAGCAGAATGGAGTAAATACCATAGAAACAAACAAAAACAGAAGCAGCATGAAGTAAAATACCATTTGAAGACAGGAGAACAGAAGGAGGATGGAGTAAATACCATCTGGACACAGATGAACAGAAGCAGGATGAAGTAATTACCAAATTTAAAAAAATGCACCTTCTGTATCCTCTCTATCAACAACTTCAACCTTGCGGATGAAAAACTTCTCCTTCAGTTTATATTCTACAGTGGGGAGCGCCGATGTCCGTCCTCGTGGGTTTAGCTTACACAGAATGATTAAACCATCAAAAAGAAAACAATATCGCTCAGGATTTGTCCTGCGGCCTGTTACTTTTATTAAAGAACCCTCTGAAATAAAAGAAAAAATGCAATTCTTTAAGAATGTTATGACAGCCATATGTATTTGTGTCTTATCTACACATCTGCCTCACTTTTGGAGACTTAAATCCATGTATCTATGCATACAATTAGCTAGATCGTAAGGCGAATACAATTTACATAAGTCTTAGCTTAACTGAAAGAGCATATTTATAATTATCTGACAACCAATAAAATTAATTTTTGCAAAATCAAGTACAAATAGGCTGACACACAATAAAGATCTGAAATTAACTGTGGCAGATTAACAACGTTATTAACAAAATCAACATAATGATTAAGATTAAGGAGTTAACAAGATAAAGGTACAAAAATGGTATAAAAGACCATGGGAAGAGGAAACAAAGAACTATGGCAAACATGCTCCCATCTGTTTGTAGCTATAGAAGACTGACTGAAAAAGGAAAGGTAAAATTGCACCTACCCATGATAAATTTACTACACATCTGAATGATGTCTTTCCCATCCCAGCCATCAATACTTTTTTGAATCTCTGCCATCTTTTCTGTGGCTGATCGTGAATGTGGGTGCATTCGTAACGACAGTTCCCTGTGATAATTGTTTAATAAAAATTATAATCTTCAACTTCATTACAAGTATCAAATCATAACAATTTAAATTCTCAAAATGCTTTCAAGGGATAAAAAAACAGTCTTGCAGGTTTCCTAAGTGTATATCACTCAGAAAAAAATAGGGAAAACAAGACAAGAACTGAATGCTTTCAAGGGATTAAAAAAACAGTCTTGCAGGTTTCCTAATTTTATATCAGTCACAAAAAAAAAAGAGGGAAAACAAGACAAAAACTGCATGTCCAGAGACTACTATCTGTAGTTACAACAAGTGTTGATGGATAGTGAACAATCTCAGGCTAAAGATAGAAGTAGTGAGGAATAATGAACAATTTCAGAAAAATCATGTTCAAAATATTCCCTGATGTGCTGGACTGACAATCACAATTAACGAGAACAATAATTAAAGTAAAAGTTTCCTGAAAGTCTATGGCTGTGGATGGTCTACATTCATGTGCACTCACTAGGTCACACGGTACCCATTTCCATGTTATAGACTGGCCAACCTCAGTCATACAGCTCTTCGGCACACAGATACAATACCAGTGAGCTTTTTATTTTCTTCATTCAGAATCACACAGCAATGAAATCACACTTCCTTGTAGATGAACTGGCAAAAAGACAAATAGGCCTTTAGCTCCAGACCAGAAGCTCAGCTCCACATCAAAATTTGTAATCTGTTGTTTGCACAATTATTTTTTAAGGAGACAAGCTTGTTTAATGCTCATACCACAGCATCAGAGAAGTCATTATTTTGTAATTGACTCCTATCTTCACAAATATGTCCTTATCTAATAGAATCTCCCAGAACTGAAACTTAAAGATGTTGATCAGAGATAAAGATCTGCCATATAACACTTGACAGCCATCAATATTAGCAACACAAAAGGTACCAAGTCATAATTTTAAAATCATGACAAAATGACACAAAAATTTCTGAAATTTGTCTTTGTGAACAAAATTGTATTATCTGCAAGAGTGGGTGGGGTGAGGGGGAGAAACAATACAATAATTATATAATACTGTCAGGAAAAAAAATGAACAATATTATATTTCATGACAGGAAATTAATATATACATACTTCTCAGATGGAAAACAATCATACATCAAATGACACAAGTGATGGATTTATGTAGCATAAAAAGACAGAATATTTCTTTAGAGAAATATAGAAAACAAATATTAAAGAAACAAAATAAAATAATGAACAAATTTGTTAACTCAGAAATGTGAAAGATAGCAAGAAAATATTTTTTTTTAAATAGTTCTATTCATAGATTTACCAGTTTTTTCTTTTTGGAACATTTCCCAATTGCCTTTCTAGCCGAACTTTAAGAGCCTGGAGCAGACCATCAGCTTGAGTTAAGAAATTCTTGTCTTCATCAGTGGGACTTGTGCTTATCAGTGCCTGGATGGAAGATATGTAATGTCTTTAAAAGATTAACAATGAACTAATTCAAATTTATGATGAAACATTTCTATGGCAGTAAGATAATTCCAACAGCATTTCATTTACTGATTTTGACTTTAAAATAAGCTTTATTGAGTTTCAAACTAATCACTAAACGTTATCTAAAACAATATGTTGCTCTTGCTCAAAATCTCAAATGGGAATTTCAACATTTCAGCTTTGATGTACCCCTTTAACTCATGGTTTGAGACTAAAACTTGCACATCTTTTGTTTCAAGAATCAGGACAAAAACCGAGAATATGAAAGTTTTAATCTACTCAACATTCTTTGTAATGCATAAACACGGGTAATTAGGAAAACAGCAAAAGAGAATACTGAAGCATTTGAAATGTGAATTTATTGAAGAATCAAATGTGACTGAAATTGCACTCCAGGGTAGCCAACCTTCGATGAGTGGAGATGGCATAAGATGACAATCCATCCCTCTCCCCACACAAACCAATTTCATGTTGATAAGTCTGGTAAGCATAAAAGTTATATGGCGTTACCATTACTAAATGTTTCACTGGAACATTTCTCAAAGTCTCCCACATTGACACATATGACGTGTGAACAGTTGAAACTAAACTGGAGACTCTGAACCAGCTTGATATGCTTCACAGAACAATGTATGAAACAGAGTAATATCACTGATATGGCAAATTACTGAGGGGAACTGGTGATTAAAATATAAACAGCTTACTTGGAAAATAGACATTTATCAGTGACTAAGGACAATCAAGATGAATGAAAGAAATCTGCCAAACCTCAGAGATATCTGACCTTGAAGATATCTATAATAGATATCCACAACTCTTATGCACTGTTATGTAATGTCACATTACCTAAAAAAAACTTATGGTCCATGCTCTAGATAAGTACTCCTATGACTGAAAGAGTAGTAGTTGTGTTTTGGCAGGTTTTGCCTACTTTGTGGCAAGGTATGATCTGTTCAACCTCAGACTAAGTCTTTCAGGTTATATTAGGCCACAATTTCCATCCATAAATAAAAGTGAAATTCACTTTTTTTTTTTAGTATAACATTCATTAATAACTGAATTTTTTGAATGAGTACATGCTCTCTTGCTTTGTCTTAAAGTTCCCTGGACAGCTAAAAAGACCAATGAGAAAGTTCTCAAAGAGGCCAACACAAATAGGGAGCTCTTAAAAAACATCAGAAAGAAGCAATCAACATTTTTCGGGCACATCATGAGAAGAGGAAAGTTGGAATACTTGGTTACAACTGGCAAAATAAAAGGAAAGAGAGATCGCGGACGACAAAGAGAAGAAAATACTAGATAGCTTGGTGTCATGGCATGGAAATCAGTCAACAACAGAACTCATATGATGCACTGTGGATAGAAGATTGTGGAAAGACATGATCGCCAACGCGTACGGCACATGATGAGTACATGCTCTCTGATTCAGCTTATGGGCATCACAATCTGCAAATAGTCTTAGAACTGCCCTAAAGTTAAACACTCTCAGTGATTTAACTCAACAACTACACAGCAAATGTAGCACACACACACAAATACTCTTTGGCTCCATCTTGATCTCTTTAAGCATCACCTGAAGACTACTAAGGATGTTATGTGGGCGTTGATACAATGTTTAATTAGTTTAAGGTAAGTCATGATATCTGCACTTTGAAGTCAACAACATGGGTAGATTTTTAATTGTTTAACAATTTTGCTCATGCAAGCAGCCAATAGTGGCCTACTGTTTTAAACTTTTAACTGCCAAGAGTTCTTTAATGTGCACATGTAAAAGAAAGTAAAGTGCCCCGTTACGTGGCGTATAGGGAATATGGTGTTAGTGACCGTAAATTTTACAGCCCTTTGGCACATGATTTTTAGGGTAATATAGTCGGTATTATGCTCGTGCCTCTTTACTTTCCCAGAAAAAAAATCCAATACCCATTAAAGGCTGGGTGAACCCGGAAGCTGTCGGTTGGGATCAAACCCTATATTGTCCTTTGTAGTCTAGTTCACTAACCACTGAGCTATCGTGGTTCCCAGTGTGCACATGAGACCTATTTTTCACCACCATTTGAGAGGGCTTAGCTATGGATTCACAGAAAACAAAATTCCCACTGCCTGTAGTAAGATTTGAACCCACAACTTTGGGCTGAGATTTTCATTCTGAGATATTCACTCATCTTTGTAGATTAAAAAAAATGCCAAAAAGTATTACAAAACTTTCAGGATTTATTGTCTACCCTATACTGCATTGGAAACCGTGACAGCTCAGTGGTATCCTGATCGACTGTTTCCAGGTTCACCCAGCCTTAAATGGGTACTGGATTATTTCTGGGAAAGTAATGTGGCACAGGCGTAATACTAACCTATCTATCTATCTATTGTCCTTTCGAGCCGAAGACGGCACATAGGGCAGAGCCACAATCTCAAAATCAGAAACCATGCGTGCCAAAGCGGCACATATTGCAGAGATCACTGCTCTAAAATATATGGCGCTGTTTCCATAACAATACTTTTTACAATGACAGCTTGTCAAGCCATCGATCAACCTCCTTAGTCGCCTCATACGACATGCCTGGAAGGTCACAGTGTCACTATTCTTTACTTCCCTCATAATGAGGCCCCGGTAACACACGGGGGATACTAACCACATTACCCCAAAAATCATGTGCCAAAGGTCTATACATAGTATGGTCACTAACACCATATTCCCTATATGCCACTTGGCATGTCTTTACTACTTTTCTTTTTACTTATGCTGCATTCCAGGGCAAATAAAAAAGGAACATTGACTGTGGTACAAGGAAGACACACAGAGGTCACACTATTATCTCCATTTAACACAAACCTGATGAATGAACTTGGTACTAACAAAACTATTATTTAATACATGAATACATTATTAAAATTAGTTTCATTATTAAAAACATTGATACATTAGTTCTTCTTCTTCTACTTCTATCCATCCTCTATTGCCGTTGGCGTCGAGGGGAGATACAATCTGCAATTCTTTGCTTGAGCGTGATTGTTTCTTCACTATTTTGGCTCTGAGCACTGTTGTGTGTACGTGACATTGTCCTCTGCCGCTGTGCTAGTTCTGTCACAGAGTAAGGGCTGTTGCTTATGTTACTAGTGCTTGCCCATGCACTATGATCATTGTTGTCTGTGATCCGTTTTCTAATCGTGTTGTTTCTCTACATTTTTGTTGTTTCACACACAAACTGTTATTATACACTTTACATTATTTACATATACATTAGTTACATTATTAAAAACATTAATACATTAGTTACATTATTAAAAATGTATTAAGAGCAACCCCAAAAGCGCCCATTCTCTTTCCATCCAGAGACTGCAGGAATATAGAACTGGGGGCACAGTGTGAGAAGTTGCAATAGATAAATGAGAGGGATGAATAAGAATGTGTATAACCAATCATAATGGAGGAAGAAAGACTTCCTTATCAGGCATTCATATGGAAACCATCTGGTAAAAAAAAACAAGAATGACCAAGAGAATCTATGCAGAAATTAGTAATTGGAAGTCTTAACCATAGGATTAAGAAACAATCAAGACCTAAAAGAACTAGCAGCAAATCTTCAGTTGTGGAGAATTATGACTTCCACACTTAGGCCAGAGAGGAAAATGAATGAAAAATTAATAATCAACTGGAATCATCTGCAAGCATGGTCTTCATCAGCTGTTCATGAGTATCACTTTATTGCCTCTATTATCTTGACTATTGTTATTTTTACTCATTATTAATATTAATGTCTTTTTTAGGTATTATTTTGTTATGTAGAATTAAGTTTATTTGCTTATATATCTGTTTGTGTGTGTTGTCACTGTTTCCGCTGAAGGCCTTTTGAGTCAAAACATCATTCAATCGCATTGTCCTTCACTAATGTGAAATTGTTACCATACCTTTTTTCTTTCCTTTTTTTTTCTCTCTATACGCCTTCATCAAAAACTTTACAGCAGATTCACATTCTTATGTATCTACATACATTAGTATGCCTTTACCACATACTCTACATCATCTGCTGAAAGAGTTGGCATATTAGGAACTGCTCTTAATGATTTGATTTTGATTGTGCCAACTAGTCAACGTAAGAGACATTATTGTTAAAAGATGCATTTTAAATTAAAACCTCACTGGCTGTTAAGAGAAAGATCTGTCTAGTAAGAAAGACTAAACACAATAAAACTTATCCAACAGAATATAAAAACAACACAAATATTAAAACTGATCTTACTTCATACCATTAATCTAATTTATAATTTATTCAAATGGTTCAACACTGAGTCATCATCATCGAGTACCAGGCCTGCTGGCGTAGGGGATCATGTTTCTCTACAACTTTTGATCTCGACAGTTATTTATCAATTCTGTTGTTGACCTTCTGCCAAGCCGTTCTCTTAAGTTGTCTGGTATTTTTTCTATTTGCTTCCCTCTATCTCTTCATCCCTCAATTTTTCCAGTTGTTACAATATGTTCCAGTTGTTCTCTTCTCATTACATGGCCAAAAAATGATGATTGTTTCTTCCTAATATTGGAAATTAGCTCTCTTTTTGCTTTGACCTCTTTAAGAACATCTTCATTACTCTTCTTAGCTGTCCATGGTAATCTCAACATTCTTCTATAAAACAACGCTTCAACACTGAGTAACGAGTATTAAAACAAACCTTTATTATTTCAAAATACTGCAGGCAATGGTAAACAGGACCCATGAGCAACTTTGGCAAGACATATTTAAATGCTTCACGAAATCCATTTCCAGATTTCTAGAATTTATTAAAAGAGAAGTGCCAATAAGAAGTAATCAATTAAATAAAGAAAATAATTATGACAAAATGAAATCTCTTATAAGGAGGGTGCACAGGGACAATGACATGGATAGTTCATTGCCATATTTATAATTTCAATTAACATGTTTTAATGGACAGTGACAAATCTTTTTTTTTCTTCAACATTTGCCATAAACGGTATTTATTGCAGTGTGTCACAGTTTATAGAAAATTGTGATTGTTTCATCCAACTTTGTCACTGCATTTTTTTTTGGTGGGAGGCCCATGGAGGAGGGGGCAGGTGTCACATGACCACAGGACACTTTCATTCTTCAATCTCTATTAACATGTCAATATTGAGTAGCCTCTTCCCAAGAAAGTGAAATAGATTCTTGGTCAGCTCTGGTTTTAGCAGTCAGTTATGAGCCACAGACTGCTATCAGATAATGAAATATCCATTACTGCATATATAATATTTAGTGTCCCAAAGGTCTTCATATAAAGCTAATCATGAAAGAGCATAAATGATATCAACACAATAAGAAAATATTCTTTCTTGACAGGTTTTACAAATGGGCACATAAAAAAAGATAAGACAGTAATGTACTGAAAGTTATGTTTTGATAATATAATTCCTGATGAATGGGGATTTACTAACATCAGGGAATACAAGTTACATTTACTTGTTACTCAAAATGAATTAATGGATATTTAAAATACAGCCAAACTTTACAATAGATTTGTGAAATTGTATGAATTCACTTTCTATTAAAACCTCTGACTCTCAGAGATTTAAATCTATGCAGATATCAATGTTAATATGCTCAAAAGGTAACATAACCAATGTCTAATGGTCTAGTGTCTGGCAATTAATGTGTGACCATTGACAGAAATAAATTAAGTAGTGTTTAGCAAAACAAAAACATGTCACTCTTAAATGTAATTAAGAGTCCACAAAAATATGGCAAACAAAACAAAAAAATATATAAACTAGTATATAAAACAAGTTCAAAGACCCATGAAAAGTGAAGGTTGGTGGTATAATAAATTAGTAAAATCATCATCACCATCAAGTGCCAGCTCGGCAACGAAGGTTGGCTACCATGGAGCGCCATTCTGCTTTGTCTTTTGCTTTGATAGTGCAGGTTGTCATAGGCTGACTTGTCCATCTATTGATCTTACTCGTCCATGTTAGTCTTGTTCTACCTCTGCCTCTTTTACCCTGTATTTTCCCCTCCAAGATTACTTTTAGTAGGCTGTTGTGTCTTTTAACATGGCCCAAAAATCACAAATGTCTTGTTTGAATTGTATTTAGTAGTTCTCATTTCATTTTTAGTTGTTTTAAGACTTCATCATTTGTTTTATTTTCCTTCCATCCAATTCTACCTATTCTTCTACATATCCATATTTTAAAGGCTTCTATTTTCTTGTCTACTGTCCATGTTTCTGCACCATATATGAATGTTGTGAAAAGATATTACATTTTGTTATTCCTTGTTTTAGCCCTGGTGTTATTTGTTTTGATGTTAGTATATTTTTCATGACATTAAAATTACTTTTTTCCATTCCTATTCTTTTGTTTATTTCAGTTTGACATTTTCCATCACTGGTTATAGTATGCTCAAGGTAGTTGTAGTTCTGAACTGTCTCCAGGTCTAATCCTTCAATTTTGATATCCACGTGTAGGTTTTGAGTATTTTCTTCGTTTATGCTCATAGTTTTAGTCTTTTTGATATTCATATCTAATCCATATTTTTTGCTTGTCATGTTTATTTCATTTTCTGCTAGTAATACAGTATCATCAGCATATCTTTGGTTAAATTTGTAAATAAGATAAGTTTAAGACTCCTGACATGTGAAGAATGGTGGTATAATAAATTAGTAAATAAGACAAGTTTAAGACTCCTGACATGTGAAGATTGGCTTTCTGAGATCATCAGTAAGGGCAAACAAATCACAGATACTTACCTGCAGCAACTGTATCACATCATCTCTCATGAGCAATGCATTGAGTCTGCCTTTTCCCTGTGGGGCCATCATGTCAGCCACATAGCGTTCATATACACTGAACTCTTCACCCTATGAGATGATGAGGTCAAAGTTTAGTCGAGAGGCAGAAGTTAAGCATCAGCCATTTAACTACCTCTTTCGTACACACTACCATAGCATCCTTTTACTTAGATCATACCCTTTGTGGCTATCTAGCCTCCTATAATCATTATTATGCATAATATAGCCCTAATATAGCTCTTTCTCGGTTTGTTCACACCTTTGTCATTCCTGGTGGACTAAGATGCTGTGTTTTTCAGTCCTTATCTAGTCAATACCTGCCCCATCTCATCCGCATCACAGCATTGTCATTCACACCCCCTGTCAACATATTTTTTCCTTCGCTCCCACACCGTTTCTTGGTTCTCCCCATACCTTCTCTCATTTACATCTGACCCCAGCCAAATGCAAATCGTAGCCTCAGCCTAGATTTCCAGCAAGCTAAATATCTTTACATTTAATTTAATTTGTATATTTCATTTAATTCTTATTTCTAATTAATGATTTTCCTATAATATAGTACTTTTTGGGAGCAGCAATAGCTCAGTGGTTAGTGAAATGGACTAAAAAGGACAACAGGTCAGGTTCAATCCTGATCAAAGGCTTCCAGGTTCACCCAGCCTTAAATAGGTATCAGATTTTTTTTCTGGGAAAATAAAGCTACACCAGAGTAATACCGACCACTTTACCCCAGAAATCATGTGGCAAAGGTCTGTAAAAATTATGGTCACTAACACCACATTCCCTACACGCCACTTGGCGTGATGGGGGTTCTTTACTTTTTTTTTAAATAGTACTTTGTCTTCTCTTTTCATTTTCTATTCTAGATTCACTAGTTCTGGTTACTTGTTTTACTTTTCAATGTTAATTCCCAAATTAACTGCTAATTTTTTCACCACAACTGCTTTGAGGTTCACACAGTCTCTGAAAATGAGTACCAAAGAATTTCACTGATCATTAAAAAAAATAAGGACAAATACACCAATCTTCCACAGATGTCACAAAATCATTACAGAAACTCATTACTTTACATTTTTATTAAGATTAGCTTAGGAACAAATGGAAAATGGTCATTGTAGACCATGATTAGTTCAAGACAGGAACAAATGAAAAATGAATTTTTTTCCAATTTTTTTAGACTCATGTTCCATGAAAAGTTGAAAGGTTAATAATAATGATTAAGAATGAAGAAAAATTCACTAAAAAAAATGGTAAAGAGGACAGTAACAAAACAATGAACACCTAACTATAAACTCACATGGAGTGATGAAACCTTAGTTCTCTAAAGAATGTACTAAGGATATAGCAAGCAAATCAAATTGTTTACCTCTTAAAAAAACCTTTAATCACTACCAGGGACTGAAATAAAAATGTATCTAGAAACAGAAATTAAAAAAAAAGTTAAGTACCCCCGTCACGCCAAGTGACGCATAGAGAATATGGTGTTAGTGACCATAAATTTTACAGACCTCTGGCACATGATTTTTAGGGTAATGTGGTCGGTATTATGCCCGTGCCGCTTCACTTTCCCAGAAAAAAATCCGGTACCCATTAAAGGCTGGGTGAACCCGGAAGCCGTCGGTTGGGATCAAACCCTACCCCTTGTCCTTTGTAGTCCAGTTCACTAACCACTGAGCTATCGCAGCTCCCAGAAACAGAAATGCTGAGTATAAATAGTATCTCAAATATTTCTGTCATTACCTCAGTTAGGTCTGTAAAGCATGTTCCAACAAGAGGCATATCACCATCTTGTGCCATTTCAACCTGATCCTCAACTGAACTAAGGAGCTTTGCTGTGAAGTCATAAATGTCCAGAACATTGCTAAATATCACATCTAAGTCCTAAAGAAAAAAGGAAAGAAAGAAAACAAATCAATCATTTAAGTGCTGAAGAAGATATATGGTAGTGGAATGTTGCTTAAATTAAGTGCTAAAGATGATATATGTAGTAGAATGTTGCCTAAATTAAATAAGTGCTGAAGAAGATATATGGTAGTGGAATGCTGCTTAAATTAAGTGCTAAAGATGATATATGTAGTAGAATGTTGCCTAAATTAAATAAGTGCTGAAGATGATATATGGTAGGGGAATGCTGCTTAAATTAAGTGCTGTAGATGATATATGTAGTAGATTGTTGCCTAAATTAAGTGTAGAAGATGATATATGTAGTAGAATGTTGCCTAAATTAAATAAGTGCTGAAGAAGATATATGGTAGTGGAATGTTGCCTAAATTAAATAAGTGCTGAGGATGATATATGGTAGTGGAATGTTGCCTAAATTAAATAAATGCTGCGGATGATATATGGTAGCGGAATGTTGCCTAAATTAAATAAGTGCTGAAGATGATATAAGTAGTAGAATGTTGCCTAAATTAAATGTGCTGAAGATGATATACAGTGAAATGTTGCCTAAATTAAATAAGTGCTGAAGATGATATAGAGTGAAATGTTGCCTAAATTAAATTAAATAAGTGCTGAAGATGATATACAGTGAAATGTTGCCTAAATTAAATAAGTGCTGAAGATGATATATAGTGAAATGTTGCTTAAATAATTGCTGAAGATGATATATAGTGAAATGTTGCCTAAATTAAATAAGTGCTGAAGATGATATAGAGTGAAATGTTGCCCAAATTAAATAAGTGCTGAAGATGATATGTAGTGGAATGTTGCTTAAATATGTAACGGGCTTGTAACGATGTATTACACAACCCCAATTGTAAAACGTAATTCTAACGAGGTGCACACCCTTAGCCACCACTTGTAACGAACACAGCTTTCAAGCTGTCACTATCCTTCAGCACCCTCAACTGTTGTCTGGTAGCGCCTAACGCTGTTGAACTGTGCAGCCGAATGTATGACGAGCTAGTTCTCCCTTGCTCTCGTTGCATTGAATTGGTCTCTGTTCGACAGCTGCCACGGCTCTTTAAAGAATTGAGCCCTTGCGCCCCTGACATCGAAGGCACCCTCCGCCGGTTGTTGAATTCGGCCACTCCTCCAGTCACCGTGTAGGTTAGCCCCTTGAGTGACACCAACGTCTAGAACTGCCTAGGGATGCAGATCAGCCCCGTGTTGCTTTCTAGAGGCCACTGTTATCCATGCTGCCTCCTGATTGGCCATAAGACCGTGGCGTTCACCCTTGCCAGTGATCGTTATGCCGTACTCCACACTGTCTGCCCACAATTTGTGACAATCCCAGTTTCCGTTCTGCGCTGAGGTCAGACAAAACACAGCTAGCTTAAACAAAGTAGTTAGTAACACCGTTGAACTCACACATGTCACGTTTATTACTCACAATGGCATACTCCCATATGGATCACACCCACAGTAGTGATATCATTGACAATACTAAACTAAAAAGTCTCTTCTCATGAATAAGCTAACAGCTTCTGAATAACTGGCTCAGCATGGCTTCTGCTAAGTGAGCCCCAGTGATATCATTCACAATACTAAAAAGTCTCTTCACATGACTAAGCTAACAGCTTCTGAATAACTGGCTCAGCATGGCTTCTGCTAAGCGAGCACTAGTGATATCATTCACAATACTAAAAAGTCTCTTCTCATGACTATGCTAACAGCTTTGTAATAACTGGCTCAGCATGGCTTCTGCTAAGCGAGTACTAGTGATATCATTCACAATACTAAAAAGTCTCTTCTCATGACTATGCTAACAGCTTTGTAATAACTAGCTCAGCATGGCTTCTGCTAAGCGAGCACTAGTGATATCATTCACAATACTAAAAAGTCTCTTCTCATGACTATGCTAACAGCTTTGTAATAACTGGCTCAGCATGGCTTCTGCTAAGCGAGCACTAGTGATATCATTCACAATACTAAAACGTCTCTTCACATGAATAAGCTAACAGCTTCTTAACACTGACACTTCTCACTCGAATTTAAGTCCTACTAGTTTGACTACCTTAGCTTAACTGACCTGTCCTGTCCACTGTCGCAACTCTACTGTTCATGGTCCCCGGTATTGTCTAGCCAACTAGAACAATAGCTCCCTTTTTGTGTTGGCCTCTTTGAGAACTTTCTCATTGCTCTTTTTAGCTGTCCAAGGAAATTTCAACATTCTTCTGAGAAATCTCATCTTTGTGGCCTCCAATCATATTTTCATTTGTTTGTCTATTGTCCATGATTCGCTTCCATAGTTCAGTGTGTGTGTATGTGTGTGTATATATATATATATATATATATATATATATGATTAGTCAATAGTCTATGTGATGTATTAGTATCTTATGCTGGATGCTCTTTTACTGAGCAGCTTTTTGATTACGCAAGAAAATCTCAGCATAGAGCACAAATTCTATATTTCTGGCTGCGGTCCCTGGGGCAGCTTCTCAGAAAATTGGTTAACATCAATGTTATGGGAATTACATAATCTTTTAATTTTCACCAGGGCAATGTTAAACAATCTTCTCTTTTCACTGTTAAGCAGCTAAGGTTTATTTTAAGTACTTAATCAGATATGAGGACCTATATTCTATTGATAAGATCGTCGTCATCCAAATATTATGCTACCAGTGCCAGACCCAGACAATAGACACAAGAATAATCAGAAAAATAAAAGTCACCAAAATGTAATGTGTTAGACACAAGACATTAAAGACCCTAAGCAATAAGATCAGAAGTGAAGCTGACCTAGACAATGATGGATTGAAGGATATTAGAAGAAACATAGCAGGTGACATGAACAAAACAAAAATCACAAACTGTATCTTCTCTCAACACTGGAAGACAAGGAAAGAAAGAAAAGGTGAACCAGGAGTTCATGGATTACTCAAATGAACCTGATCAGAAAATATGGGATTCAAACTGGGCACCTTTGAAGCAAATTGACTCTTAATGCTATGTACAATGACTTGAAGAGTTGATTTCTGTATTTACCTTAATGTCCAAGGGTTTATTAGAGGAAACACGGCTGAGAAAATATAGTACAAGATCATAATAATTGGAGAACAAACCTACAAAATGGCACAAATTAAAAAATAAAACGAAATCAAAGCTAGAAGAGTGCATGAGAAAAGAGAGGGTATGACATAAATATGCTTGTTATTCAATCGTGAGAACTGAGGTGGTGTGTCATAAACATGCTTATTATTCTGTTGATGGGTCTGGCAAATAATTGTAGAATATGTCATGAGAACTGAGGTGACATGACATAAATATGCTTGTTACTATGTTGCTGAGTGTGGCAAATAATTGTAGAATATGTCATGAGAACTGAGGTGGCGTGTCATAAATATGCATGCTATTCTGTTGATGGGTCAGGCAAATAATTGTAGAATATGTCATGAGAACTGAGGTGACATGACATAAATATGCTTGTTACTATGTTGCTGGGTCTGGCAAACAATTGTAGAATATGTCATGAGAACTGAGGTGACATGACATAAATATGCTTGTTACTATGTTGCTGGGTCTGGCAAATAATTGTAGAATATACATGTAGAAGTTTCCAGTCATTTGTAAACAGAGAAAGGCCACATAATCAAATAATGCTTAAAGGACAAAATGTTGAGGATGAAAATGACTGTCAATGACAGAAAGCAGCATGAAACATGGCGGTGACTAATTAAATCATGAGAGAACTGAAGTTGACAATTTTTGTTATATTTACATGTTAACCCAAAGCATTCAACTGATATCACATTTTAAAAGAAAATGGCTGTTAGTGTTTACCTTTGTCCTTGGGAAGAGTTTAGCAAAAGGCGCCCTAAATACCCGAATAATCATGTTGAGATCTCGAAGATATTGAACTTCCTCCATGATCAAATCTTTTACAATCTCTTCGTAGGTCATCTTTTCCCTTCTGACAGGCTCGTCCTCCACCATGACAGTCAAATCTTCCTCTTGGAAGAACATGTCGTACAAGACCTAAAAGGTTAAATTATATTAACATCATGTCGTACAAGACCTAAAAGGTTAAATTATATTAACATCATGTCACACAAGACCTAAAAGGTTAAATTATATTAACATCATGTCGTACAAGATCTAAAAGGTTAAATTATATTAACATCATGTTGTACAAGACCTAAAAGGTTCTTCTTCTTCTTCTTTCCTTTCTCCGTTGCCGTCAAGGGGAGATAAGGGTTACATTATATTAACATTTATGACATTCTGAATTTAGAAAAAGTTTAGAATTAAAGTTTAAGTTTACATCTATTTTTTTTTTTTTAATTAAAGAACAACGGTGTAATATCTATATAATTTGCTAACATCTACTGATAAATTGTATCAGATCCACTGCCTCCACTTTCAATAAATGTCAAAATACCTTTTAGCCTTCTGGATCTATAAGCCTGCAATTTTGGACTGCATGTTATTATACTATAATTTCTACATTTTGGGCCTGGAAAAATGTTGTCAGATAATATTTTTTTTTTTAATAATAACCAATCATGGTATTTCTTATACTGGAATGATGGGATAGTTTTAAATAAAGAAAAGAGATAAGTGTGCGCAGTCCATGTTAATGAGTAATGATTAAAAGATCAAGACTAACGATATCTGCTGCTGTGTCCATGCTTCTGTAAACACAGAATGAATTCTTCGGCAGACTATAAACCATTTGTAAGAGAACATTGGTTAACAGAGACAACTTTGCAGGATGAAATCTGCCACTGTCTGAAAGCACTTGAGACAACACTACAGAATATCACTGAAAGTGATACTGGTGTCTTCAAACAGAAGAAAGACAAGGAATGTGACTTGCATTTGAATTTTTTTTTTTTTTTTACATCCTGCTATTGATGATAACGTCGTCAACAAAAGCATTTCTACTTTACTCACAAAAAAGTGTAGTTTATAAAACAAAATTACTTTGTTATGCAAATCAGAAACCTGACACATACTAATGTGAAATATTCAAGACAATGTTGATACGATTAATTTTAAAAGGAAAGAGTTGTGTATTTTATGTGTCATTTGCTCTTGTTTTACTGATGTGATTGCAGTTGGTATTGTGATGCATAATTGTAGTCTTTCCTTTAAAAAGTGTAGGGTTCTGAGGGGAAAAAACTAAAGGCTAAAAGAATGAGCATACATTAGCTACAAAAAATATTTATGTAAAACCACTTGCCTGGTCTGCACATATTGCAACTTTTATATCTTGAGATGTAATTTCCTGATGCCTGATGTTTTTGACATAAATTCCAGAGATCTGTTGAATATTTATTACATATGACACAATCACAGTTCTGTAATTTAATATTTCTGCATTTAAAAGTTATGCTTATCTGATATTTGTATAGCTCTTTTTATAAAATATAACTAGCCTAATCACTAATAGCAAAGCAAGCCCTCATATGGGAAACAACAGGTAAAAGAAAAAGAGGAAGACCCAGGGAGACACTGAGAAGAACATTGATGAGAGAGGCAAGAGCAGCAGGAATCGGCTCCCTCAATGAGATAGAACTGCTTGCACAGAACAGAGACAGATGGCGAGATTTGATAAAATATCTTTAAAAGAAAACTGCTAGAACAAAAATTCATATAGGAGAAGGTGTATCTTGGTCTACGCCCTATGGGCCGGTTACGGCTCGAAAGGTCAATAGATAGATAGATAGAATCACTAATATTTTTCAAATGATCATTTTCTTTAAGAATATATTGAAAGCAATGCAAAATCTGAAATTATATAACTGATCAGATGTAAATAAAACATTTCTATTTGAATGAATTATTAGTAGTTATTTTTGAGCTACTATATATATATATAAACGAGCTTGGATCTCAGACACCACGTGGAAATACATCAAAGAAAGAAGAGAAGCGAAGAGAGCCATGACTAATGTAAAGACAGATCTTGGAAAGGTTCTGGCAAAAGCAACATACAAAGAATTAGACAACAAAGTGAAAAGTTCAGCAAGAAGAGATACAAGAGCTTATATAGACAATTTGGCAGAGAAAGCAGAAACAGCTGCAATTACAGGAGACAGCAGAACTCTTTATACTGTGCAAAAGATGCTGACAAACACCTATACATCCAGTGGAACACCAATTCTAGACAAATCTGGATCAATGCTAACAACAAGCGCAGACATAAAAGCCCGTTGGGCGGAACACTTCAAAGAAATTCTTAACCGTCCACTACCCCACAGTTTAATAGATTTTGAAACTGAAACACCAGCAGCAGAATTAAATGTAAATTTAGATGACTTCACCTTGAGTGAAATAGAAACCACCTTAAAGCTTATGACCAATAACAAGGCTGCTGGAGAGGATAAGTTAACAGCTGAGATCCTCAAGGCAATTGATAGCCATAATCTAATACATCTCCAAAAAATGTTCAACATCATTTGGAAAACAGAGAAGACGCCTCATAAATGGAAAAAAGGAATCATTGTTAAGATCCCAAAAAAGGGCAATCTTAGAGATTGTAACAACTGGAGAGGCGTGACACTTTTGTCAGTTGCCTCAAAGTTATTCTGCAAAATCATCCTAAATAGAATACAGGATTCAATAGATACAGTAATGCGTGAAGAACAGGCTGGGTTTAGAAAAGGGAGAAGCTGTATTGACCACATTTTCACTCTACGACTTATATTGGAGGAACACATTGAAAAGCAAAAACCTTTTGTACTTAACTTCATCGACTTCAAAAAAGCATTTGATAGTATTCATAGAGATTCTTTGTGGAAAATTCTGAAGCAATATGGTTTACCATCAAAAATCATAAATATTATCAAAGACATGTATGATGGTTACACATGTGCAGTTCGAACAGAGGAAGGACTGAGCGAATGTTTCCCAATAGAAACTGGGGTTAAACAAGGATGTATTTTATCGCCCTTGTTATTTGGAATTGTTATGGACTTCATAATGAAGAAATGCTGCACTGGTAATAAAGGCATCGAATGGATACAAGGAGACCATTTGGAGGACCTCGACTTTGCTGATGACATAGTCCTCATCAGCAGTCAGATAAAAACGATGCAGGAAAACACAAATGAACTATCATCAATAGCCAGCAAAATTGGGCTTGAGATCAATCATGAAAAGACTAAAGTCATGACTAGTTTAATTCCAACAGGTGACAAAATATACATGGAAAACAAACCAGTAGAAGAGATCGATCACTTTATCTATCTTGGAAGTCACATTGATCGAGAAGGGGATACGAGCAAAGAAATTAAAATCAGAATAGCTAAAGCAGCAATGTCTTTCAGAAGCCTTGAAAAGTTGTGGAAATCAAAACTTATCAGCACAAACACAAAACTTAGGCTATTCAAATCAAATGTACTATCAACCCTTACGTATGCGTGTGAAAGCTGGAAAATAACAAGAGATATAGAAACAAAGTTGAACGCATTTGAAAATAAATGTCTAAGGAAAATACTTGGTATAGCATGGAACGAATTCAAAACAAATGAGGAAATTAGAGAAATCGCCAATCAACCACTAATATCTTCAGTAATAAAGAAAAGACGATGGTCATACGTTGGACATGTGATGAGAAGAGATAATAACCGAATAGCAAAGCAAGCCCTCATATGGGAAACAACAGGTAAAAGAAAAAGAGGAAGACCCAGGGAGACACTGAGAAGAACATTGATGAGAGAGGCAAGAGCAGCAGGAGTCGGCTCCCTCAATGAGATAGAACTGCTTGCACAGAGCAGAGACAGGTGGCGAGATTTGATAAAATATCTTTAAAAGAAAACTGCTAGAACAAAAAATCCATATAGGAGAAGGTGTATCTTGGTCTACGCCCTATGGGCCGGTTACGGCTCGAAAGGTCAATAGATAGATATATATATATATATATATATACAGTAAAGTCTCGATTATGCGGTACTCAATAATCCGGAATTCTCAATTTAACGGACTTTTTTTTTTTTAATTATTATAGGGAGAAAGCTTGAATCATGTTTTGTTCAGTTAAATTAAATGCCTTTATCCGGAAATCGAAAACGCTACAACACGGTTTGTGCGCTGCGCTTACTTCTACAGGCTCTATCATTACACAATATTGCGTTTACAATAGTGTATTTACAGTAATATACTTCAAATAGGAGCGAACATATTTTATTCAATCCAGACATTGTGTCTCCAAATATTCCAAGTAAAAGCGACAGACAGTCTATATCTTCACTTTTTCCCCCGACTAAATGTTTTTGTCGGGAAATCTTAGTCGTGCCAAAAACACTTATCTACATGATTGTACAATTTGCTTAATTTTCTCATAGCCTGCTTTAGATCTAAAGTTGGTCATGAATTTGTCAAAAATATGGCGTTTGACAGTCTGACCGAACATTAGAAGCAGACGTATTGTTTGTGAAAATTGAAGAGCCCATAACTTTGATGATTATAAATCAAAGGTTGAGCAGCCGGCGTGCAGTGACATAGAGATGGTGAGAAGAAAGGGGGAGGGGTTCAAAATTACCGACTGGAAATTCAAAAAGAGTAAGATACAGAGTTTGACGTTAGTTTGTCTCAGACATTTGTGCAAGCTGAAATTCGTTCCATCAGTATAAATTATACATGATATGCTATAAACGCATGTGTGCATACTTTTTAACGGAATACATTTTTGTGTTAAATAATGGCCTCTGCGAGTGCAAACCACACCTCAATTTCCCGCAAAGGTAAACGCAAGCGAACTGTATTGACACTGAACCAGAAGATTGAAATCGCTAGTAGACTTGAAAAAGGCGTTAATCGCAACGTTTTGATGACTGAATTTGGCATAGCCTCTTCAACATTATATGACATACGAAATAAAAAAGATGAGTTGTTTAAGTTTGCGTCGGAGTCTGAAAGCAGCAACAATATACACCAGAGACGAAGTATGAAACGGCCAAAATTTGAAAAACTCGACGACGTCCTTTATGTGTGGTTTTTAGAAAGAAGAAGAAAAGGAATGCCAATATCAGGACCCATGTTGATAGAGAAAGCTAGTGAATGTCACACGAATTTAAATATTTCTGAGCATTGCAATTTTTCAATCATGTTTTTTCATAAATTTTGAGTTTGGTTTTCTTACTCTCGATTATCCAGAAAAATTCAATTATCCAGAATGGGTTCTTCCCCGAGCATTCCGGATAATCGAGACTTTACTGTATGTATATATATATATATATATATATATATATATATATATATATATATATATATATATATATATATATATATATATAGATATATACACATACACATATACAAACATGTATATATTTGAAATTGTTTAATTTGGTTTCCAAGTGTCCTTTATAGTGCAGTTATAAAGAATCAACATTAAGCCATATTTATTTATTGTATTATTTGTTTGTTTGTTGACTTGAGACAGATATACCTTTAGATGGACTGTGATGACATGATGTTTGAGATGACGATGTTTGTTGTAAGCTTTGTACTCACTTTCAAAATGTCAGCAGCAATGTACTCCAGCACAGCCACTATGTAGACAGCAAGGGTGTAATCCACTCTGTAGCCAAGCTCTTCCTGCATTAGACATTGTTTACCAAAGCATTTAAATAAATGGGATTACTATAAAATTATGATTGGACAAGAGAAGTAATAAGAAGCATATTATCTAACAATCAAATTAGCTCTCTACAAACATGGTGTGAAAATTAATTAACATGAATAAACAATGATTTACTCATGAAAATAACAGATGAGTGAGCATGAAAATGACAACCTTAAAGACAGAGTGAAGGAGTGTTTATGTTGAATATTCATCATCTCAACCTTTTGGGTGAGGTACTTAAAACTCTTGTAACTGCGCCCTCAACAATTACAGTATCAATCACCAATAAATGAAGATAGAGAAGCTTAATTTACCTACCTATTTAAACTCTAATATTTGGATATTATATTTTAATATATTATTTCTAATATTTATTTCTAGGTTTGCCCTCACAGAAAGCTCTTACATTTGCATTACCTTAAGGAGGGGCAAAATTTTGTCCACAGGAAGGAGAATGTTGCAATTCTTTTTGTAATCTTTGACAGCATTCTGTGCATCACGGATGGCCCACTTGTCAATGGGGTCGGGAAAAGTTTTACCAATTCTGTCATCAACATCATCTTTTGTATGTAGCTGGACTGAGCACAGTGTGATTAGCAGTCTCACCATCAGGGTTTTCTATATAATCCAAGGCATCTTCTCTGGATGTGAGGCCACCGTGCACTTGCTTCTGTACCTAAGGACATGCACAGAAAATATTGTATACTTAGTTTTGCACATAGTAAAATATAGACAATACTGTGTACTTGTTTCTGTGGGAAGTCATGTGGCTGAGTGGCTAGTACATTTACTACTGACCAGAAGGGTCATGTGCTGCCGGTGCCCAAAAGGGGAGTAAAGAATAGCGCCGCTGTACCCTACCAAGCATGTTCGTAAGAGGCGAGAAAGGGGGGTTGGCCACGGGACTGGCGGTCCCATACTGTAAAAAAAATAAGCTGAAAAAATTTAACAAACATGGATAAGTCAAAGCAGAGATGAAGATGATGGGGAAGACATGTAATGATCTTAAAAGAATGGCAAAAAACAAAACGACTTGGAAAGTGTTTGTTGAAGACCAATGCTCCACATGCAGCTGAAAGGTAGAAGAAGAATGTGAACTTGTTTCTTTTCTAAGAAAATACAGAATAAGAATATTTCTAAAATAATGCAGAATGTTTTTATGATATGCTCAAGCTGAGGGCTGTTGGATTTCACTGCAGTTAGATGTCCAAACCATTTGATCTTTCATTGTTCAATATAGTCAATAACTGGTGCTAGATCCACCATTTTTCTTCAGTCTTCATTTCTAATCTTATCTCCTCTAGTTTTGTTTATAGCTTTTCCTTATACATTTAATTTCACATGTTATCTTATGCTTGTGTCCTTCAAGAACTGCTTCATACTTGTTTCCATATCTATATCATAAAAATATGGAACAACACTCTAAATCTGGTATGGACACACAGTTCAAAGTTTGTAGATAAAAAAATCTTAGTCTTGATGTAAATTGTAACTGCAGAACAAGGGGAAGATCAAAGGGTCCAGAAAACCTCATACTACAAGTGTTAAAAAAAAAAAACATTTGTTACATATCATTTCTATAAAGGCATTCAACAAAAACAGGATTCGTATACAACAAAAACAGGATCTGATTAAATATGGCATATGGACTGGCATAAATGATGTGATAAAAAAAAGCTGCAGTAAAGCTGATAATTTTGTTCTGCTTTTATTCCGTTTCTGTGGTGTTCGGTGGGTTTTCTTTGTAAAAAGTAACGTAAAGGTTCCCTCCACGCCTTTGTAGGCATATGGGGAATATGGTGTTAGTGACCATATTTTTCTATGACCACTGCACATTTTTGGGTGATGTAGTCAGTATAATGCCACGTTTTATTTTCGGTAGGAGAACAAAGACCACATATCCAGCGCAGTCACAAGGTGTTCAGGCCAGAGTTTTCACCTCACCCAGACTGAAACAAATAGATTTTACCCTACCATAATTCAAACTATTGTCCACCTTATTAGGATTACAGTTTTTATCTATTCGCCCACTCTAGGTTTTAGTTTTAAACATTTGCTCTACATTTGATTAAATTGTATGTAATTTTTAAAGACAAAAGGTAGGCTTTATAACAAAAATATGAAACAATTACTAGTTTTCAATATTTCTGGTTTTCAATATACCTGGAGGGAAGCACAGTGGAAGAAGTAGATCACTTTGTATATCTTGGAAGCTCCACAGATCAAGATTGAGATACAAAGAATGAAATTATAGTCAGAATAGTGGATGTGGCTATGACTTTCAGAAGCCTTGATAAAATATGGAAATGAAAATTACTAAGCACAAAAACAAAGCTCAGGATTTTCAAATTAAATGTATGATCCACCCTTACTTATGCATGTGAGAGCTGAATAACAACTAAAGAAATAGAAAATAAACTGGATTCATTTGAAAACAAAAACCTGAGGGATATACTCTGCATGCCCTAGAATGAGTTCAAGACTTGTGCATAAATAAGAGAAATTACAAAGCATTCAACAATATCAACTATAATCAAGAGAAGAAGGTGGTCATATGTTAGTCATGTGATGAGACAAGACAACAATAGACTCTCAAAGCAGGCCCTCAAATGGGAACTAAAAAGTATAGAGAAAAGAGGCTGACCTAGAGAAACAATAAAAAGAACACTGAGGCAAGAGGCAACAACAGTAGGCATTAGCTCCTTCACCAAGCTTGATCTACTTGCCCAGAACAGGGACGTGTGGCAAAATACAATGCAAGTCCCTTACAAGGTCTGACACTTGATAACAAAGATTGTCAGACAATGGGCAGCCTAAAATTTCCGCACTATGTGCCATTTTCTGCTTAAAAGGACAATAGATAGATAGATATTTTCTGACATAGTCTGCTTCCCTCAGCAGTGAATAATTTTTTAACATTTTTTAAAGAATATAACGATATGCATAATTATCTATAGTTCGTTCAGAAATTCATGCCCACAGAGTTTATTAATTATCCCGGAAAATGATGAATTTCTGTCATTCTTTTTCGTGAAATCTTATTTTTTTTCACTGACCTTAAGCCTGATTTTTTGTCCTAATGTCAAGCATCTAGGAACGATTTTTGCTTATTTGAGGTATATAAAAATATGATTTTCTTGCTTGTTCTAAATTTTAGGATTTTACAATACCCACATTTGTTGTAATCAACTCACCAATTAAAAAGGCAAATTTCACGTGCACACCACACAATCTTAGCACCATTTCGCACTCTTAACTTGTAAGACACACACCACTCCAAGGTTTTCTTTTGGTCATTTCATTTCTGGTTTCTTGTTAAATTGGTCCAGAGGCGTATTTTGACAAAATATTTACTATTAATGTACATTCCTTTATATGTGATAATTTGTAAGTTGTTGTAAATTGACTACTTGATTTTTAAAACCATGAAGAGTTTTAAAGTGTAAATTCATCACTATGCAAATGGTAACTGTGTTATTGTACATGCACTTTTGCAAGGAATCTAGAAGGGGTCGGTGTTATATTACGATATCAAAAAACCAGAAAAGAGAACACAGGTAGCTCTAAATATAGATAGAAAGTCTTCAATCGATGGATAGGACAGAACTTTGACTCTGCAGAGGTGATGGTCAAGCAAGGAAGAAAAATGAAAGTTGATGATTTTGACAAAGATGTTAATCGGTGATCATGTCCTTCCACAATCTACTATCCACAGTGCATCATATCAATTCAGTTGTTGACTGTTTTCCATGCACCAAGCTATCTAGTATTTTCTCTCTTTGTCGTCCTTGATCTCCCTATCCCTGTATTTTGCAGTTGTAACCAAGTATTCCAACTTTTCCTCTACTCATAATGTGCTTGAAAAATATTGACTGTTTCACGCTGATGTTTTGTAGGGGCTCCCCCTTTTGTTAGCCTATTTGTGAGTTTTTTCTCTCGCTGGTCTTTTTAGCTGTCCAGGGAACTTTCAACATTCTTCTGAGAAATCCCATCTCTGTGGCCTCTAAGAGTCTTTTTCATTTCTTTGTCTACTGTTCATGATCCGCTTCCATAGGTCAGAACTGGCTCTTTATAGCACCGATACCTATCTTTTCTCACTTCTATTGACATAGACTTGTTGCATATACGTTTTTTCATTTTCTGAAATGCTATTTTTGGCCTGAGCTATTCTGCTTTTTATTTCTGTGGTGCATCATCCATCTGATATTAATGTACCAAGTATTTGACATTTTGCACTTGTTTCAGATTTGTCCTGTTTATTTTTATGCTGCATGATTGTGATGATTGTTTCTTCAATATGACCATTACTTCTGTTTTTCTTACTATTCAGATTTAGACCTTTTTTGTTGCTTTCTTTACTATTATGTCTATCAATTCTTGTAGTTCATTCTCTGTCTCTGCTATTAAGACTGTGCCATCCACCTATCTCAAGGTTTATGTTTAGACTCTTGACTTTATTCCTTTCCTGGCTACTATTGATCTCATATATATTTTCACTGAACACTTCCGGCAACAGAACACAGCCTTGTCTGACATCTTGTTTTATATATTCAAACTGTCCTGTATGGTTGCTAATTCTTATGGCTGGTGTTTGTTGCCAGTACATGTTTTTTTTATGACTCTAAGATCCTTGCCATCAATGTTTAATTTCTCCAGTACATTGATTACTTGTATTTTGACGTAATTTTACTTGGCAATATAAGAAGATAGTTTGCCATTCCTTTCCTTCTTGACAGTGACTATAAGTCAGAGATCGCAGCCATTGCCTCAACAATTGAGATCCTCTGCCTGCCATCACAGAGTGAGGACCATAACCGACACTTACTTGTCAGCTGCTTCCACAACACCATCCACCACCGGCACTACTTGTCGACTGCTCCCACAACACCATTCAAAACCTCCACCAATGGCAAATCCGGTGACAGAACACAGCCATGTCTGACTTCTTGTTTTATATATTAGAATTGTTCTGTTTTGGTTGCTACTTCTTATGGCTGCTGTTTGTTGCCAATACATGTTTTTATCTAATTCTCAGATCCTTTGCAATTTGTCTAGATGTTGCTTAAACCAAGTGTTACCTATAACCATTTTGTGTGTCTCAACCCAATCTTAATCAATCTAACCCCATCTGTTGTTTGTCTCTCCTAGGCCATGTCCTCCAGTCACATTTTGTACTTTAGCTGTTTCTACCTTTCTGTTGAAGTTGCCTAATATAATAGTTATTTCTTAGGATTTACACTGTTCAATGGCCATCTTTAGTTCATTGTATAAGGTGTCAGTGTCTTCTTCGCTGTTACTTATTGGTACATAATCTTGAATTATGTTGATATCCATTGACCTGACTCTCAATTTTGCTAAAAATTGTATCTGTTAAGGTCAAAATCCTTTCACTGTTTTGCTACTTTCTCTATCTAACATGATGCCCACTCCTCTTTCGTGTGTGGTTCCTCCCATGTAAATTACGTTTGCACTATCACAATGTAATAATCCTGCTCCTTTCCATCTCATTTCACATAGTCCCTGATTTTACACAGTGCCAGCACGTTCAATTTCATTCTATATATTTCCTAACTGATGTTTTCTAGCTTGCCAACCTGGATTGCTGATCTAATTTTCCTGGTTCCTTTTGATAGTCTCTTTATTTTTGATCTTGCATACAGTAGCTTGATGACGTGTGTCACCTGTAGCACATGATGTTTCCTATTGGACGAGGTGAATGTGAAGTCCACATTAACATTATTAGCTGTAGATATTGAATTGATTTTTTATGGAGATCACAGCCATTGTCTTTACACTGAGATCATCTGTCTGCCATCATGAAGTAGGGCCCATAATCTGCACTACTTGTCGGCTGCTCCCTCAACATCATCCATCCATCACCTGCTTCAATGACTTCATGTAATCCTGATAAGGGGGCTAAATGGGAGCTCCACCTTGCACAATGGTATCCTGAAGACTAGCAAACGTAATGAGATGTCTTACTCCTCTTCTGGTAGGGGATAACTCTACCACGCTAACCCAAAAATATAGGTGCATATTTTGTACTCATTTTATCAGAGAACATTGTATTTGCAAACTGGTGACAACTGTGGTGCACTGCTGGTAACATGTACCTCAAACTGGTGACAACTGTCGTGCACTGCTGGTACCATGTACCTCAAACTTCCTCTCATGAAATTTGTTTCACTCATTCTGCAAAGAGCTGTATATTCCAGTAGTCTAAGAGCAATAGACTTATCAAATACTCATTTTTTTTCTAACAGGCATGCAGAAAATGTCTCCAGTATCTTTTCCTCCCTTATCATTGATTCGCATCCACGCAACTGATGACTTTGATTCCAATGTATCTGCTCTTTCATTGTCACCAAGTCCTGACATGATCATGACAATAAACCTGCACCAGTTTCTGAAAATCCAAGGCCTCATTGTATGTATACAACCTATCTTTGCTCTTTTATTTCTTTTGCGTTCTCCTTTTTGAGAAGTTAAATATTAATGTAGACTTTGCTTATGACGTCAGCAGATTTTTCTAGCTCTGCCAGTTCAGTGAGCTGAAAAATGTGCGCGTCAGGTGAATATGATGGCTGAAATATCAAACTCTGAATTTTTAAGGTGAAAATTCTGTAGTATATGACTTGAAAAGGCTTTTCATGGACAGATCTAAAAATAGATATGGATACACCAAAAATTATTAATTTTTCTACAACTGCATATTTAAAAATGAAACAGGAACTACTGAAATAAAGGTGTGTGTGTATTTGTGCATGTGTGGAGTAGTTATGTTTCAACAACTTAAAATCACAATCTTTAAGTAACTCACCCCTCTCAAAGCATTGGTAAAATCCCTTTCCATTTTGATGAGTTCTCATGTGTCAGCAAGAGATGGGATGGATTATCTCCAGTAGAAAATGAAGGGAACATATCGCTTAAGGAAAAACCAACTGAAGGCAGTGGATTATTCTCAGTTTCAGTGATCAACAGATCGTTGAGACTTGTCCAAAATATCTGCCATATTTACCACACAAGGGGGTAACCTTGCCCACTGTGTTGTGGGTCACATATCGCTGTTCCTAGTGTCTGCACTGATAATCAAGAATTTTAACCTGTTTTTAACATTAGTTAGAACATTAGACGTAATTATAACAATTTAATCAAACTGCTATACAATATTTTATAACTGCAGTTTCCAAAAGGAATGCGTAAAACTATTGAAAGATATATGCATTTTTAAATGTGTTATGTTTCATTAATTACTGAATAAAATTATAGTATACACTTCAGGTTTATGTCCATTGATAACTTCTTAATTTAACTCTGGATTACGATATGTAAATGTAGAGTCTCCCTTATATGAAACCGCAGGAAAAATTACTACCACTTAAATTAGGAGCTCTAAACATAGTATTTTCATTGAATTTTGACACAGTTATGTGTTTACACGAGAAGTGACAGAGACTCAAATTTCCTGGCTCAGGTTGATTAATGACACAAAATTTGACTGCATGGACCAGACGTGTTGTATTGTCTATTCATACAGCTTCTGAATATCCATCAGCATGTTCGGCTGCCTCATAGTGTTAATCGCTGCGTTTCCCAGAGTTTCAAAGGGTTATTTGATGTTAGCCAACGACTGAGAAAATTTCCTTGGTCACAGCAAATTTTTAAAAAAAGAAAAATAAGGAAAAACTACAAATTTCTTGAAAATTGACTAATTTTTTCCACATTATATGAGATGCTATCTCAAGCAATGAATACAAATCCACCACACATGGGTCACCAGAGGTAGAAAGAAAATACATGCAGGAAAAAAATGTTTGACCATGGCAAACTGTCAAACTGTGAAGAATTTGTACTTTAATGCAGTAATTTTTACTACCCTATCGTAAACTCATATGGGAAACAACAGGTAAAAGAAAAAGAGGAAGACCCAGGGAGACACTGAGAAGAACATTGATGAGAGAGGCAAGAGCAGCAGGAATCGGCTCCCTCAATGAGATAGAACTGCTTGCACAGAACAGAGACAGATGGCGAGATTTAATAAAATATCTTTAAAAGAAAACTGCTAGAACAAAAATTCATATAGGAGAAGGTGTATCTTGGTCTACGCCCTATGGGCCGGTTACGGCTCGAAAGGTCAATAGATAGATAGATCGTAAACTAGGGTTAATACATTCACTGTATATACTAATACATATAAATCTAATCATTTTATGACTAATATTGTTTATCAATATCAAAGTTCTTTTATAAAGCATAAAGTGAAGTAACTAATGCATTAGACATTAGAACTATTAGAAGTGTATTCAACATGTCATCCACTATCAAATCAATATTAACAAAATACTTATCATTACCAAGGACAAGCTTCAGACTTTCACACAATTCAAATGAGAAAAAAAGCAGTCTGAGTTTTTCTACAGTTCTTGGATGTCAATACATTACAGTGAGTATGACTCAATAGTAACAGTGGTATTGATGGTATACTTGTACCATCCATTTTAATAACATTGTTATTGTTTGCTTTTTTATTTACTCGTAATAATTGTTTCTAGCATACAGTGTAGAAAGTACTCATGACTCAGTAACTAGTAACTGAGTAGTTTATTACAGTAACAATAACACAATGACTGTTAGTGTTACTCCTTGACAACGTGCTTTACATTGATATAAATATATATGATTTAAAATATTTCGTTTACTCACCAGGCGATATTATAAAAATAAAGTCGTAAAGTAAAGACTAAATAGAAATAAAAAATCTGTTCACTTTGATAATTTGTTTTTGTTACAACACTACAACAGTTACATTGTTACATTTTCAAAATTTTGAACATATATTTTTTTTGTGCCCTTCAGCTTCAAGAACGAGCATTTATGTTCATTCATTATATAGTTGAATATTTAACACCATAAAGGCATAAATATGTACTATTTATCGTTATACAATACTTATAATAGCATTTTAATAACAATGAACTATTTATTTTATTGTCACAAATAAATTGAATGAATTGAATTGCTAAAATCCTCATTTTCATTTATGTAAATATAAAATGAATGCGCCTAAATATGAACTCCCAGAAGACCCTGCATCTCGCTTTATTGTATGGGCGATTCAATATCTTTTCATTTCAATGATATGTATGTTTAATTACATTGTGTATATTTTAATAAATGAACTCAAGAAGAACGCGTATCTCTAATTATTGTATATATAATTTCCGCATTTATTGCCGGAAGCAGCTGAGTTTTATTTCGACGCATGCGCCTTGATTATTTTGTTCCAGTCAAAATTGACATGGCAAAGCCCAGACAACAAAGTACACAATCAAATCGATTTGATACTGGTACAGAGAAGATTCAGGAATGGGCTATAACATCTGTTAAAACAAGACAAGGATTAGATTGCAATAGGGATCATGTACCAGTAGTTGGAATAATGAGAATAAAACTGCGGGAATCCTCAAAAATATGAAATTTGAACTATATAGATATGATGATGCTTAGAGGCAGGCAGATGACGATGAGTGCGATATAATGATCGATGGTCAGATTGTCTCATGCTGCGTAGCTCTGTATAAAGAGTTTCCTACTACTTATTATATTAATTAATGTGATAAGTATAGAACGATATTATAAATAGATATATTGCAATTGAGAAGTTATAAAACATCGAAGAGCAGTAGGAAATGCTCAATCAGCATTCAACAAACATCAAAACAACTAATACCAGCGACTAAAGAATCAAGAAAAAAATTGATGACAGAAGAAATAGCAGAACTATTGGACAAAAGACGAAAACATAAGAAAGAAGAACTGGCATACACAATATTACACAAATATATCCAAAACAAATGCGAAGGAGGGGTCGTTAAAACGGTAATGTGTTGAGATGGAAAAAAATGTATGCACAATTACTTAAATGAATTTTTTTTTTTAATCACAGTTTAAGGATGTGTGAAATTAAATGAAAGAAATATGATAATGGGACAGGAGAAGATAATGAAAAGTTGGACAGAATATATCAGTCAACTCTACGATGACGATGAAAGACCAGAGTTAAATAGAGCAACGAGACAGAAACACCAATAATAATGCAGAGTGAACTGGAGCAGGAAATTCAACACATGAAGAGAAGCAGATCTCTATTTTCTGAAATGTTATTTTGGCATAAGTTTATTCTGCTCTTTATTGCATCTTTCATCTGATGTTTATTGTGCCCAAGTATTTGACGCGTTGCACTTGTTTCAAATTTCTCTTGTTTATTGTTATGATAGTCATCATCATCATCGAGCTCTCTCTCTCTCTCTCTCTCTCTCTCCTCTCTCTCTCTCTATCTATCTATCTATCTATCTATCTATCTATCTATCTATCTATCTATCTCTCTCTGCGATCAGGACTCAATCAGAGTAGGATTCCAGACTCTCACAATAAGTCAGCTGTCAGGTTAAGTGTGTTGATCGCCCCCACAGACAAAACATCACAATTAGAGTCTGCCAGATCCACTCTGATTGAAACACCGTTAAAACGTTGCACTGTGTTCTGCGCCAGTGGCCCATGCATCCGATTTCAGCCAGCATTTTATTCAGGTTTGCTTTCCTTAGCCTTTGATTGTCCCCATCTTCCTGCAAGGCAGCAGACTGTCTTTTCTGTAGGGGGATTCTGCCCTTAGATGGTTTGCCCTCCCAGGTTTACGAGCACCATCTGCCCGAGTCACTAGAGGTGACTAACACAGACATGCACACACAAAGATATGAGATGTGACTAACACTGACATGCACAATATAGGAATATTGAAATGATGTAACATTTGCTATTCTTAGTTTCAGCCATGCTGTCATTTGTTTTGTTGTTAGTATATTTTTCATGGCATTAAAATTACTTTTTTGCCATACCTATTCTTTTGTTTATTTCAATTTTACATTATCCATCATGGTTATATTATCTTTCGTTATCGTTATGATAGTAATGATTGTTTATTCAATACGACCATTTCTTCTGTTTTCTTATCATTCGTACTTAGACCTTTCTTGCTGCTTTCTTTTACTATTATGTCTATCATTTCTTGTAGTTTATTCCCCGTGTATGCTATTAAAACTGTGCCATCTGCATATCGCAAATTTTTATGTTGTGACCGCCGACTTCAATTCCTTTTTTGTCTACTATTGATCTCATAATATTTTCGCTGTAAAGTGAAAACAAATCCGGCGACAGAACACAGCCTAGTCTGATTTCATGTTTTTATATTCGAACTCTTCTGTTTGGTTGCTATTTCTTATAGCTGCTGTTTGTTGCCGATACATTATCATCATCATCGAGTGCCGTCTCCGCATCGAAGGTTGGATACCATGGAGCGCCATTCCACTCTGTCTCTTGCTTTGATGGTGCAGATTGTCATAGGCTGACTTGTTCATCTTTTGATGTTGCTCGTCCATGTTAGTCTTGGTCTGCCTCTGCCTCATTTACCTTGTATTTTCTCTTTCAATATTACTTTTAGTAGGCTGTTGTGTCTTTTACATGGCCCAACATTTCATTTGTCTTGCTCTAATTGTGTTTAGTAGTTCTCCTTTCATTTTTTAGTTGTTTTAAAACTTCCTCGTTTGTTTTCTTTCTTTACATCCAATTCTAACTATTCTTCTATAAATCCACACTTCAAAGGCGTCAATTTTCTGTTCTGTTTTCTTGTCCATGTTTCTGCACCATACAGGAATATTGAGAAGACGTAACATTTTGCTATTATTAATTTTAGCCCTGGTGTTATTTGTTTTGATGTTAGTATATTTTTCATGGCATTGAAATTACTTTTTGCCATACCTATTCTTTTTTTATTCAGTTGTACATTTTCCATCACTGGTTACAATATGTCCAAGGTAGTTGTAGTTCTGAACTGTCTCTAGATGTATTTTTAGTCTTTTTGATATTCATACCTAGTCCATATTTTTTGCTTATCATGGTTATTACATTAAGTAATTGTTGTAGTGGCACTCCATGGTAGCCAACCGTCGTTGCGGAGACGGCACTCAATGATGATGAATTGTTGTAGATCTTGAGGATTTTCTGCTATTATAGTAGTACAGTATCATCGGCATATCTTAGTTTTGATTATCTTCCAATGAATGTTAAGGCCTGGCATCTCATTGATGTTTTTTTTTTTTTAAGATTTGCTCGGTTTATAAATTGAACAAGCTTGGTGATAGGATGCATCCTTGTCTTACTCCTCTTTTTATATCAATGGGTGTAGAGTTCTCCTTGTTATATTTTATTATTGCTGTTTGCTCCCAGTACAATTACATATCAGTCATATGTCTGTGTCATCCAGATTTATATCTTTTAGGCAGTCTATAGTTGATTATGGGTGTGTTCTATCAAATGCTTTGGTGTAGTCTATGAAGCAGGCATATATGGTTTCTTTACTTCTATGTACTTTTCAATCAATGTCCTCATGCTGAATATGCTTCTTTTGTCCCACTGTTTTTCCTCAATCCAAATTGCTGCTCATCTAATTCAGTATTAATTTTATTCTGAATCCTTCCTTGTATAACTTTTAATAAATTGTTGTTACCTGGCTCATTAGGCTTATTGTTCTGAAATAACTGCATTCAACTGCACTATTCTTTTTAGGCAATGCAATGAAAGTTGGTGTTTTTAGTTCATTTGGTATGTATCGTGTATGGTATATGTCATTGCATGTGTCTGTGATCACTTCAATGCCAAATCTTCTAGTGCCTGTATCATCAATATCTGTATATCGTCAGGTCCTGCTGCTTTTCCCTTTTCATTGTTTTTATAGTTTTTTCTGCTTCAGATTTTAGGATTTTATAGCTGGATGTACATTTTATAAATGGTTTTTTGTCCCTTTCGTCATGAAATAATTCTGTTATGTATTCTTGCCATTTATCGATCATATCTTTGTTGTCTGTTAGCATTCTTCCCTCTTTGTTTGCAATACATCCGCTTCCTGCAGCTTTTTTGCCTTTATTAGTCATTCTTTTTATTTCTGTGTGCATTCCTCTTAAATTTTGTTTACTTTCCATAGTTTCGACTTCTAGACATCTTTGGTTGGGCAAAGTACTTTTGCCTTTTAGCAAATTTTTTTGTAAATCATTATCAACTCCTTGTATCTGGAGTGTTCTTCGCTTGTCTTCTCTCTTCCATTTTTTCTAAAATGTTGTCAGTTATCCATTTTTGTTTTTTTTTTGTTACTTTCTTGTTTGGATAAGTGCTGCCAGGATTCTTGTATGCTGTTTTTTTATGCTTTGCCATTTCGTTGCGACAATGTCAGATGGATGCAAGACGAGCCAAGGATATTATAATATTGATGGGAGACCTAACTGCTAAAGTAGGATCAGACAACAGAGGCTTCGAAGAGATTATGGGAAAACATGGACTTGGAGATATAAACGAGAATGGAGAGATATTTGTGAATTTCTGCGCCCTTAATCAAGTGAGCCTAGGAGGAACGATATTCAACACAAAAGAATACACAAAGCTACATGGGTGTCACCAGATCAAAGAACGGAAAATCAAATTGATCACATATGTATTAATAATAAGTTTAAGTCATCCTTACAGGATGTAAAAGTATAGGGGGGCAGATATATAGCTTCTGATAGCTAAACTTAAAATTAAACTAAAAAGGTATACTACAACGAATAAGGGTAGAAAGTATTTCAATGTAGGGTTCCTTAAAGAACAAGGATTAAAGATAAATTCACAGTCACAATATCAACAAATACAAAGTCCTCCAACAACTAGAAAATACAATAAATATAGAAGATCATTGGAAACAGGTAAAATATATATGGAAAGAGACATGCGAAGAAAAACTAGGGAAAAGAGAACGCCAGAATAAGGCATGGATGAGAGCAGAGACCCTGGACAAAATTAAAGAAAGAACAAAACAAGAAAGCAGACATAAATAAAAGCAAAACAATAAGTAATAAAGCCAAGACACAGGAAGCTTACACAGAGGTGAACAAAGAAGTGAGAAGATGCATTAAAAGGGATAAGAGGAAATATATAGATGAATTAGCTAAAGAGGCAGAAGAAGCAGCAAATAAAGGGAATATGAAAGAACTGTACAACAGCACAAAGAAATTAGGTGGAAAATACAAACAGATCAATGCCTTTATCAAAGATAAGAAAGGAATTCTGCTTAGCAATATAAGGGAACAAATGGTGAGATGGAAAGAGCACTTTGAAGAACTTTGAATAGACACGGCTCAAATAATCCTCAGATATACTACCAGCAGAAGAAGAGTTACACGTTAACTGTGGAAAACCAAGCATAGAAGAAATAATGAAAGCCATCAATGTATTAACAAATGGTAAAGCCACAGGACCAGATGAAATTCCTTCGGAAGCCATCAAAGCAGATATTAACACCTCTATCAAGATGCTACATAATCTATTAGATAAAATTTGGGAGAGGGAAGAAATACCTAAAGACTTGAAAGAAGGTTATATGATCAAACTACCAAAGAAAGGAAGTTTACAGGAGTGCACAAATTATAGGGGAATTATGCTACTATCAGTGCCAGGAAAAATATTAAGCAGAATCATTCTGGAGAGACTAAAGAGGCCATAGAGAAACATTTGAGAGATGAACAAGCAGGTTTTAGGAAGAACAGAGCATGTGCTGATCAAATAACTACTCTACGTATAATAGTTGTACATAGTTTAGAACTAAAATCCCCACTTTATATTGGATTCATAAATTACGAAAAGGCATTTGATAGTTTAGACAGAAGAATGCTTTTGAAGTTGCTGAGTCATTACGGAATCCCCATATTAACCTGATAAAAACAATGTATGAAGGAACAAATGTAGTGTGGTGCATGAAGAACATATTACAGAAGCATTTGAAATAAGAACGGGAGTAAGGCAGGGATGCCTTCTGTCTCCATTTCTCTTTCTACTGGCTATAGATTGGATTATGAAAATAACTCAAAACAACAGAAATGGAATCCAGTGGTCACTGACCAAACAACTTGATGATTTAGACTTTGCTGATGACATAGCTCTCCTATCACACAGCCATCAACAGATGCAGGATAAAATGAACATACTTGATGAGAGATCACAACAGCTAGGACTGAAGATTAATAGAGATAAGACCAACATTATGAGAATTAATACAGTTGACAATAACGAAATAAAACTAGGAGAAATACCTCTACTAAACGTACAATCTTACATATATCTGGGCAGTAATATAGATAAAGAGGGAGGAACAGAAAATGATACCAAAATAAGGATATCAAAAGCAAGAGGAGCTTTCATTGCACTGGGAAACATATGGAAATCCAAAGAAATTAGGTTAAATACAAAAATAAAAATTTTAAACTCAAATGTTAAGGCGGTCCTATTATATGGCTGTGAAACATGGAGAACAACAAAATTGGCAATCACGAAGATACAGACTTTCATTAATGGATGTTTACGCAGGATAAAAGGATGGAAATGGCAGGACAAAATCACTAACATAGAATTATGGAAATGTACCAGTCAAATACCAGTGGATAAAGAGATACAGCAAAGACGATGGCGCTGGATAGGACACACACTACGGAAGCCAACTGAGAGTATTACACAACAGGCCCTTTTTTGGAATCCCCAGGGGAAAAGACAAAGAGGAAGATCAAGGAATTCTTGGAGAAGACAGATAGAAGCAGAGATGAAGATGATGGGGAAGACATGGAATGATCTTAAAAGAATGGCAAAAAAAACAGAACGACTTGGAAAGTGTTTGTTGAAGATCTATGCTCCACTGGGAGCTAAAAAGTTAGAAGAAGAGAAGAAGATTTGGTTGCGACTTTTTCTTCAGGATTTTCTCTTCTGTACTGCTCAATCCCTTCTTCTAGCAGCTTCTGATATGTGTTCTTTACTTGTACAGTATAAGTTTCTTTACATCTTTCTGTTTTGAAGCTGTCTATTGTATCTATTGATATTGCTGAATTAGTATTTTGTTTCTTTCACTTTAATTTGATTTTCATTTTAATCATTACAGGATTGTGATCTGAATATGATATCTGAATATCTGTACCTGGATAGGTTTTAGCTTTCTTGACGCTGTTCTGGAATCTGTCTTTTATCATTATATAATCTATTTGATTCCTCTTTCTATCTCCAGGGCTTTTCCATGTGTATAATTTTTTTTTTCTCTTGCTCAAAGTAGGTGTTACATATTATCAGCCTGTTTTCTTCACAAAATTGAATTAATCTTTCTCCTCTGTTATTTCTTTTTCCTAAACCATGATTTCATACAATGGTCTTATATCTGCCTTTTCCTACTTTTGCGTTCATGTCACCCATTACAATCAAGATGTCTGAAGATTTCACTTGCTTCATAACTGTATTTAGATCTTCATAGTATGCTTCTATGTGTTCATCTGTATAGTCTTGTGCAGTATTGTTGCCAATACATGTTTTATATATATATATATATATATATATATATATATATATATATATATATATATATTATGATTCTCAGATCCCTGCAATGGAGACCAAAATTGACCATAGCTGCGCTTGTCTTTTCATGGGTTTAACTGGAGCACCAGATCATCCACACCTACCGGGGCCTCTTCTCCTTATGCACCGTAGTTAAATTGATGACTGCATCGGTGAGACTGACCTTTCCGATGAGGAAATCTCGTTATTCATCGAGTATGTTTGACATATTCAACCCTCGTACCATTGCACTTCCTACATTTCCACCTCCTCTGTCTTCTTCCTAGATATTATAATTTCCTAGGTGCCTCCGGTCTACTTACCGCGGTCTTGTACAAACTTACTGACTCCCATTGTATCCTTCGCTATGACTCTTCTCACCCGACATCGCGCACGAACTCTCTTCCTATTTGCAAATACTCAGGCTTCGTCACATTTGCGAGGCGGGTGAAGATTTCCAACATAATGCCTACCTGATATTTGACTTCTTCCGCCTACGCCTCTATCCCGAATCTAGCTTTCGTACCTTCTCCTCGACAGGTTCACCTCTGTACTCGCCCCCTCTCTATCCGAGCCCCCCTCCCCTTTTGACAGGGCAGTACTTGCTCTCACCCATCACCCTCACCACTACGCGGTGATCAGAATCATTAAGGGCTACCTCCCCATTCTCCCCTCCGACTCCACTACCCGTCTACCCCCCACCCCTTTTTAGCGGCCTTTAAGCGTGATTGCAGCCTTCATGATATGCCTTTCAGGAGTCGCTTTCCTGTCCCGTCCCACACAACCATCGGAGAGGGGGGGGGGGAATGATCCGTTGCAATCACAATGTATGTCAAACTTGCAACCACGTCCTACGGACATATAAGGTTTACTTCCCTAATGGTCCTTTTGAGATCAAAGAGGGATTAACGTGTACATCGTGCAACATCATCTATGCCATCATAAGTAAGCGATGTAAGTTGACCTACATAGGCGAATCAGGACGCCATCCTCGAGACAGATGACCGGGAACAATTGTATGTCATTACTCGAGATACAGGCACCCCAGGAGCATCTCACTTCAACATTCAGGGCCTTCAGGGTAATGTAGAAAAAGTGGAGAGAGTAGAGGAGTAAACAAAGACGAGAGAACAAGGTCAAGGAGAAAAAAAGGAAAAAGATAGTAAGACGAAGTCACGAGAAAAATAAGGAGATGATGGGTCGAAATTCACGTGGAAAACGTGATGGCCATGTCCAGAAGTGAGTGTACAGACAGACGCGTAGGAAGTCAATTTTGATTGGCTGATAAGATCCAAATTAAGAGGTAAACACTAAAGATCAAGAGCACTTGATACTGAACACTTGGAGAGACTGAGTTGGCAGGGAGTGACGATCTAGAATAATGACACCAAGCAAGTGTAATAGACATTTAGCTGGCAGAAAAAAAACGTGATAATTAGGAGACGCAGAGACTAGTGAAGAATAGTTAGGCGGACAGATTAGCAAGTGGCACTATTAAGAGACCGCAGGGTCTGTAGAAGTTAGATAGTATAGGGGGGCTGTTCGATGGGGAACGGTCCACATATGGTTAAGATGCGAGTATGAATGCGTTTAGAGCCAGAGACAAGTGTGAGGGCGATAGACTAAAGAAATTATAAGAGTGCACTTTAAGTGTGTGACCTGCCATATCGGTTGTGTAACGAGAGTCCGACGTGACAGTAATAAAAGTCGGAACAAATTCTTATAACCAATGCGTTGTTATGTGTTACACAGATATATTTATCTGGCCTAGCGTCAACCATCGGGGACGAATCAGAACAGCAATAGAGTTGTCGCGGAATCACAACGTGAAACAGTCATCCTAACAACAAACCAGAAGTACTACGGTGAACAGACAAGGTCAGGACTGAGACGAACGCCTAATGGGCACGAAGACGTGTTGTCCCGAGCAAATCACGAGCAGCGCATTCCAGGTGAGGCCAAATGATCAGAGAACTGACAGGTCGGTGAAGGCCGCCAGTAAAGAACGATCGATATATATCAACACAACGTGCGAGTAAGCACGTCACGCTGCAACATGCTGCACTCCGACAAATAACCCTTTTCCCGTTACAGTAAGGCGGATCTCTATTTCCGATTTTCGGCCTATTGTTACTAAACTGTCTAGTCTAGCATATTCCTCTATCGGTCGGTACCTCCACCTCTCTCTCTCTCTCTACCACAAGAATTCTGGTTCTCCTTTTTCTCTCCTCCTACTATGGCCCCCTGTTTACATACATTGCATTCCGCCGAAAAGCATTTTCAATGTTTTTGTATCGGCTTGTGCGATACTTTTACCGTGTAGTTTATCCAACTTGGACTGGCTCGTTAGCCCTACACTTCCACTTCTCCTCTCTTAACTCCTGGCGTCTCTTCTATTTACTACTACCATTGCCCTCAGCAATGTCTCTTATTTATTTCTCTTATTGCCTTCCGCAATGTCTCCTTCTCCCCCTATTGCATTCCGCAATTTACGTTATTGCCACTTGCAATAACGCCTGTGTAGTGACTTCCTGGATTGATAATCCCGCCTCTACAATTTCTGTGTCTTCTTCCCTAAGACACTTTGACGCCTCTTCTCCTCCACTATTTACACTTAATTATGTACAATTTTGGCAATTTCTACTCTTATTTCTTGTGTCTTTGGTAGCCCATCCATTTCGGATTCATCTCCAGCTACCTTTTTCTTCCTCCACCCGTCAGGGTGTTCATCCCTTCTCGTTCCGACTATACTCTTCACTTCTCTCTTCCTCTTACTTTCACTTTAGAGAATCGGCTGCGGCTGTCAGAAAAAAACATGACAGCATGCCAGTGGAGAAACACTTTATAGTCAGATCGCCCGTATGGGTTGCCTCACCCCAAGGGGCATTAATGTATCCCTTTTCCGCGGGTAACCTCTTTCTCTTCCCCATTCTCTTCATTTTCTTCTTTCACTTTCATCTCCCCTCCGTTTTCCCATTCTCTCCTCTACCATTTTCTTTTCCCTCTCACCACCTGACGTGATTTCCCTCTGATTTCATCTCTGATCCCTCTGTTTATTTCTCTGTGACCTACCTGTCTCGCTCATCCTAGATGTAGTAGAATGTATTTGTATTTCATTGTTTGTTGGTGTTGTTCTCGTTTTCTGAAGAAGGCCGGATGTAGGCCGAAACGTCAGTATTTTGTTGTGTTCCTTTTATATAAAGCTGTCACGGTATCTTGTAGGAGTGTACCATACACCTCACTACTGACTCCGATTGTATAGTTTATTTGGCTACTTATTTATGTGAGTGTATGTGTTCTGCTCACTGTTCCCGTTGAAGGCCTATTGAGTCGAAACCTTGTTCGATTGTGCTGTCCTTCACTCACGAAAGGCGATAACAAAGCCTTCTTTTTTCATTTCACCTTTATCAACTTGTCTACCTCACCGTTTCCAGGCACATTGTAGTCATACACTTTGTCACAGTTTTGCATCTCTGGCAGTGCTCGTAGAGTGTCTCACTTAGTATAGATTTTTCATATTTTCGTTTCCATGACTCATCGGTGCTGTAACTACAGACAGAACATCTGCGAGGAATACACTGTTTTCTTCTTTAATCTTTTCCACAAGAGACTTTCGGCTGCAACTTTCCATGTCAAACGACTGTCTATGTTTTGCTCAGGTTTTATGGGTTTTCGTCGTCCAGCTGTAGATTGTTACTATTTATAAATAGTTTTAGTCTGGGGCGTTGAGGTCTGTCTGATTGGAAGAATAATGTGTGTTATTTCCCCTTCATTTATTTTAACAAGCCAGTCAAGAACGGCAGGAGCTGGAACGGCCTGGATCGTGCTCAGGGCACAACAGAGACCTAAGGTGGGGGTAAAGGCATAAAGCTGCATATAAATGCGAAGCTGCTGTAAAGCTGAAAATAAGAATGACAATTTAAAAAAAAAGGAAAAAAATGGTATAGTAACATCTTTCATCATCATCAAGTACCAAGCCTGCTGGCGTAGGTGATCATGTCTCTCTACAACTTTCTATCTCGACAGTTATTTATCATTTCTGTTGTTGACTTTCTGTCAAGCCATTCTCTTAAGCTGTCTGGTATCTTTTCTCTTTGCTTCCCTCTATCATTTCGTCCATCAATTTTCCCAGTTGTTATAATATATTCCAACTATTCTCTTCTCATTACATAGCCAAAAAATGATGATTGTTTCTTCCTAATATTGGAAATCCGCTCTCTTTTTGCTTTGACCTCTTTCAGAACATTTTCATTACTTTTCTTAGCTGTCCATGGTATTCTCAACATTTTTCTGCAAAACCACATTTCTACAGACTCCAGTGATTTCCTTATCTGTTGTCCTATTGTCCATGATTCACATCCATATGTTAAGGCTGGCTCTACATAACATTTAAGAACTCTTTTTCTTGTTTCTATTGTCAAAAATGGATTGCATAGTATCTTCCTCATTTTTTTGGAAAGCTGCTTTTGCCTGAGCCATTCTGCATCTTCCGTACTTTCATTAAATAGTTTGTAGTTTGCATTACAACAGTTTAATAGCAGCTGCCTTTAACAATACAATAGACAAGAAAATCACTGGAGGTTGTAGAAATGTGGTATAACAGAAGAATGTTGAGAAAACCATGGACAGCTAAGAAGAGTAATGAAAATGTTCTGAAATAGGCCAAAGCTAAAAGAGAGCTGATATTCAAAATTAGGAGAAAACAATCATCATTTTTTTACCGTAATAAGGTAAAGGTAAAGTACGAGACTTGAACCGGCGTCTTAGCATGCGAGTTTACACCCATATGTGCTCGGCCGCCTATCCAGAAATGTTCTGTATAGTGTAGCCTCAAGCATCGAAACTCAGACGCGAAGCGACATTCCTCACCTTCCCAGGGTAATACCCTGGTACCCAATTCTGCCAACGGCTGGGTCGACCGTGGGGGTATTTTTTTTTTTTCAACCACGAGTACAATTCACACTAACCATAATATGACAAGGGAACAGTTAGAATATATTATAACAACTAGGAAAATTGAGGGGCGAGGAGATAGAGGGAAGCAAAGAGATACCAGATAGCTTAATTAAGAGAATGGCTAAGCGGCAGGTCAACAAGAGAAATGATGAATAACTGTCGAGATCAAAAGTTGTGGATAGACATATTCACCTACATCAGCAGGCATGGTACTTGCTGACGATGATGAATATGTTCATCATTGTAAAAAATATCTGTAGAGCAGTGACCTGGATTTTTAAAGAAAACCCCAAAGATCTTGTTTAATGTTGGGCACTGCTTTTATTTGCTACCCTCTGATAAATGTTTCTACAAATAGTAACAACACAGAACATTCTAATACAAGTATAAACATTCATTATTTCCTATAAAAAAAGACTTGCTGCATGTTGTCCTAGGCTGTCAACATGAATGTTCTTCTTTTATTCATTCCTCAATACTTTTAGACATTCATTTCTCTTCCTATATAAACACCACTTGAAAGAGGAATACAGGTTCTGGAAAGGAGAAAGTATGTAAAGATCTTGCACATATCTTACTTAATATGTCGGCAACAAGGAAGTGTGCAACAAAATCCACCGACCAACATGATCAATTAAAGACTAATTATCAAAGCCAGAAAAAAGTACAATTAAAATGGTATGGATATGTTAATATACTAAAATATGTTGATAGACTTCCGGTGTGTGACTGTGCTGGCAATACGATACAATTTTCGATGGAAGTCAAATTTAAGGTATAAGTGAATTTCAATGCCCATAGTAAAAGAAATTCAAGCGTTCTTGTGTTATTTCGAACGGATTTATTTGTGATTTATTCTTACAGTTTGTGCGAATAAGTAGAATTACCATCCATTGTGCTATTACGATCACGTACGAAAATGTCAGAAAAAACCTACGGGGTAGCAGGACAACTACTAGATAATAAATATAATGGCATTAAATAAAAACAGTCAAAGTGCCGTTAGAACATCGGAAGGTCTGTCAGAATGGTTTCAGGTTACAACAGGTGTAAGACAAGGATGCGTCTTCTCACCACTCCTCTTCATCATATATATGGACAAAATAAATCAAGAAACAACCAACAATAAGGAAAAATCAAATAATAACATAGAGGTAGAAAACTCCAACATCAATGAGCTACTCTTCGCTGATGACCAATGCCTAATATATGAGGATGAAAACCTGTTACAACAGCATTTAACATCTCTAGATAAAAGCTGCACAAACTACAGTATGAAAATTAACACAGCAAAAACAGAGGCTATGAGAATAAGCAAATTAAGACACCCATTAAACACTAAGATCAAAGATAAAGAAATAAAACAAGTAGAGGAATTCAAGTATTTGGGTACAATGCAATGTTCACAGAAGATGGAAAACTAGACAGAGAAATTGACATGAGAATACAAAAAGCAAATGCTGCCACATACCAGCTTTCACCATTGCTAAGACATCCAAACATTTCTATGCCAGCTAAACATCAAATGATAAATAGCATCTTCATACCAACTTTGTGCTATGAAAGTCAAACATGGACCCTTTCTAAATCACATTTGAGAAAGATCAATACATGTGAGATGCGATGCTTGAGAAAAGTAACAAACATCACAAGAAGAGATAGAATACCAAATGAAACCATAAGAAAAATAGTAGGAACAAAACCCTGCCAAGAATATATAGAACAACAACAACTTACATGGTTTGGCCACCTGGTCAGAATGAATCCTTATCAATCACCATCAAGGGTGTTCTTCTCAAGAATGCATGGGAAAAGACCAAGAGGAAGACCCAGAAAAAGATGGATAGATGCAGTGACAGAGACATGTAACAACAAAGGAAAGTCACTAATTCAGACAGTTCGAGCAGCTCAAGAACGACAAATGATATAAACCACGACACCTTTTAGGTATCAGTGAAAGAGAAAAGAAGAAGAAGAAGAAGTTGGATATGTTACAAGATTTGCAGGCTTGCCAAGAACAAATTCTACAGGGCACTGTACCAGGAAAAGAAGACAAGGTAGACAGAGAAAGAGGTAGGACGACAAGATCAGAGAATGGATAGGATTAAAATTCTGTGACATCTCAGAAAGCAGCTCTTAATTGTGACAATTATAAGAAAACTGAAAATGTCAGGAAGATGCTTCATCAACTGCCATGGCTACAAGACTAATGTTTAATTTCTTTATTTCCTTGTTTACAAGATCTGCGTTCCTTTACTTTTACTAGCAAGCATTGACTTCCAATTAACTTACTTTGTTTCTGTTTTAGCTTCTGGTGACATGTTTTTTAATACACACCCAACTATAGTTTTATTAAGGGCTGTCGGCTGAGAGGGTTTCCTAGAAATCACCCAAAGATTGTGATGTCTTCAGCCTTGTGAGCTATAGACGGCTGACGTCATTTTACCCACAACCACCCCTGCTCACAATGCTAAAAATGCCACAAGCTTTAGTGATCCCGTTTCAGCCTGTATACCTTAGTAAAACTATAGTAGGGTATGATTGAGATACAGGATGAAGATCTATAATTTGAACGTAATCTCATGTACATTATACAACAGAACTGTCAGCAATTCATTGAAATAAAAGCAATGAGAGAATTCACAGAAACATTACGAAATTACTGAGAAATAGCAAAAAAAATAAATGAAACTTAAAGAAATAAAATATGTAGAATAAAATTATTATTTTAAAAAAATGACAAATTGAGTGTCATTGTAACTTTGTTTTTAACATATCATTACTTGCCCCATGTTCAAAGATGTACGATTCTTCTTACTTTCACTGGAAGACTACTTTGCTTCATGATCAAGTCATTAAAAGATGTTTAATTGGCACAGAAGAAATGTGTTGTCTTTTGCAGGAAGCTGCAATCATTTTGTGCCCTGTGGTTCAACACATCTTGCTCCAGCAAGATATTTTTGGGTACCAGGTCACCTTCCCTTTTTAATTTCAACTCATCTAGCCAGAGTGGTTTGAGGCCAACCACAAGGAGGTGTAGTAAGGTCTTGATCAATTCTGATTCAGTGATTCTGACACAAACGGTTATGAGTTTCTGACAGCTTTCAGCCTAGGTGATATTGAGCTTCTTTGGTCCTAAAGGATCAAATTCAAGATATATCATTCAGGATTTGTTTCTCATCAACTTATGATCTCAGAATCTCAGAGGCAAGAGAGTTGATTATGAACTTATTCCCGCTGCAGATAGATGACAACATTCCAGCTGAGCATATGAATAAAACCCTTTTCTCTTTCTTCCTTCCAGACAAAGCAGCCATTATTTCTTCCTTCCTTATTCACAGACTGACAAAGCAGCGATTATTTCTTCCTTCCTTATTCACAGACTGACAAAGCAGCCATTATTTCTTCCTTCCTTATTCACAGACTGACAAAGCAACCATTATTTCTTTCTTCCTTATTCACAGACTGACAAAGCAGCCATTATTTCTTCCTTCCTTATTCACAGACTGACAAAGCAGCCATTATTTCTTCCTTCCTTATTCACAGACTGACAAAGCAGCCATTATTTCTTCCTTCCTTATTCACAGACTAACAAAGCAGCCATTACTTTTTCCTTCCTTATTCACAGACTGACAAAGCAGCCATTACTTTTTCCTTCCTTATTCGCAGACTGACAAAGCAGCCATTATTTCTTCCTTCCTTATTCGCAGACTGACAAAGCAGCCATTATTTCTTTCTTCCTTATTTGCAGACTGACAAAGCAGCCATTATTTCTTCCTTCCTTATTCACAGACTGACAAAGCAGCCATTATTTCTTCCTTCCTTATTCGCAGACTGACAAAGCAGCCATTATTTCTTCCTTCCTTATTCGCAGACTGACAAAGCAGCCATTATTTCTTTCTTCCTTATTTGCAGACTGACAAAGCAGCCATTATTTCTTCCTTCCTTATTCGCAGACTGACAAAGCAGCCATTATTTCTTCCTTCCTTATTCGCAGACTGACAAAGCAGCCATTATTTCTTCCTTCCTTATTCACAGACTGACAAAGCAACCATTATTTCTTTCTTCCTTATTCACAGACTGACAAAGCAGCCATTATTTCTTCCTTCCTTATTCACAGACTGACAAAGCAGCCATTATTTCTTCCTTCCTTATTCACAGACTGACAAAGCAGCCATTATTTCTTCCTTCCTTATTCACAGACTAACAAAGCAGCCATTACTTTTTCCTTCCTTATTCACAGACTGACAAAGCAGCCATTACTTTTTCCTTCCTTATTCGCAGACTGACAAAGCAGCCATTATTTCTTCCTTCCTTATTCGCAGACTGACAAAGCAGCCATTATTTCTTCCTTCCTTATTCGCAGACTGACAAAGCAGCCATTATTTCTTCCTTCCTTATTCACAGACTGACAAAGCAGCCATTATTTCTTCCTTCCTTATTCGCAGACTGACAAAGCAGCCATTATTTCTTCCTTCCTTATTCGCAGACTGACAAAGCAGCCATTATTTCTTTCTTCCTTATTTGCAGACTGACAAAGCAGCCATTATTTCTTCCTTCCTTATTCGCAGACTGACAAAGCAGCCATTATTTCTTCCTTCCTTATTCGCAGACTGACAAAGCAGCCATTATTTCTTCCTTCCTTATTCACAGACTGACAAAGCAGCCATTATTTCTTCCTTCCTTATTTGCAGACTGACAAAGCAGCCATTATTTCTTCCTTCCTTATTTGCAGACTGACAAAGCAGCCATTATTTCTTCCTTCCTTATTTGCAGACTGACAAAGCAGCCATTATTTCTTCCTTCCTTATTCGCAGACTGACAAAGCAGCCATTATTTCTTTCTTCCTTATTTGCAGACTGACAAAGCAGCCATTATTTCTTCCTTCCTTATTTGCAGACTGACAAAGCAGCCATTATTTCTTTCTTCCTTATTTGCAGACTGACAAAGCAGCCATTATTTCTTCCTTCCTTATTTGCAGACTGACAAAGCAGCCATTATTTCTTTCTTCCTTATTCGCAGACTGACAAAGCAGCCATTATTTCTTCCTTCCTTATTCGCAGACTGACAAAGCAGCCATTATTTCTTCCTTCCTTATTCACAGACTGACAAAGCAGCCATTATTTCTTCCTTCCTTATTTGCAGACTGACAAAGCGGCCAGTCGCCTGTATGTCTTCTGCTGTCTTGCACAGTGTAAACAAAATTCCTCCACTTCACATGATGACCCATTTCCAGTCCATACTATTCACCCTTGCTTCTACTGTCCTTTGTCTGGTTGTCTGCTTCTCTTTTGCACTGGCAGCTGAAACCTAAAAATACAAGTAGTTCTAACCCTGCGGACATTCTGCTGCCATGCAAAAATTGAAAAATGATAAATTGTTATCTTTATTAAGAAAAATATGTTACCCTGCTTTCAGAAATTGTCCTAAGGACCCTTGCCAGTTGCAACAGAGTTCATGCCATGTGCTAAAATTGTCCAGTGCGATCAGACAAGAAATCAGACATCCATGGACACTGTCTGACTACAATGATAATAGTCTTCTTATATGAAAGAGCAGGAAGTGTGCCACTTTTCAAAACAATACTGCAAAATAGTTTGACAGTAAATAAGGAAGATAAAGGCTTTTACAAATGAAAATGAAACAACAAAAGGTAGATAAATAGCCTGAAGATAGTATCGTTACAGTTTGAGGCAAAAAGTTGGGGATGTTGTTAATTCAATTTTCAGCGGAGACAGTAAAGGGTTCCCTCTATGACTTAAGTGAATGAGACTGGTGTTAGTGCCTATATTTTGCACTAATCAATGACACATTTTATGGTCAATATGATTTGTATCATGTGAGACCACCATATTTTTGCAATAAATACCATATCCATTTACAGGTGGGTGAACCTAGAAGCTGTTGACTGGGATTGAACTTAACCTCGTAACCTTACAGTAGAGCTCACTGAGCTACTGCTGCTTCATAATTAAAAAAAGTGCATGATCTTAAAGTATTTAAACACTTATCATACTAATGAATAACACATTACACCTTATTTAGATGAAAGACAATCTACATTGATCTGGCTGAAAACAAATCTAGATACACTAAACATTGCACCATAACAACACACAGACTTATCCATTCTTTTACATCCTTTATGGACACTTTCCTACTGATGTACATACATCAAGTTTGGTGGACATTAACAACACACAGTAGACTCTTGATTATCCAGAATGAATGGGAAATTCTGGATAACAAAATTCCTGGTTAAACCATTTCTATATACAAAACTGAAAGAGTAGGTGCAGTACTTAAAAAGCTAGCACTTACTTAATTTATTAGTGCTTGATAATTTTAGTTCGCCATGACATTTCTTTGCCTTTACTGCACAAACAGCACCCGATACAGGAATTCCCTCTGCCCATTGTTGGTTGAACCAAAAAACCATTGCTTTATCTAGTTCATTAAATGTTAAGGTTTTCATTGTTTTGTTTGTAGACATACCTCCACTTCCACTGTCCGATGTTCCAGCAAATTTAACTAGCTTCTGTTTGTTTTTAATGATGTCACGTACAGTTTGATCTCCTACATTATATTCATTCATTAACAATTTCACTGTCTGACCATTTTCAGATTTATTAATTATTTCAAACTTTTTAGTTATCGAAAGAACAACTCTTCTACGCTTCAATTTTATAACCACAACACATTTTAAAAAAAAGTTTTAAAACATTTAATTATTTAATGTCTTCACCATCGGCAGCACAGAGAGATGTCTCCTTGATCATAATCGTGAAACACATTGAAATCATATCACATCATGTGTTATCATGTAAACTCAAGTCATGGGCAATGTACATGTATACATGTATATCAGAAACACACTGTTGTCATATCACTGACTTTAGATGTGATATGTACATACATATAACGATTTTATTTTCTGAAAAATGATATCTTTGGTCAGACATGAGCTCATAGATTTGTTTCAGTTTGATAAATTTATTTAAAAATGGAGGATATTTTTTATTTTTATTTTTTTGATGCAGGTCTCCCAGTGAATCCGCTTCCAGATAACCAAGAATCTACAGTATTTCCTAAATACCACACTTGTGATGTGATGGGCTTATTTCTTTTTACAAGCAATATAACAGATATTCTTCTCTTAATTTAGTCAAATTTAATGGAATAGGAACTTTCCTTTATAAAAATTCACCAAAAAGAAGAAAGAAAACTACAAGCAATTAAAAAAAAAAGGTCAAAATCACATCTTTTGCAGAATGCATTGCACAATTTTGGTCATCATGAATTACAAGAAAAAGTAACATAATTTGTAAACAATAAGTATGGCATTTATTAATCTTCGTTATTTAAAGAATGTAATCTACAATTAACAAGAAAAACTTCTTTCCAAAACATATAACTTGAGAAATTAGTTATTTAGTTAAAATAAATTGTACATAGAACATTATATATAAGAAAATTACATTTTCCTTGTCAACATTTATTTTTGTGCTAACAATTAAATGGTTTACACTATAATACAGAAATGTCTTTCAAACTGTGACTATATGGATGGCACTGAACAAGAATTCTTGCTATTGGTATGATTATTACAGTATTGAACTATCTTAATGGAATGAATGTAAATACAGCAAACAGAAATAATTAAAATTGCTAGAGATATACAAAAACACTAGAACAAGAACACAGATGATGATATAAGTGCATAACTTTAAAAACATAAACTTGACGTAGAATGTTAATCTATCGTTGATCTTTTTCCAATGAAATAGGCAGAAAAACAAAAAGTGAAAAAATGCAGGTTACAAAATTCAAATCTATGACACAACGATATAATAAGATGAGACCAAAGCTGTACTACAAAACAATTGAAAGAAAAATGGCATATTGGACACCCAAGCTTTGGTTCACCAGAAGCATAACTTACCAAGAAGAGATTAAATAAGCTTCAGATTGTGAACCAACTAATGAAGAATATCACCATACATTTAATCAATTTCAAAATTGGTCTCATGGAAATGTGCCTACAATGAGAAAATAAATAAATAGAATAACATGTCCTGAAGAAGTAAAGTCTTCAAATGTCTAAAAATGAAAAGAGAACTACTAAATACAATTCAAACAAGGCAAATGAGATTTTTGGGGCATGTTGAAAGACACAACAGCTTACGAAAAGTAATCTTGGAAGGGAAAATACAATGTAAAAGAGGCAGAGGTAGACCAAGACTGGACGACTAACATCAAAAGATGGACAAGTCAGCACTCAATGTTAAAGACGAATGAAGAACCATGAGCTCCACAATAGAAGCAGAATGACATGGCCTACACCTGACTCACTTGAGTGATAAATTGTAACGTGTGACAAAGAAATTTGTTTAATTTTCTTTGGTGCCATCTCCACATTGAGATTGAATACCATGGAGCGCCATTTTACTCTGTCTTGTTCTGATGTATACCATTTGGAGGACCTCAGCTTTGCTGATGACATAGTCCTCATTAGCAGTCAGATAAAAATGATGCAGAATAACACAAATGAACTATCATCAATAGCCAGCAAAATTGGGCTTTAGATCAATTATGAAAAGACTAAGGTCATGAAAAGCTTAATTCCAACAGGTGACAGAGTATATATGGAAAACAAACCAGTGGAAGAGAGAGACCACTTTATCTATCTTGGAAGTCGCATTGATCGGGAGAGGGATACAAGTAAAGAAATTAGAATCAGAATAGCTAAAGCAGCAATGTCTTTCAGAAGCTTTGAAAAGTTGTGGAAATCAAAACTCATCAGCACAAACACAAAACTTAGACTATTCAAATCAAACGCATACTATCAATCATTACATATGCTTGTGAGCGCTGGAAAACAACAAAAGACATAGAAACAAAGTTGAACACATTTGAAAATAAATGTCTGAAAATAAAATACTTGGTATAGAGTGGAACGAATCCAAAACAAACGAGGAAATTAGAGAAATAGCCAATCAATCACTAATATCTTCAGTAATAAAGAAAAGATGATGGTCATATGTTGGACATGTGATGAGGAGAGATAATAACCAAATAACAAAGCAAGCCCTCATGTGGAAAACAACAGGTAAGAGGAAAATAGGCCAACCCAGAGAGACACTGAGAAGAACATTGATCAGAGAGGCAAGAGCAGCAGGAATCAGCTCCCTCAATGAGATAGAGTTGCTTGCACAGAACAGAAACAAATGGTGAGATTCAATAAAAGATCTTTACAAGGATTGAAAACTGTTGGAATAAAAATTTAGATAAGAGAAAGAGTATCTGGGTCTATTCTCTATGGGCCAGCTACAGCTCGAAAGGACAATAGATAGATAGTTGTTTTGATGGTAAACATTGTCATAGGTTTACATGTCCACCTTTTGATGTTATCAGTTCACTTTAGTCTTTGTCTCTGCCTTATCTACCTTGTACCTTCCCTCCCAAGATAACTTTTAGAAGGGTATTATTTCTCTTCACATGTTCAAAAAATGGCAATTGTCTTTTTCTAATTGTGTTGAATAGTTCTTTTTTTTTTTACATTTTCAGCTGATTCAGAACTTCTTTGTTTGTCTACTTTTCCTTCCACCCAATTTTCATTTAGATCCACATTTGAAATGAGAAAGATAGATTGTCTCAAATAACTAACTTTCTGTGTGAATTTGAAGTGATTATATGAAACAGTTAGCAACCAAATAGGACAATTCCAATATATAAAACAAGGAGTCAGACAAGGCTGTGTTCTGTCACCAGATTTGTTTGAATTTTACAACGAAAATATTATGAGATCAATAGTGGACAAAAAAGAAATTGAAGTCAATGGTCACAGCATAAATAATTTGCGATATGCGGATGACACAATCTTAATAGTAGAGACAGAGAATGAACTACAAGAAATGATAGACATAATAGTAAAAGAAAGCAACAAGAAAGGTCTAAATCGGAATAGTAAGAAAACAGAAGTAATGGTCATATCAAAGAAACAATCATCACCATCATGCAGCATAAAAATAAACAGGACAAATCTGAAACAAGTGCAATGTTTCAAATACTTGGGCACAATAATAACATCAGATGGAAGATGCACCACAGAAATAAAAAGCAGAATAGCTCAGACCAAAATAGCATTTCAGAAAATGAAAAATATCTTATGCAACAAATCTACGTCAATAGAAGTGAGAAAGAGAGTTCATCTGTGCTATATAGAGCCAATTCTGACCTATGGAAGTGAATCATGGACAGTAGACAAACAAATGAAAAGACAATTAGAGGCCACAGAGATGGGATTTCTCAGAAGAATGTTGATAATTCCCTGGACAGCTAAAAAGACCAATTAGGAAATTCTCAAAGAGGTCAACACAAAAAGGCAGCTCCTAAAAAACATCAGAAAGAAACAATCAATGTTTTTCAGGCACATCATGAGAAGAGGAAAGTTGGAATACTTGGTTACAACAGGCAAAATACAAGGAAAGAGAGATTGCGGACGACAAAGAGAGAAAATACTAGATAGCTTGGTGTCATAGCATGGAAAGCAGTCAACAACAGAATTGATACGATGCACTGTAGATAGAAGATTGTGGAAGGACATGATCGCCTATACCAACCGGAATGGCACATGATGGTGATGATATGAAATTTAATTAAAAAGAAGTACAAGAAAACTTAGTTTGAAGACAATAATTTGGATTGGACAACTGTATGAATTATTAGACAATCCTTTTTAGGATTAACCTCTTTAATCACTCATAATTTAACTATCTATCTATCTATTGTTGTTTCGAGATGAAGACGGCACAAAGGGCAGACCACAATCTCAAAAACAGAAACCGTGCGTGCCAAAATGGCACATATTGCAGAGATCATTGCTTCTAAAAATCTGTGGCTCTGTTTCCATAACAATACTTTTTACAATGACAGCTTGTCAAGCCATCGATCAACCTCCTTAGTCGCCTCTTACGACATGCCATAATTTAACTAGCCACAGTATATAATAGCATAAAAGAACGCATAACAAAAAAAACCACAAAAAAACAAACATAATTTTCTTATAGAAGAGATAGAAAATGTGATGTGTAGCATGATCACCTATGCCAGCAGACACAGTAGTTTGATGAAATCAATCATAAGTTAAAAAAAAATGTTAAATTCTCTATGGAAGCTATATTACTTTATAGATGTGAATAAGGGACAATATATAAACAATCCAAAATATCACTCATAGGAATAAAAATGTGGTTTTTAAGAACAATGTTCTGAACACCAAGAAGAGCTAAGAAGCTGAATTTTAGGCTGAGTGAACCTAGAAGCTGTCAACTGAGATCAAATACAACCTCTTAAAAATCCAGTTAATTGACCAGTGTTATACTGCAGCTACCCACTGTACTGTAAGTGTACTATCAACCCTTACGTATGCGTGTGAAAGCTGGAAAACAACAAGAGATATAGAAACAAAGTTGAACACATTCAAAAATAAATGTCTAAGGAAAATACTTGGTATAGCATGGAACGAATTCAAAACAAACGAGGAAATTAGAGAAATCGCCAATCAACCACTAATATCTTCAGTAATAAAGAAAAGACGATGGTCATACGTTGGACATGTGATGAGAAGAGATAATAACCGAATAGCAAAGCAAGCCCTCATATGGGAAACAACAGGTAAAAGAAAAAGAGGAAGACCCAGGGAGACACTGAGAAGAACATTGATGAGAGAGGCAAGAGCAGCAGGAATCGGCTCCCTCAGTGAGATAGAACTGCTTGCACAGAACAGACACAGATGGCGAGATTTGATAAAATATCTTTAAAAGAAAACTGCTAGAACAAAAAATTCATATAGGAGAAGGTGTATCTTGGTCTACGCCCTATGGGCCGGTTACGGCTCGAAAGGTCAATAGATAGATAGATACTGCAGCAACCCACAAAACTATGACAAGAACAGCTGAGCAGTGGGCTGAGAGGGAAGAAGAAAAAGAAGCAGAACACAAACAACAGCTTGGTGGGACAAAAATGGAGGCAAAGTTGCATAGCGTGAACCAGACTTTAGGCACTTTGAAACTGAGTGCTGGTTAGACTACAAAGGACAATAGGTTGGATTTGATCCAGTCTTAATGGGTACAAAATTTTTCTGGGTAAGAAAGATGGCATTGGTGTAATACTGATCCCATTACTCACAATATAATGTGTCAAAGGTCTATTAAAAATAGGGACATTAACACCATATTCCCATACATCATATGGTTTTGATGGAATTTTACAATCTTTTTTGTTTTAATAGATTTCTGAGAAATGTTTAACGTGGAAATATGTTGCTATAGCCTTGACAAAGTGTCACAAGGCCATGAACAAAAATAATAAATCACAATAGATAACTCATGAGGTTAAGAGTATACCTCTCTCCATTACTCAAATAGATCACTGTAAATATAATCATTCCTAACAATACATTGTACATCAAGATTGGAAGTGAAGATATTTGGAGTAGAAGTGAACATTCAATAGATCAATCAAGCCACATATTTTGAGTAGAAAATGAAGATGAATTGGACACACTAAGAAAATATGATGCTTGCATATCAAGACAGGTATTGTCATGAAACCCAGTGAGAAAGAGAAAAAGAGAAGGCTCAATAATATATGGAAAGGAGAAATAATAAAAACTTAAAAGCATTGGCCTTGACCAGAAGACAAAAAAATATAACAAAGATTAAGGATGGAAAGAGAAACCATTTCTGTGGTCTATGTTCACAAAAGGGCCTGAAGGGTTACTAATTTATTGATTAATAATTTGTTAAAAATACTCACAAAGAGAGAATCAATGCCTAAAGAAAGCACAGAAAATATTTAAGAATTTTACTGACTTGGAATGTGGAAATACATTATAGAAGAATATCAAAATTGTAAATAATAAAATTAATAAACTAGACAACAAAAGGACAATGTACAATAGAGCATATATTGAATCATTTCACATCACAGCATGGGAGAAAAAAAATGGCATCTAGAGTTGGTTTTGAACAGTCAGCTTATAAAACACAAAAAATAAATAAAATAGTTTTTAAAATTAATAACCGTGGCTGATCAAAATAAATACACAAAGACGTAAATAAATATAACATATCTCATAACGAGAAAAACAATAACATTAGATGCAAATACCATAGAAAAATAGTCAATGATAATTTTACTGGCATTATTCAGTAACAGAACACCAACAAATAAAACCATGCATGAAAATGTCAGAGTTATCTAAGTTCTTAAATTGTTATCCAACAGCATAATTCATGGCATATGTTTGTCAGTCATACCAAAGAAACAAATGATCAAAACACTCTTAAACACATCAACATCAAAAATATAATTAAACATTGAATAAAATTAAGTTCATTTTATTATACTGTTGCTACATATGGATATGAATTTGGTTGTTGTAATCTATATAAAATTTGTTGCTAATATGAAATATATATACTTTGTTCTGAATTTTGTTTTATTCAAATTCTACAATTACAATTAATGGTCACAGTCATCAATAGAAAGAATTCTCATAAGGATGACAAACTAAAAATTTTAAAAAAAAGTTTTTTGAAAGTTTGCTTCCATTATTATTGTTGGTAACTACATAGAATCATATTAAACTGTCAAAGTCACTAATTTACTTCCCAGTTATGTGGAATAAAGAATCAATATTATTTAACTAATCTAAGTTTCATACATTACACTATGAAGGAATGAATCTCACAACAAAGCCCACACTGGAATGTAGGGCAAAATCACAGATGTTGCTGTATCCTAACAAAAACAAATAATATATATTCAAATAGGGAGATCTAGAAGTTCTTGTGATATCATGAAATATATGGGATAATAGAAGCTGATGAAATAAGTGCCTATTACTTGATGTTATTTCTTACAGCCAATGAAATATATGCCTCTTAATATCAATCATAGTTCTCTAAATCACTGACATTCTCTAAACAAAGGTGGTTTGTACACCTGTTTGTCACTGATACTTTAGTTGCTTTCCTCATTTGTATATCTCCAAGATGATAAAATACACATACTTCTATAACATATTCAAAGTGATTAGAAGAAACTGTATCTTAAAATGTAAAAACTTTTGTGGTTAAAATTGAATATTGTAACCCCTGACCCTTTCAGATTTGCCAATTTGTAATCTTTTTTGTTATGAGGATTAACTACTAAATATCATGCATACATAAATATTGACTTTAACTAGAAATGTAATGTTATATATGTAGTGTCACAGATTGAACTCACTTCACTAAATGTTAATTTTAAGTATGAGTTGAATGTACTATGCTCAGGACATAAATGCTGTAAAATTTCCCAGATTAGAACTAAAATGCTACTCTTTAAAGAAAACCAACATCTGTGCTTGAATCACAGTGGGATGAAAAGGTTTTTTCTCCTTCTGAGGGTGAAATAAAGACCTGAACACTTCATGGGACTGCACTGGGCATGCTGCCTTTGTTCTCCAGCTGTACAGTCCAATCGGCAGACCCAAGAAATGGTATACATGCCATAATGATAATTAAACAGAATCATGACTCAAACATGAACTAACACTGAGTTCTTTAATAATGACATGCTAAAATATTACAATGCATAAATATATAGTTTTATTGTAGAAGCACTTGTGTGACAGATCTATAACAAATAAAATACCAAGATAAACCATTCACCAATAATAATTGCAATTTAATATGAAGGTTGTGTTGAGGTAAGATATTTAACTCACTGCTTGAAGGTAACCAGTTTGGACCTTAGTTAGAACAATCAGGATCATTTTAAGTGATTCCTTATCTCAAGGCAGATGGGATAAGTATCCAGACCTATTGGAGACACAATTAAAAAGGAGGTTCCACAATTAAGCAGAGAAGTATGAGAACTATTGGCATTTGAAAATCAAAAGGAGAAAGCTGTATGCCACTGTTTGGGATGAGTTTAAAAATAAAAAGTAAAATTCCAACCCCCTTTCATAATAATTAGCCAACTTTCAGAAATTATCCCACTGACCCTTGTAAACTGCATGTTTTGTGTGTTATCAGGAAAGAGATCGGAATGTTGAAAGACATTGTCCAAGAGTAGTCATGATGGTAGTAATACAAAGACAAAAATACAAACAGAACTTGCAAGATATAGCCAAAAAACATAATTACCTGTGATCATATGAACAGTTAATATTACTACCTACCACTGTATTTGACAGGCGTGATTAGTCTATCCCTAAAAGCTCACTTTTCATACTGAACACCAGGACTCAAAACACATATTACCAGTTTACTCAGCTGATTGGCCTTTGATTCTTAGCCTTTGGTTAGGGAAGGTGAAGCAGCGGAGGAGAGAACACTGGGTGGTGCTGCTCCGCCATTAGATGTGCTCAAGAAAGAACCTCCACACTGCACTTTCCAATGGAGTAATACTATGGGTTATTTTTTCCTATATTTAACACATCAAAATCATGGATTTAAAACCTTTGTGGTTTTCCTTATCTATCTTATTTAGTATGTGGTCCTGTGAGAAGTGCTGTTTTAAAACAAACATATACAGTAGCAGCTCTCTTCAACAGAACAAAAGAGGTAGGATTTAACAAAGAATGTTCCATGAATAAGCCCATCAAAATTTTAAAGAACAGCGTATCTATATGCAAGCTGCCCAGTGTGGCTGAATTGTTAGTGCAATTGCAACTGACCTGAAGGTTCTGGTTCAATGTCCAAATGTGATGAATTTGTGTTTGATGACCTAGATTTTGAAAATTGGTCCAAAAGGTTTTTTATCTGAGAAAGTAGGGTGTCCTGGCATGGTACCAACTATTCTCTTCTATTTATGGAATCAGTTTCATTGCAGTCGGGGTATCCTCATACCCACTCCAGCATTTCTCAAAGCGTATGCAGATTGATTATTCCTGTACGATGTTGATTGTAGATACATTTGCTTTTCTTACTAAACACACCAGATCCCTTTTCCACCTTTAGACTCCTCCTCTTCTTCTCTTAAGGAATGAAGAACAAACTTGATGATGTTCTCCTTGTCCAGAGTAAGGCCACACTCAGTGTCAGAGCTGCCAGTGAGATTATTGGCTATTGCATTGCTGTGTACACCAGTGTGCCCTGGACAGTATGCCCAGGTTAATGTGCTAACTGTAGAATCAATTCATGAGCTGCATCCACTCCTGTCGCACTCTGTCAATCTTTTGTAGCATATTTTGCAAGCCCATCACCAAGACTGCAAGATCCATGTTCTGTGTAACCAACCACGTTATCGCTGCCATTACTGCTTCTATCTCCATTCTCATGCTGGACACTGTAATGCTACACTTGTCAGATTCCCTAGCCACTTCTCTGTCATGTTGTATGCCACAAAACTCCAACCGGTGCACCACCCATAAAATATGCTGTTCTTCTTCTACATTTCAGCTCCCTGTGAAGCATAGGTTTTCAACAAACATTTTCCACGTCAATCAGTTTCTTGCTATTCTTTTAAGATCATTCCATGTTTTCCCCATCATCTTCTCTGCTTCTATCTGTCTTCTCCAAGAATTCCTTGGTCTTCCTCTTTGTCTTTTCCCTTGGGGATTCCAAAAAAGGGCCTGTTGTGTAATACTCTCAGTTGGCTTCCGCAGTGTGTGTCCTATTCAGCGCCATTATCTTCGCTGTATCTCTTTATCCACTGGTATTTGACTGGTACATTTCCATAATTCTATGTTAGTGATTTTGTCCTACCATTTCCATCCTTTTATTCTGCGTAAGCATCCATTAATGAAAGTCTGTATCTTCATGATTGTCAATTTTGTTGTTCTCCATGTTTCACAGCCATATAATAGGACTGACTTAACATTGGAGTTGAAATTTTTATTTTTGTATTTAACCTAATTTCTTTGGACTTCCATATGTTTCCCAGTGCAACAAAAGCTCCTCTTGCTTTTGATATCCTTATTTTGGTATCATTTTCTGTTCCTCCCTCTTTATCTATATTACTGCTCAGATATATATAAGATTGTACGTCTAGTAGAGGTATTTCTCCTAAATTTATTTTGTTATTGCCAACTGCATTAATTCTCATAATGTTGGTCTTATCTCTATTAATTTTCAGTCCTAGCCTGATCTCTCATCAAGTATGCTCATTTTATCTTGCATCTGTTGATGGGTGTGTGATAGGAGAGCTATGTCATCAGCAAAGTCTAAATCATCAAGTTGCTTGGTCAGTGACCACTGGATTCCATTTCTGTTGTTTTGAGTTATTTTCATAATCCAATCTATGGCCAGTAGAAAGGAGAAATGGAGACAGAAGGCACCCCTGCCTTACTCCTGTTCTTATCTTATTTCAAATGCTCCTGTAAGCTGCCCTTCATGCACGACACTACATTTCATTCCTCCATACATGGTTTTTATCAGGTTAATAAACTTTATGGGGATTCCGTAATGACTCAGCAACTTCCAAAGCATTCCTCTGTCGAAACTATAAAATGCCTTTTCGTAATCTATGAATCCAATATAAAGTGTATAAATAAAATATGCTGTTGGTCATTGAAAAATATAGGCACTAACATCATACTATTAATACACCTTAAGGTATACAGAGAACCCTTACTTACTTATTTCTAATAACGTATGCTTTCTGTTGTGTGGATGTTTACTCCTGAATCTTATATTTTAAAAATGTCTTGGTGAATCAAATTTTTAATGTCTTTCATTTCTGTTTTAGAATTAAATTTTCTCTGTTTTCTTTTCACATTTGTTGCAGACTCTCACGGGGTAATCCCAGCCTCTCAATGGAACAGCACATCTGGTGGGTGAGCACTCCTCACACACACCCTGACCACAAGCCCGGCAATGGTGAATTGGGAGTCGAGGGCCAAACAGTTTCTTACACACACAACACTCTTTAATCTGGTCATCAGGCACCCAGTAGGCAGGTTTGGCAGAATTCTTTAACATGCCTGTAATATAGACGTATTATTTAAAACACCCTTTCATTGAGGGATACTTGTAAAATAATATTTTCATATAGGATACAACACAGCTACTTCTAACTAAAGATGGATACTCCAAATAGCCAGGAGTAAACATTTAAAAAAAAATAAATAAATAAAGTGCCCGTCACGCCAAGTGGCGTATAGGGAATATGGTGTTAGTGATCATAATTTTTACAGGCCTTCAGCACTTGATTTTTGGGGTAATATGGTCGGTATTACGCCTGTGCCGCTTTACTTTCCCAGAAAAAAATCAGGTACCCATTTAAGGCTGGGTGGACCCGGAAGCCATCAGTTTGGATTGAACCCTACCTCTTGTCCTTTGTAGTCCAGTTCACTAACCACTGAGCTATCACAGCTAGTAGACAATTAGCCAGTGAATAAAAAACTCTTGTAAATGTCACAAATTCATATTTAATATGTCAGCTATAGGAAATTCTAAAGTTACCACAATGCATAATGCAGGAACATTGGAATGTACCATTTTTGAGAATAAGAATTATTATTATGATAATTATGTGCACAAATTAGAATCATGAATAGCTTTTACTCATTATAATGAAAGAAATATAATTCACAAGTACAATTAATGTTGCAATAAAATTGTGAAAACTATTTTTAAGAATTTTGGACATGTATATATTGTTGACAGATTACTTAACCCTTGATTATGATACCCATCTGTAACTCTTCCATTTATGATACTGTAGTAAAAACTACTAACACTTCGATGTAATATTAGGTGCTCTAAAAATAGTATTTTCTTTAAACTTTTGACACACAGCCTAGTGTTCACACTAGGCAAAACACAAGTACAGGGACTTGGAATTCCTGGAATTCAACCAACTCAGGTTGATTTATGACCTGAGTTTCCCCTCATGGACCGGACGTGTTACAATGTCTATCAGTACTGTCTCCGTAATTTGTTTGGCTACCTCATAGCATTATTCACTGTGCTTCCCTGAGTCTGCTGACAACTGACAAAATTTCCCTGCTCACAGCAAAGGACCAAAGAAAAAAAAAGCTTTAATTATCATTTTTTTTTTTCACAAAGTGAAAAAAAAAAAATTCTTTATCAATAAAAACAAATCCAACTGATGATTAGGGGATACAAAAATAATTTGATTTTTTACAATTTTGTTTATTTTGTATGACTGTAACAGTGTAACTTTAATATGTGCATGTTGACCTTTAATAACACACTTGAAACTGTATCATCCCTTACCACTTCATTAATTGTAAACACGCGCTGATATAATAGTTTTCCCGAACGCCGTTTCTCATTGTCGCCCACGCCATGGCTACTGTTCTCTTGCCTTGGCGTGTGTTTACCGACAGGCCTGGTCAGAGTGGCCACCTTCCAGCCCCCCTCTGTTACCACCACACCTCCCAGGCAGTCAGGCATAAACCGTGACCTCATTCAGCCCTTGTTATAATAGACATCGGCCGCTGGCCGTATAGTTGTATCATATCGTAGTACTTCTGATGTATGTTGGCAACACCCTGGTTGTTCATCGCAGACCTGTTAATGGTTACTTACTACACACATACGACAACTCTTTGAAATATTAAAACACAAGAACTTTATTATACTGGTCTTCCACCGGCGATCACTACTGTGACCCCTGTGGCTTCATCAAACATAGTAACATGTGACATAATAGTTATAGTTCGTTCATACTCACTTCCTCTGGATAAACACTCGTCGAGCTCACTTTCAAACAGCATTTGATTATTTGCGACAGAATTATATTAATTGATGTTGGCACCTCCTGTGCCGTTATTCCAACAGCTCAACGGCTGCCAGTTTACTAAGAGATCATAGGATTCTCTTTCAGTCACACAGACATAGTACTGGACAACGCCTGCTAATACTTGACAAAGAATAATCATCTTGACTTGCCACCCACGGGTGTGTCTGTTCAGCAGCTCACTCTGCCACGTTGATAAGACATGTAGAATTTTTCTCTTCAGTCAACAGGACTGATAATACTTGACAAAGAATGATAATACTTGATATTGACACCCACTGGTGTCTCTTTTCAGCAGCTCACAACTGCCACGTTGATAAAAACATGTAGAATTTCTCTCTTCAGTCAACAGGACTGATAATACTTGACAAAGAATGATAAATCTTGATATTAACACCCACTGGTGTCTCTTTTCAGCAGCTCACAACTGCAACGTTGATAAGAACATGTAGAATTTCTCTCGTCAGTCAACAGGACTGATAATACTTGACAAAGAATGATAGTACTTGATATTGACACCCACTGGTGTCTCTTTTCAGCAGCTCACAACTGCCACGTTGAAAAGAACATGTAGGATTTCTCTCTTCAGTCAACAGGACTGATAATACTTGACAACGAATGAGAATATTGATATTGGCACTCACTGGTGTCTCTTTTCAGCAGCTCACAACTGCAACGTTGATAAGAACATGTAGAATTTCTCTCTTCAGTCAACAGGACTGATAATACTTGACAACGAATGAGAATATTGATATTGACACCCACTGGTGTCTCTTTTCAGCAGCTCACAACTGCCACGTTGAAAAGAACATGTAGAATCTCTCTTCAGTCAACAGGACTGGTAATACTTGACAAAGAATGATAATACTTGATATTTTCATATTTATCAAAGGTCATGAACAGGTTTCCTACTCACCCTGGTCTGAATACACCTGTCCTCGTCTTCAAACCGAATCACACGGCATTAGGCACAATTGCGTACATTACGCTTATTCTAATCCGTCCCTACATTCACTACACTGCTGCCTGTTAAGAATTAGCCCTAATATTGCCCGTATGGTCTGGCGCTGAGCTCGACTAGACCTCCGTTTCCTTCAATCGCTAGCACACAACTGATCAAACTTAATAACATTACACACAACTATATACAACAAATTTAAGGGCTGTTGCCATTGACGGCGAACAGCGCTTCGGTAGACCAACCTCGTCTGCCGCTAGTTCGCAACTGAATCTTTGTTCACTCAACTCATCCTTCATCTCTCTTTCTCTCCCATGCCGCACACAATATCCTTGCAGCTCTTAACTGCTTGAGTTGATCTTCCAACTCATGTCTTTCACGCTTTTCTGTCCTTCCCCCTCACACACTCTAACTGATCTAATTCTTCCCTGACCTTCATTCTTCTTTATCTTTCATTCTTTATCTTCCTCTCTATTCTTTCTCTCTCTCTCTCTCTCTTCTTCATGACAAGGGAGGACAAAGGAAGACAGCATATAAATATAAATCAACACTAGAGCTGACATGGAGTATTGAGGGCAGAAAAATGTATTTAAAAAAAAAAAAAAAAAAAAAAAAAAAAAGTAAAAGAAAGGTTCCCTCCATGTCTTGCTAGTCATATGGGGATTATGGTGTTAGTGACTATATTTTTTCTATGACCACGGCACATTTTTGGGTGATATGGTCGGTATCATGCCAGGCCGCCTTTACTTCCCATAAAAAATCTCTGGTACCGATTTTTAGAGGCTGGGTGAACCCTGGAGCTCAGTCCGAAAAAAAAATCTGCCACTGCTGGGGATCAAACCTGGACCCTTCTGGTCAGGAAGCGAGCACACTAACCACTCAGCCACAGAGGCTCCAGAAAAATGTAGAGCTAGGATAATTTATGCCCATGGATATAGCACATGATGATGTTACGTTTTCAATAGGAGAAACATAAACAATTACCTAAAGGGTAGTCCAGGGCACTTGCCACAGCACTAAATGTAGTGGTAACAGCTTCCCCTACCTTCCTGGCTGTTAGAGCTGCTTGTTCGGCTGGTACTTCTGAGCTCATTTCTAAATGCAAAATTGTTTTTCCATCTTAAGATTAACGACACACAAGACTATTAGCAAATAGGAAACATAGAGCCGTAACATTATTTAAAGAAAGAATGATCCTCTGCTTTTTTATTTTTTTTCCCCAAACTCCCTGTGAGAACATGGTCTTCAACAAACATTTTCCAAGCTGTCTTGGTTGTGCCATCTTAAGATTACTCCTAGTCTTCTCAATCTTCTTTATGTTTCCACTTTTCCACTCAAAGTAATTTTGGCCTTTCCAATTTGTCTTCTCTCCTGGGAGTTTCATAAAAGGGCCTGTCATGTAAAACTCTCAATCAACTTCTGCAGTATGAGTTGTAAAACTCTCAATCAACTTCTGCAGTTTGAGTCCTCTACTGCATCATAATCTTTGTCATATCTCTTTTTTTCTGCTTGCTTGATTGGTACTTTCTCATACTTAAATGTTCCTTTATTTTGACTTGTCCAAGTTTGTGAAGTTTTTGTGGTTTATTTTAACCATACTCAACCACTCTTGACCTTCTATGATATGCCTGGTAAGGGTACAGTGAAATTGAATATAGCTATTTCTTACTCCCTTTCCAGGTTCCAGTAATAGTGAAATATGATCTACATTTAAAAAAAATTAGCCATCCATTGCAAACAATGACATCATCTCAGAAGCAATCATGTAAAACTTCAGCATTCTACTTCTAGAGTTTCAAACCACAGGAGACAATTCATGTAAAACTTCAGCATTCTACTTCTAGAGTTTCAAACCACAGGAGACAATTCATGTAAACCTTCAGCATTTTACTTCTAGAGTTTCAAACCACAGGAGACAATTTATATAAAACCTCCCCATCAAGGCCAGTTCCTTATCATGGGGATGGAACCTAACAGTCACCAGGGACTGAAAACCAAGACTGGCCAGGCCTTCCTATACCTGAGTAAGATCACAGTCTGCTCTAGCAAGTTTAAGTGCTGAAGACAGAGACAACCAGTCAAAAGGCCGCCACAACAATTAGGATGCCACGTACTCACGCCAATGGGAAGTATATCTATAACTGCGAATCGATATGGCACTCTCCTTGTGATGGATACTCAGGCAGGTACATTGCCGAGCCCTCAGCCTCAAAAGGGCCCAACCACTATTACTGGAAACTATATGTCCACTGCAAGAATTACAAAAGACAATAAAATTTGTACAGGAAACAACATTGCAGATATAGACAATACTTCAGGTGAAAAAAAAATAGATGTAAAACCTCAGCATTCTACTTCTAGAGTTTCAAACAACAGAAGACAATTCATGTAAAACTTCAGCTTTCTACATCTAGAGTTTCAAACCACAGGAGACAATTCATGTAAAACTTCAGCTTTCTACTTCTAGAGTTTCAAACAACAGAAGACAATTCATGTAAAACCTCAGCATTCTACTTCTAGAGTTTCAAACAACAGAAGACAATTCATGTAAAACATCAGCAGTCTACTTCTAGAGTTTCAAACCACAGGAGACAATTCTTGTAAAACCTCAGCATTTTACTTCTAGAGTTTCAAACAACAGAAGATAATTCAAGTAAAACTTCAGCATTCTACTTCTAGAGTTTCAAACAACAGAAGATAATTCAAGTAAAACTTCAGCATTCTACTTCTAGAGTTTCAAACAACAGAAGATAATTCAAGTAAAACTTCAGCATTCTACTTCTACAGTTTCAAATAACAGGAGACAATTCATGTAAAACCTCAAGAGAAGTCATGACAATTTAATGTCCAAGGGTTCTCACATCACAGAAACAATCTACAAATGTGTAAAAATCAGCAACTTGCTATCAGAGTTTTACACTACAAGAGACAATCATACAAAACTGCAAAAGAAGCTGTAACAAATCAAATCCCAAAGTTTCACAAAGGAGTAATTGTGTAAAACCTCAGCATCCTAAGTCACACGTGGGATACTTGCCAGGATGGCCCCACCAAACAAAACCCTCTTTAGAGGCAGCAGCTCAATCTGCTCATAAACAAAAAGGATCTGCTTTCCTATATAATTACATTAAAGAACCTTCGGCTGTTAAAGTCTAAAAGATTAGACCAAAAATGGCCAATGCCTGGGGAAAAATGTTAAGAAAATTAAAAATCTGTCTATGATAAAGTCAAATGTGCCAGGATAAAAAGGGCAGATGTTGTGGCATGCCATAAAATAGTGACATAACACATCCACACCCACTTGTAAGGGAAACACTAAAGAAGATTTCTTTCTACTGATACCATGAGTGATTGCAAATTTCAGCAGCCTTTAGACTGTACACTTCTTTGATAGTCATGTCCTCCCTGAAATTCTGATTAATGTATAATCTTCATCTTCTTCTCATAGCAGCTTGTGCCAAGCTGTGTTTAGCACCCTTTGTTCCAATGTATACGATTTCACCACAAATTTAACCAGAAGTGATTCTCTATGGTCTATTTCATTTTATTCTGTAACTATCAGTGTCACTGATCTAAGTAAAGTAAGTAAGTACCCCCGTCATGCCAAGTGCCGTATAGGGAAATATGGGTGTTAGTGACCCTATATTTTACACACCTTCAGCACATGATTTTTGGGGTAATGTGGTCGGTATTACGCCCGTGCTGCTTTATTTTCGTAAAAAAAAAATCCGGTACCCATTTAAGGCTGGGTGAACCCGGAAGCCGTCGGTTGGGATCGAACCCTACCCCTTGTCCTTTGTAGTCCAGTTCACTAACCACTGAGCTATCGCGGCTCCTCACTGATCTAACATGTAAGCTATTTCACTCTCTTGAAGTGCTACATATACAGCTCAGTAAGATGTTTCCATTTATTATTTAATTTTTAAAAAAGCATAAATGACAGTATGTAATTGTGATGAAAACATGCATTATAATTATTGCTACTAACAAAATGAAAATCACAGGGCAGAAAATGATATTTTACATGATATGTGATACTCAAATAAGCTATTATATGACACAAGATGTTAGATAGTGCATGAACTGAGGCTGATCAGTGACTCATAGTTGACTGTTAGCACCAGTGAACTGGAACTAATCAAGAATCTTCTCCATCTCCTATAGCAGGTTTGGATACTACAACTAGTCTGGCAAGTAAGTAGAGGTCAGAGTAAACCCTGTCCCAAAAAATGGTGTGTTGTAATTTGATGTACTGGACTGAAAGGTATAGATATTCAATAACACCCATTAAACACCTTTTTGGGGCGGACGATAAAGAATGCAAAATAAAAAGTAGTCATATAAAAATTCAGCATAGGTCTTGTTTATTGTCCTATATCTCTCTCACTCTCTCTCTGTGATCAAGTCTCAATCAGAGTAGGATCCCAGACTCTCTTATGAAGTCAGCTGTCAGTTAAAGTGATTCGATTGCCCCATATAATTTCTTTTCCAGGGAGGTGGGTGTGGACCATGTTGTCCTTCTCAGGTCTGTGTACTGGGGGCAATCCTGTAGAATGTGTTTTGTTGTCATGTTGTCCAGTGCACAGTGGCATTGGCTGGTTGTACCTATTTTGGTGAACAAATGGTTCCTCATTCTATTGTGGCCAGTGCGTAGGCATCCTATATAATGTAGAATTTCAAATCAATTTTTTTTAAATTACCTTGCAAAATGCTATAAACTATCATTACAATTTTTATCCCGTTCTGGTATGGGGGGAAAGCTTAGTTTGTTTTATGAGGCTGGAGAATAAAGACTGCATAGCGAGTGCAGTCATAACAAGGTTTTCAGGGTCAAGAGTTTTTTTTTCCAACCATTATAGGAAAAACTTTAGGACCTTTTGTGAGTCAAACCAAAGTAATTTTATTTAGTGAATGATAGGTTTTATAGGAGGAGAACAAAAACCGTATATGACTTGATGAATATGCTTGGTTCTGAAATTGATCATATTACCATACCTGTATCTGGTTTATCAAAGCAAGCATCACAAACACGCACAAGCTCAGTGCCCCAGCCTCTTTCTGGAACAGTGCGCTTCTTTGAGGAACACAAGAAACAAAAGCCTTTGCCACAAGCACGGCAATGATGTTTTTGCTCATTGCAGTCGAATAGCTGGTGACAGTTGGAGCATTTCTGGGGTAAATTTTAAAACAATGTTATCTTGAGTATGTAGTCTTAGTATTTTATTGGAAATTGGAATTTTAGAATTACAAAGAGTCTCCTCTTCTTCTTCTGCTGAATTTATAGTTCTCTTCTTTTTAGCGTTAATCCGTTAAGTGTATGTGGATGCGTTGTGTTGCTAATTTATAGCAAAGCAGCAATATCTGCACTTTTTTTATGCTTATTTATTTCACCTTTAAAATAACAAGGATTTTTTTTATGTTTGTGAGTGCATGCATGAGTACGTGGCCGTGTAGCGAAAATCACTGTTTCGCTGGCTGAAAAGCGGGTGTAAGGTGTTCAAAGCTCGCGGTAGACAAAAAGGATTTTTTTCTATCGGGGGTGAAATAAAAATCCTGAGTTTCAAATATCATGGCAACTACTTTGACCTAGTGGCCTTTATTTCTCTGGTCCCATCCCCCACATACACCATCAGATGTTCATGGTAGATGTGTCGTAGGATGTTTTTTTTTAGTGCATATATTTGATCTCACTACCCAGAGACCAGGGGAGGGTAAAGCCACCAAGGTGCAGGAGAATACCTTCCTGTTCAAGGGCTAACATCTTACCTCTAGCCAACCCAGTTTCCCTTTTACAATTCAATTTTAACAAGTTAAAAAAAGCACAGATTTGCTCAAGGCTTGTGACATTTCCTCATAGCTTGTCAGATGTACAGTACTGGTGACAGCCACAAGAGTACTCTCTCTTCATATGTTGGGCACCTATGTAGCAGATGTTTAGTAGTAATTGTGTCTGTGCCACATTCTTTAGAGGTTCCATTCTTTTTGGTGTTGAAAAGATAAAACTTTAATCTGTTATGACCTTTTCAGAGTCTAAAAATTGTTGCTTGTTCTTTTCTGCTGAGCTAGTAGACTCTCTTTGGGAGTCACCATAATGATGTAATTTTATAGAACCTATAAAAAACTAAAAAGAGAGCGTGTTTGAAGACAGGTTAGAATATGAAGCAAACATTATTTTTTTTTATTGTTAGGTTATGGAGGAAGGGAACCTATTATGTGTTAAGTCAGAACACATTCTGTGCAGACATAGTTATGTGAAAATGTGAAAAGAGACTACATAAGAAAAGAAATCATAAACAAAGCTTTTGAAGAAAAAATGTTAGTGTACCAAGAATGTCTCCTGCCATGGTATATGAAGAAGAAAGAAAGAACTCTGTCATGTCTTGAGTGTGGCATACAGAGAATATGATGGTGCTAGTGTTATGTTACCCATATGTTTTTGGCTTCAGGAGTATTTCATTATTTTTTTTGTGTGGAGTGTGGGGGATTCTGTCCCAGTGCTGCCTTCCTTTTCCAGACAAAATATCTGTAACTCATTTAACACAAGGTGAAGGTAGAAACCATGGACCAAGACCAAATCTCTAGACATTATCGGACAAGTTTATGTTGTGACAGAGTGAAATATACAATTTCACCGTACTACATCCTTTTTTTTTTAGCAATATGGTCAGCACTACAACAATGTTGTCCTCCCCTCTAAAAAAAAATAGCAGGTACCCATTAAATGTTTGGTGGACCTAGGGGTCATCATTTGGGATTGCGAGCAACCTTTTGTCCTCAAAAGACCAGTTCACTAATAACTCCTTTAATGCTGCTCCACAAACTAAGAAAATACTGTTTATATCCTCACTGTCAGTGCAGTAATATAACATTCTTATTTGACAAAATTAGAGAGTTACTGGATACCATCAATGGATGCTCCCTTCTCCAGATTACTCCTTCTGTTGATATCTGTGAACTGGCAAAGCTGAGATCTATCCGTTTCTTGATGCCATTTTAGTTTTTTCCCCTCTTTGATTTGTCTTTTTTTCCTGTGAGGATAGTGTGTTTTATTGTCATGCCATATCAGCTTTCAAATTTTTATGTGATTAGAAAACCATCATGATGACCAATTTCTTTTCAGAAAGTACCTATGAAACTATTTAGATACTCTTGTTCTTTTTTGTTGTTTACTTTCAGGCATCCACAGAGATGATTCCAGTGAAGGTTCTCCAATAACTTCACTTAGAGTGACTTAAGTGACTTGAGTACTGTTGTGTATGTGTCAATAAGACTGTTCTGTTCTATTCACAGAATCAGCTTCACTGCAGTCGTGAATCTCCCATTTCCGATCCACTTATGTCACAACTCCCACCAAAGCGCATTGGCAAATTATGTTGACGAGGTCAACTACTATGCAGTCCTAATTGGCGGCACAGGCGATGATTCAAAACAACTTCAATCAAGCAAAGAGAGCACAGTCACTTCCTCACTCCAGTTTCCTTGAAAACACACATTTAAAACAAGGCTACAGAAACGGTTTAAGTGACTATGTTAGTCTCTCAGTTTCTACACAAAGAGGGTGACATGAAGCCATCCTGCTTTGTCAGTTATGGTGTGACATTAGCAAGGTCTAATTCCAGTGCACACCAAGTTGACTGTGTAGGTGACAATTCAGACGATATCACCAAAAAGAGGGTGCCAACAATCATTTCCAACTCCAAAACACTGAAAAAAAAAGACACATCAAGAACTGTCAAAACACAGAGAAACTGTTTTAGTGATGGTACTCTAAAAAGGCCTGCTAGAGTAGTTGCCACCTAGCAATGTACACATAAAAACAATCTACAAACAGTGCTTAATGTTATAATCATAAAATACTTACTGTGATCTCAGAATTAGGCATCCAGTAAGATGGATTGATTTTATCTGCTGTCCATTCTGATAAATATTTGGTCGGACGAGCACCCACGCTGCTTAAGGTGTCTGCCATATAGTGAAAGCTATCTAGGATTTTCCGTGCTGCATTGTGTGTTCCATCTAAGGATGATGGGCCCTGAAGTATGAAACAGAAAAAACTTGAAGAGTGTGCCATAACTGACAGTGTACAGAAATAGGAAAAGATATTGTTTGTGTTCCACTTTTTAAAAAATAATTTCCTGCAAAAGATTTAAAATAATTTTATGGCAGGCAAACTGATTATTAATCTATCAAATTTGTGGTTTCTTGCTTTTGGTTCAATGAAGTTTGTAAGTTCATTAAGGCAGGAAATATTCAGAAGCAAAAAGTTTTGGACACAGCAAAGTTGGAATGTGTCAAGCAAATTATTACAGAACATTGGTGGAAACTCACACTGCATGTTTTAAATTAATAAATAAAAATAAATTATCAACATTATTTTAAAAGAAGATATAAAACCAAAACAGGGTCTGCAGGGGGAACTACAGGACTGGAAAATAATGGCTGCATGTTCAGTGAAGTTGCTGCAAGGTGTTACAGGTTAGAGTTTGTAATGTTACCCCAAAAGAAAAAACATTTTGACCCTGCTGTAATTTATACATACCCATATTCTCCTAGGGAGCCGTGATAGCTCAGTGGTTAGTGAACTGGACTAGAAAGGACAAGTGGTAGGGTTCGATCCCAACCGATGGCTTCCGGACTCACCCAGCCCTTAATGGGTACAGGATTTTTTTCTTGGAATGTAAAGCGGCACGGGCGTTATACCAACCACATTACCCCAACAATCATGTGCCAAAGGTCTGTAAAATATAAGGTCACTAACACCATATTCCCTATACGCCACATGGTTTGACAGAGGCACTTTACTTTTTTTTTTTTTTTTTTTTTTTTTTTTTTTTTTTTTTAAACATATTCTCCTGAAGTGAGAATGACAAGTTATACAACATGCATTCAGCTACTTTCCAAGATGTTATGATGATATAATTGAATGAACTGAAATATGCTGGTAATATTTGTTATTTGTTTGCATTATGAGATTGTAAGTTCTGATACATAAGGATGAAGATACCAGAGAGTCATAATCCCAAAAGATCCGTTGTCCTTAAAGATGTGTTAAGAAGCTAAAAGACTGAAACACTAAAGTGGCAACACTTTTGGTGATCAGGTTACCCCTTGCTGTAATGCTCTGCATACTGTTTCCTATTATCAGCATCTTTTTAAAGTTATTCTGAAAACTGTTACACATAACTCATCAGTTCAGAGTACCACAAGGATAGAGGCCACAAGAAATATAGACCACAAGGAATAGAGGCCACAAGAAATATAGACCACAAGAAATATAGACCACAAGGAATAGAGGCCACAAGAAATATAGACCACAAGAAAGAAATATAGACTACAAGGAATAGAGGCCACAAGAAATATAGACAACAAGAAATATAGACCACAAGGAATACAAGCCATAAGGAATACAGACCACAAGGAATGCAGACCACAAGAAATATAGATCACAAGGAGTGCAGACTGCAAGGAATGCAAACCACAAGAAATGCAGACCACAAGGAGTACAAGCCATAAAGAATACAAGCCATAAGGAATACAGGCCACAAGGAATAGAAAAATAGATGGTTTGTTGGCCAGAGGCCAAGGATATGAAGAAAAAAAAGAAACTCATCCTTGGAGTGCTGAGCATTTATTATATCTCATATACTCTATTTGTTGGATGTTTGTAAAATCTCTCTAAAAAAAAAACTCAGACCATACATCTCATGGTGATTGCACCAGACAAAGTGTTATTCCCCAGTCCTATAAGTCACCCCCTGACAGACACCAGGAAAAGGTATAATGCTGTAAAGATAGTTTATTTGTAACATAACATTTCCCCCATTTTATATAAAATATTAGCCTTAAGTCTCATATTGTGATTCTCATTTCTTTGCTTTGGTGTTTGTTAATGAATTCTCTCAAAAATTTTTATTTTGCAAATTATCAATGGCACAGAATCAACACTCATGACATAAACGATACACGATAGACCCAAATTGTGTTGATATTTTATTTACCACATCTTTTATAATTAATCTCACATTTGATACAAAATTTTTTTAAATATGCGTTTTCTGTATTTTTCCTTCCATTTGTAATATTACCCCTGTAAGCTTCTGCTTTCCTATATAATTACATTAAAGAACCTTCGGCTGTTAAAGTCTAAAAGATTAGACCAAAAATTGTTACCGGGGCTTCATTATGAGGGAAGTAAAGAATAGTGACACTGTGACCTTCCAGGCATGTCGTAAGAGGCGACTAAGGAGGTTGATCGGTGGCTTGACAAGCTGTCATTGTAAAAAGTGTTGTTATGGAAACAGAGCCATAGATTTTAGAAGCAGTGATCTCCGCAATATGTGCCACTTTGGCACGCAAGGTTTCTGTTTTTGAGATTGTGATTCTGCCCTATGTGCCGTCTTCGGCTCGAAAGGACGATAGATAGATAGAAGCTTCTGGGCTGGTAGTTGTACAGTATTTGCCAAATGCTAAAACAGATAAGAGCATCAAGTTATTTCATACAAAATACCTGTGGCCAAACATGTCTGAACTCCACATGTAAGACTTTCTCTTCATCTTCATTGCCATACCAGTGTTCTCTGCTTCTATATATAATCCCACAGTTGCTGCACTCATAAACATACCTGAGATACAGAAATGAAATATAGTATGTGCATTTAAAATTATGTCAAAATTTCTTTACATTCAACATACTTCAACATACACAAACTTGTTATGTTTTGTTCACTCTGCCTTGTCACGTGGCCAAAACATTTTATCTGTTGTTTCCTTATATATTCTATTGCGGGAGTTATTTCTAGCTTTTTTTCTCAGTTCTTCATTTCTGATCTTGTCTCTCAGGCTGTTTTCTTTCATTCGTCTAACACACTTCATCTCAGCAGAGGTTATTTTTCTTGTTGTTCTTGCATCTAGGGTCCAGGATTGGCATTGGTAGCACAATGTTGGGATGAAGATTGTATTGTGGAGTGCCCATTTTGCCTCTAGAGATATTTTCTTGTTGGACAATAGTGGTGATAGCTGGCCAATGATTTGACAAGCTTTGTTGTATCTTGAGTCTATCTCTGCTGTTTGTGAATTGTCATTTATCACTAGACTTCTTAGGTATTTGAATTCCTCTACTTGTTTTAGTTGCCTGCCTTCTATAGTTATATTGATGTTCTGTTTCTCTTTTGTGACATTCATGACTATTGTTTTGTTGATATTGATTTTCGTGTTGTATTTTGTTCAACATACTATATTATTAAAATTAATAAATCAAGATAAAAGAGCCCAGATAAAGGTCAATTGAAAATGTATGAGTTCATAAAAAAAAAACAATATGGATAACAATTTTAATTGTGAGAGATTGATAAAATTGAAGCTGTGAGAATATGGGGATTAATTTCTCCAATAATTTTGTTGTTGCAGTTATAGACACAATAGTATGCTGCAAGCGTCCAGTAGAAAGTTAAGAAAATAGAAATACTAAGACAAACTAGTGAACAAATAATAATGTTTTCATTTGGTGGATTATCTATAACTCTTGCCAAATGATGACATTTAATAAGAAAAAAAAAAACAGTGGAACAAATAAGTTCATCAGTCGCTGCTGTTACAGCTGATACAATAGCGCACCTCAGGCAAACCACAAGATGTTCAGTAAATTCAGCAGCTTACTGGTTGTGCACGCAAAAACTGGCCCTTATAGATTACTATTCCTACTTGTTTGAAGCTGTATTCCAAACTGTTGATGCCTCAGGACTACTTTTTCATTGGCAACAATAGGGATATAAATGGATGCAAAGAAAACAGAGCAAATACAAAATAGACAACAAAATTCTCTAATGATTGTTGAAAAAAAACTATGCCAAATGGTAATGAAACAACAAAATTGAAAGAGAAATCAGAACAGCAAAATTATAAAACTAAACTGCATCCAAATAATCTTCTTCGGATCTGAAAAATCTATAGCTTTTTTCTGAGCAAAATAAATGGATAGTTTAATATATGTTTAAGTTGTATTCTAGAGCTCAAAACACTGAATATACCAAGAGTACAACTAACTGGTTGAATATACTAATTATTTTTTTGTTTAAAACTATTTACACTAATCAACCAACACAGAACTGGAGTCATCAGTTGTTGGAACTGCAGGACTTGCTGAGGAAGGGACTTGAGCACCTATGGACATGTTCGGAGTGCAATGATAACGACCTACAAATAACTCAATAACTCAGTAACTTCTGTTCAGCGACCCTATTTAAATCCATTTCTTCTGGTCTGTCAGAGAATTCACTAAGAAGCTAGGAATAAGGGCTGCCAACCTACCTGGGTTCATCTAGAAAAATTGCCACACAGCATTTATGTTCCGATTTTTATATCACTCCTGAAGCAGAAAAACAAAATTCCTAATCTTTCGGAGAATCAAACTGATGTCCACTTGATTGATAAATGGTTGGTTTAATCTGCTCAATCACCCACTTCCCTAATGACTTTCACCAAAAAATGTCTTTGATACATTACATAAAAATAAGATGAAAGTCATAATATATGATGTTTGGAAGTCTCTTCTATTGCACTCGTCATATACATAACTTTATAGTTCACTCTTAAAATTATGTCAAATATACATAGATGTTTTGTGTTGTGGTTAACAAGTCACATCTTGCTCCAACGCATACAAATTCTGGGTCACTGATCAAGCTGAAAAAAGTCAGCTATGAGTCACTGACCAATTTTAAGCCAAGTGCTGTTGGATAAAAATAGGTTTGCTGTATGGAAGTTATTGATTTATTTGCGGGTTATCATCATTGCACTCTGAATATGTCCATAGGTGCCCAGATCCCCTCCTCAGCAAGTGCCGCGGTGTCCAGCGGCTGATGACTCCAGTTCTGTGTTGGTTGATAAGTATTCTGATATGCCCACTAAGTTTCTCGCTTCTGGCTGTGCCCATCTTAACTCCCATATCTTTCATCCAAAGAAGTGATGTGGACTCATGGTTGTCGAAGTCCTGTGCCCTTCCCACATCTCAGAGGGCAATGATGATGTCCACCCGATCCATTGAAGTATGTAAGTGACAGTGACAGTGATAAACAAGTCTGAACTTATAGAACTGGAGTCATCAGTCGCTGGACACTGAGGGAATTGCTGAGGAGGGGATCTGAGCACCTATGGACATGTTCGGAGTGCAATGATGATGACCCGCAAATAACCCAATGGGATGATAAAAAATTCTTAACTGATGTATTCACAAACATTAATAGTGAAGCAAGAAAGTAAATCCATCTGAAACGAAATAAAGAATAATAACTTACCCAGACCAGATATACTTTGTTAAACCCAACCAGGAGCTGTCAGCTGAAGATGAAGTTTTTGGCACAACTACAACACGTCTTCTGTTACGAAGACAAGTCTGAAACAGAAATCAATCAGAAATGAACCAGCATTTTTTTTGGCCCTGTTAAGTTTCTGAAAGCAGTTTGTGACATTTTTGTGTGTTTTTATGTATATAAAAAAGTTCTTAATAGTTGAAACAAAACAGATCGTATCTGTGCTTCATTTAATTACTTTCTTCGCCTAGCAACAGTCGCTATAGAAATGTTTGCAGCAGTTCACTACTAAATAGGGAAGTCAGTTTTTATTTATTTATTTTTTTTTATTTCTGTTCTATTAATGTTTAAGGATAATTATTATACTTCTTTTCATTTATTTATAAATTTATTAAAAGAAAAAACATTAGCTTGTGGCACCATTTAAGCAAATCAAAGAGGGGGTCTTCGGCACAGTTAAAATTATGTAGTACCAGGGAAAAGTGCAAAGCGTCAGATGGGATGGGTTAAAAAGTACAATATAAAGATTATTTAGAAGAAGGATAATAAAACTTTTAATATGATTACTATCTATCTATCTATTGACCTTTCGAGCCATAGCCTGCCCATAGGGCATAGACCAAGATACTCCTTTCCTTATCTAAATTTTTATTCTAGCAGTTTTCAATTCTTTTAAAGATATTTTATCAAATCTCACCATTTGTCTCTGTTCTGTGCAAGCAGCTCTATCCTATTGAGGGAGCCGATTCCTGCTGCTCTTGCCTCTCTCATCAATGTTCTTCTCAGTCTCTCTGGGTCTTCCTCTTTTATCTACTGCTAATTTACACATTCTGTATCAGGTCTACGTTTCATTAACAAAATCATTTTTACGATAGCGGCTTGTTTAACCTCTGATCAACGGTTCTATACCAAGCCGGAGAAAAATAATTCCTCCATTTTGGATACAGCCAATATATATATAAACAAATATGATTACTACCATGGTCAAATATTTAAATTCTAAAACATCATGAACATCATATAAAGAACTAAATGTCATAGTATTTTTGAAAAAATAAATGTTGACCTGCCAGTTTTTGTTAGTAAATATAATAAATGTGTGGGAGGAAAGGATAGGTCTGATCAAGTAATTTCTAAATACAAATCTCTTAAGAAAACCAATGAGTACTGGAAAACTTTATTTTATAATTTTAGACATAGCTGGGTTAATGCTTTTATATTACTTGAAGAACATCAAAAACACCACCCAGATATACAGCTTTGGTATGGCCTAAGATGTATTGACAGCTTCACTGCACCAAGGAGCTCATAAAGAAACTTGCTGCTATAGATAGAACTATTACTGTCACACTGTTTGAGATTGTAATGAAAGTAAATGACTGCCATCCGGTTTTCCCAGCTATATCTGATTTATTACTAAATTGTTTTCTCTGTTACCAAGGAGGAAAAAAACAGAGAAATAAATGAAAAGTAAAATTATGTTAAGCATGCAATAAGCATTTCTGCCTCAGCAGCAAGATAGATTGTCTTCAGTCTTATTAATCATAATATGACTGATAACAGATGCAGATGTTTTTCTAACAAACAGGTTTCTTTCATTTATTGCATGTTAGGGTTTGTGTATGAAAGTGTGTAAGTGCAAGCATTTGTGTGTGTACATGCATGTAAATATCTTACTGAATTAAAATTATATTATATTTTATAACCTTTGTGAATATATATATATAACACATAATATAATTTTTTTCATTTCTTTTCAAATGAAACATGGTTAATTTCATTTCTAACATTAAGTGTGTAGTTGTAGATGTATCTGTATAACATAGTGAGCAATTGCACTATTATTTATCAATGTTACATGAATTTTTAAAATGTGTACTACTAACTTTTTTTTCCAAAGTATTTTCATTGATTTATGTAAAAATGAATGTCGCAAATGACTGAATTAAAGATTTTCATAATAATCTTCATACATTTTTGTGTCCCTTCTTGGTAACTATCTTGTGTGTTTTCGGATCAGTATTCATATTTAGTAACAAAGAAATTAGGACACATTACCAAGTTAACACATTCTAGTTCCAAAAAAACATTAACATTAAACAGAAGCTCATCCAATCCCCTATTCAGAAATATATAATAAGCCTAGGTTCAGATGAAAGATTACTTAAGTGGTTGTCCACAAATATGAACCTGAAATATTCAAAATTACTTAAAAAAAAAAAAAAAAAAAAAAAAAAAAAAAAAAAAAAAAACCAAGGACTTCTCATCATCATGATGTGCCATACCAGTTGGTGTAGGTGATCATGTCCTTCGACAATCTTCTATCTACAGTGCATCGTATCAGTTCTGTTGTTGACTGCATTCCATGCCATGACACCAATCTATCCAGGATTTCCTCTCTTTGTCGTCAGCGATCTCTCTTTCCTTGTATTTTGCCAGTTGTAACCAAGTATTCCAACTTTCCTCTTCTTATGATGTGCCCAAAAAATGTTGATTGTTTCATCCTGATATTTTTTAGGAGCTCCCTTTTGTGTTGGCCTCTTTGAGAATTTCCTCATTGGTCTTTTTAGCTGTCCAGGTTATTTTCAACATTCTTCTGAGAAATCCCAATTCTGTGGTCTCTAATTGTATTTTCATTTGTTTATCTACTGTCCATGATTCACTTCTATAGATCAGAATTGGTTCTATATAGCACTGATGAACTCTCTCTCTCACTTCTATTGACATAGATTTGTTGCATAAGATTTTTTCATTTTCTGAAATGCTATTTTGGCCTGAGCTATTCTGCTTTTTATTTCTGTGTTGCATCTTCCATGTGATGTTATTATTGTGCTCAAGTATTTGAAGCGTTGCACATGTTTCAGATTTGTCCTGTTTATATTTATGCTGCACGACGGTGATGATTGTTTCTCTGATATGACCATTACGTCTGTTTTCTTACTATTCAGACTGAAACCTTTTTCTTCTTCTAGGAGTTAAATAACATTGAAGTTGTTGTACAACTGACAAATTAAAGGAAAAAAATAGGGAGATGTGATGGTGAATTCCTTTTAGTAATGAGAGACAAAAAATTGAGAATTTTGGTAGAATGTGGTTCAAAGGTAATGTGCCACCTTCATGGTATTGCATTGGCATAATGAAATGATGGGCTACTGCTGTAAATAAAATAGATTCCCCTACTTTATACATTTGAATTATCTAAGAGAAAGAAGATGAGGCTGACATTTTATGGTACTAGACAATGAAAGAAATACCAGAGCAACATTGAAAGCAATGACAAACTGCATTAAGAAAATAACTTCTTGTTTGATCTCAAGATTTACTCCCAAAAGCCTTTCACATTAGACATCAAAAGCTTAAAATCTGAATTGTTTTCTTGCCTTAGGTAAGTTGCATTTCAAGGTGAATCAGTCTCATTTATTTAAGATTTAAGTTAAGGTAAATAGACAAAGTTTATCTAGATAATAACAAATGACACACGATTATGTATTAACTTAAGTAATGATGATGAAATATGGTGACAAAAATTAACATTATCAAAAAACAATTTGTTTAAATTTGATGGTTTTTTTAAACTTGTCTAGGCATGTGTATGAGTAGTATGGTACTAGTTCAGTTCAGTGTGTAAATTATATGGTAATTGTTTAATTTTTTTGTATACAAATGGGAAGGTACTAGTTTAGTTCAGTGTTAAAATGGCATAGTAATGGTTTAGTCTGGTATACAAGTGAGATGGTACTAGTTTAGTTCAGTGTGTAAATGTCTAGGTAATGGTTCAGTTTTGTATATAAGTAGGATGATAATAGTCTAGTTCAGTGTGTAAATTACATCTATCTATCTATCTATTGACCTTTCGAGCCGTAACCGGCCCATAGGGCGTAGACCAAGATACACCTTCTCCTATATGAATTTTTGTTCTAGCAGTTTTCTTTTAAAGATATTTTATCAAATCTCGCCATCTGTCTCTGTTCTGTGCAAGCAGTTCTATCTCATTGAGGGAGCCGATTCCTGCTGCTCTTGCCTCTCTCATCAATGTTCTTCTCAGTGTCTCCCTGGGTCTTCCTCTTTTTCTTTTACCTGTTGTTTCCCATATGAGGGCTTGCTTTGCTATTCGATTATTATCTCTTCTCATCACATGTCCAACGTATGACCATCGTCTTTTCTTTATTACTGAAGATATTAGTGGTTGATTGGCGATTTCTCTAATTTCCTCGTTTGTTTTGAATTCGTTCCATTCTATACCAAGTATTTTCCTTAGACATTTATTTTCGAATGCGTTCAACTTTGTTTCTATATCTCTTGTTGTTTTCCAGCTTTCACACGCATACGTAAGGGTTGATAGTACATTTGATTTGAATAGCCTAAGTTTTGTGTTTGTGCTAATGAGTTTTGATTTCCACAACTTTTCAAGGCTTCTGAAAGACATTGCTGCTTTAGCCAGTCTGATTCTAATTTCTTTGCTCGTATCCCCTTCTCGATCAATGTGACTTCCAAGATAGATAAAGTGATCGATCTCTTCTACTGGTTTGTTTTCCATGTATATTTTGTCACTTGTTGGAATTAAACTTTTCATGACTTTAGTCTTTTCATGATTGACCTCAAGCCCAATTTTGCTGGCTATTGATGATAGTTCATTTGTGTTTTCCTGCATCGTTTTTATCTGATTGCTGATGAGAACTATGTCATCAGCAAAGTCCAGGTCCTCCAAATGGTCTCCTTGTATCCATTCGATGCCTTTATTACCAGTGCAGCATTTCTTCATTATGAAGTCCATAACAATTCCAAATAACAAGGGCGATAAAATACATCCTTGTTTAACCCCAGTTTCTATTGGGAAACATTCGCTCAGTCCTTCCTCTGTTCGAACTGCACATGTGTAACCATCATACATGTCTTTGATAATATTTATGATTTTTGATGGTAAGCCATATTGTAAATTACATGGTAATGGTTTAATTTTGTATACAAATGGGATGGTAGTAGTTTAATTGCAAAAGCCAAAGCATCCCTTCAAGCACTGCTAAGCATACAGGGAATATGGTGCACATTTTTGGTGCTGTGGTCGGTATCATGCCAGGCTGCCTTTACTTTACAGAAAAATATCTGGTAGCCATTTATAGAAGCTGAGTGAATCAGAAATTCTTGTTAGTTTGAAAAAATTTGCCACATATGGGAATCAAGGACACCTCTGATCAATATTAGAGTTCACCAACCACCTATACGTTGGTACTAGTTTACATAAATTTAAATTTAATAAAGGAAAATGTGATACTCTTCCCTTACCTTGCACATAAACACCTTGTTCCCATAAGCACTATGATATTCACACAGTTTTCCCTCGCCTGCATTATGGGGTTCTACATCAGTATCATGATTCATGCTCAAAGTACAACGAGTTCTGAAAAAGACCATAGCAAAAATTTATACTATCCTGGAAAAAATCAAAAACATTTGGAGTATAATGTCAACATTTCACATATCTTGAAACATATTATTTTTCTTTATTCTGTCACATAAGAATATAGTGGAATAATCAGAGCATTAAACGATTAGGATTACATTGACTAAGAAAGATGAAAATAGCTATTGCCATTAGGATACGATCATCATTTGGGCATTAATGACTAGGGCACAGCTGAAATAGTCTGCAGTGTGCTCTTCTGAGGTGGAAATTGATGGTCTGGGAATGCTGTAGCAGCAGGTATATTGGATCCTGCATGTTGTTTATTTGCAGCTTTTGATTTTAATTTGTTCAGCATGTTTCTTGTGATGGTCTCTACCTCTCTGTAGTTCACTGAATGAGTGTATTAGAACTAGCGACAGTCAGTGGGTTTGAAACTTGAGGGGGTTTGAAACTTATGGTGGCCAGAATGTGAGGCAGAACTTTTAGGTTGACCTTTAACCTGTTGATCTGCAACATTAAATTACTGCAATTTACGTTATGTAAAACAGCTCCTAAAATTATTGTCCTAAATCAACATAATTACATCATAATACCTTTGTTATTGACATTATAAGCTATGAAAAAAAAAACATGGATTTGCTGTTAATTAAAATCTCTTACAATTTTGTTCAAGATATATGTAAAGATGCAGCACAGTGATTCTAAGTATGCCTTAGATAAGATTGTCTCCTATTGGCTCTACATATATATGTTTCGGTAAAGAGATAGAATACCTTCTTATTTACTGCTCACCAGTTGTCATAGTAACCAGGAACTAATTGCAGAAATGGCCTACTCAGTTCTCATACGCACTGTGAGGTTGATAGAAAGCATTGTACACTTGGAGTAGGTTTGACCTCCACAGTCATTGAAGCCAATTTATTAGTAATAGCTTGAATTATTTGACTATATCACTGCTGTACTTTTGAACATGGTGGCTGGTTTTAGATTGACATTTAACTCATTGAGCTGGAAAATGATTGTTTTATGTAAAAAAACAGTAGAGCCCCTGTCACGCCAAGTGGCGTATAGGGGATATGGTGTTAGTGACCATAAATTTTACAGACAAAAAGCACATGCTTTTTGGGGTCATGTGGTCGGTATTACGCTCGATCGTGTTATGTATTTTGATAAAATATTACTGGAGTCATGGCCTCCATTGCCTCCTCTGAATATCTACAGCTGCAATTAACCCACCAGCCAAGTCAAGCTCAGAAAGGATATTAACTTTACATTATCTGTCATCCCATTTATTGCCCAATAATAAAAATATACCCAGTAGATACCGCTACAAGGCATTTGGCAATAGAGGAAGAGCCCACAAGCTACTCAATAACCATTAACTAATAAACCAATCAAAAGCACATACTTGCAGGCAAGACACCTACTCGTGCAGGTAAAGTACTGGTCAGGAAAAGTATTCAGCTGTAGTGTCTCAATCTTCTGACTGAACTTGTTATTCAGAGCCTTTACAAGATATCCAGAAATACAAATCAATGTTAAACCTTTACAAGATATCCAGATATACAAATCAATGTTAAGCCTTTACAAGATATCCAGATATACAAATCAATGTTAAACACCTTTACAGGATATCCAGATATACAAATCAATGTTAAGCCTTTACAAGATATCCAGATATACAAATCAATGTTAAACCTTTACAAGAAATCCAGAAATACAAATCAATGTTAAACCTTTACAAGATATCCAGATATACAAATCAATGTTAAACCTTTACAAGAAATCCAGATATACAAATCAATGTTAAACCTTTACAAGATATCCAGAAATACAAATCAATGTTAAACCTTTACAAGATATCCAGAAATACAAATCAATGTTGATAAATTCGGTTACACTTCTTATGTAAACATCAATTATTGACAATGGACGGAAGGACAGACAAACTGATGGATGGATTTGCTGTTAATTAAAGTCTCTTACAATTCTGTTCAAGATATTTATATGTAAAGATGCAGCACAGTGATTCTAAGTATGCCCTAGATACACATGCGCACGTGCATACACACAAACATCCACGACTTATAATGAGGTTACGTTCAGAAAACTCATTGTAAATCAGAAATATTGTAAATCAAAAGTAGCATATCTTGGCCAATTCTGGATTAGACTTCCGGAATTCCATACAATTTATAATCTATTCATGTTTTGTTTCATTCTCCTACATTTAATGAAACAAACATGGCTAATATAGAAAATAACATATATTTTGTGTGTGTGTTTGGCATTTGGTGTTTTGACAGACAATTGATTGCAAGCAATCATTGGTTCTCAGTTGTTCAATAATATGTTAATATATTGAGCTGGATACTGTTTTGGTGTGCGTGCAGCTTCTCTCGTGGCTGATTCCGCCAATATTGGATCAACAAATGAACAAGGTCCATTTGCATTACTAGCATTTCCTTTCTCTGTTGTACCTTTAATTATTTCTGCACATCGCCATATGTTACAATCTGTTACCATATTACCTCAATCCCTTTTCACTGATAGAATATTATCTCTCAATATCTGAACAAGGAAGTATCAGTGACTATTTCAAATATATAGTAAGGGCTGTATGTATTATAATGCCTATGTATGTATGTACAGCCTTTTGGTATCTTCATTGATGGTTGGTAGCAAGCAATCATGATTGGTCAGTAGTTTGGTAATATATTTGTGTTTTTTGCTTCTTTCTGTTTTACTGAGCAGCTTCACTTATGACTCAATTTGCCAATATTGTATCCTAACGAGGATGGAAATGAAATTTCCATTTGCCTACTAAGCCTGGCTGAATAATATAGAGATAGTGCTCTGTCCAAAATGTACTTGCACCCTCTTGACTCCTTTTTGAAGTGTTCCAAAGGAGGGATGAAGTTCTTACTTTCCAAACCAAAGTTTGAGTTGCATGGGATGTCAGAAGATGAATAATATAGAACCTACTGCCTTAGGGTCCCTCCCTCCACATTTTCTGACTCAATTTACTCCCATAGTCTTCAAACTCTCTTGAGTCTTCTCACAAGGCAGTGAGTGAGCTGGACAAGAGAACCACTATCAGAAATAGGTGAATAATAGGTAGTTAAATCAATGACCTATCATCAACAGGACATGATTGAAAAGAAGAATAAATATCACAAGGAGTACAATGAGAATTTCACTATCCCCCAGCCTGCCAGAAGTTAAACAATCACAACAGGCACCATCTGAAAACTATTCCAAGCAGTCCACAGCATACAATCAGTGTATTTTGAAACAGCACATGCCCTATCATAAAACACTGTCCATTACAAAGATGCCAACCTGAACAATGAGCCTCCATTATAATATTAAGAAATACAGCAGCTCTATGAAAACATTTTTTATGTCAATATAAGTTCAATTATTTCCAGCCTGAATTTTTCTTATCTTACTTCTTTTTACTCTACATAATTACTCAATAACCATATCATTATATGCCATGTCATGTTATACTGTAGAGGCAAGGCAACTGACAACAACAAAGCTGGAAGCCATCAGCAACTCATAACTGATGGCTTGTGTCAAGATCGGTGAATTAGAACCATGCAGACTGTTCTCCACCTCTTTGCAGTGCCTCCATAAACAGACCAACCAGTCTAGTCTGGCCAAGTGATGAGGGATTAAGAGAGAAGGTAACTCTGTACTAAAAAATACCATTCTAAAGTTGAATGTGTTGAGCCAAAAGATGCAAACAAACCACAACATATCTATGCTCACTTAACATCCTTTAAGGGCGGATGACAATGAGAGCTATTAATTCCTTAAGTAATCATTGGATGAATGCCAGAAAGAAAGAGAGAAAGAATCCAGGTCCTAGAGTTCCTTGCAATTTATTTTTCTTAATGTTTTGATTTTCCAAGATCTACCTACATGTCCCGTTAATTCTGCTGGTCATTAAAAAAGAAATTGTAGCCACCAATCTCATAATTAATGTTATTTTATAGTTTTATTTACTTCTTTGTCGCTCATGATTTGAAGCACCTTTGTCAAAAACAACACTTCTGCTGCAGTGAGTAATGATATTGTTACAATTAAAAAATAAAATATTTGAAACACTTTTAGCACCATTAAATAAGCATTTATTGAATTATTTTATTGTTTGCAATATTGCACATATAATTTATTTGTGGCTTTCAGATGTATATTTTTGTACCAGTGGTATACTTCTATCTACACTATTCCAGAACTATGTTTCTGGAACCAACATATGGAGGTGGTGTAGAATCAGCCCAAGTAAACTTATCCTGATGCCAGCAGTCAGCTATGAGTCATTGACTGCTACTGGCTCATTTACTGATCTCTGTCAGCTATGAGTCATTAGCTGCTACTGGCTCATTTACTGATCTCTGTCAAAAATACAAAAAGTACAAAGTCATAACATGTAAATTTAATTTAAAACTAGCAGCTCATAGCTAGCTAACATACCTTTAACGATTGGAAGATGATTTCTGGTCTACGAGCAGCCCGTACAGATGTGTCTTTAATCTGAGTGATGATGCAGCTCTGGAGCTTACTAAAATCTGTTGGAGGTTTGACTGTCTTAACGCCAACATAACAAATCTTTGGAAATGCTTCCACAGGGTTATCACTTGACTTAAACATCTGCCTCACAATCCCATCAGCTGATATATCTATCAAATGAGTTGAAATATAAACAGAAGTATCACATCTAGCCAAGATTAATGAGAACAGACTAATAAAACTCAGACACCAAGAACATGAAAATATTAAGAAACTGAGATAACACAGAAACACAGTAACCAAAAAAATGCTGTGCTGAAGTCAGATGTGTTAGGCAGAAAGGTGCATATAAACACAACCAAGCATCTATGCCCACTTATCCTTTCAAGGGCAGATGGTGAAGAGGTCTATTCATTTTTTTTGTAGCCAACTGATGAGCACCAGAAACATGAAAATATTAAGAAACTGAGATAACACAGAAACACAGTAACCAAAAAAATGCTGTGCTGAAGTCAGATGTGTTAGGCAGAAAGGTGCATATAAACACAACCAAGCATCTATGCCCACTTATCCTTTCAAGGGCAGATGGTGAAGAGGTCTATTCATTCTTTTTGTAGCCAACTGATGAGCACCAGAAAGCAAGGGAGATATCCATTTATCCCTTTTTCATAATCAGGGAACAGCGATAGTTCATTGGTTAATGAACTGAAATACCAAAGACAAGAGGTTGGGTTCAATCCTAATCTACTGTGGTTTCTATATAACATTTTCCTATCTTTTCTTCAGTGTTCCACACTTTAATTTACCTATTAGTTGTTCCCTGTAAGATAGTTCTTGCTAGGCTTGATGAGTTGGATATATGACTATATTATTTGAGTCTGCGTTTCTTCAAGATACTCAGAAGGTTTTCATAAGGATGGACTATATGTTTCATAATGGTCAGAAGGTTTTCATAAAGACATAGTCATGTGTTTCTTAATGGTCAGAAGGTTTTTAAAAGGACGGACTATGTGTTTCATAATGTTCAGAAGATTTCTAAAAAGACGGAGTATGTGTTTCATAATGGTCAGAAGGTTTCTAAAAAGACGGACTATGTGTTTCATAATGGTCAGAAAGATTTTATAAGGACTGTGTGTTTCATAATGGTCAGAAGATCTTGATAAGGATGGTCTATGTGTTTCATAATGATCAGAAGGTTTTCATAAGGGCTATCTGTTTCATAATGATCAGAAGGTTTTCATAAGGGCTATCTGTTTCATAATGGTCAGAAGGTTTTCATAAAGACTATGTGTTTCATAATGGTCAGAAGGTTTTTATAAAGACTATGTGTTTCATAATTTTTTTTTTTTAAAGTACCCCCGTCACGCCAAGTGGCGTATAGGAAAATATGGTGTTAGTGACCCTATATTTTACAGACCTTCAGCGCATGATTTTTGGGGTAATGTGGTCAGTATTATGCCCGTGCTGCTTTACTTTCCCAGAAAAAAATCCGGTACCCATTTAAGGCTGGGTGAACCCGGAAGCCGTCGGTTGGGATCGAACCCTACCCCTTGTCCGTGGTAGTCCAGTTCACTAACCACTGAGCTATCGCGGCTCCCTGTGTTTCATAATGGTCAGAAGATTTTCATGACTATCTGTTTCATAATGGTCAGAAGGTTTTCATAAAGACTATGTGTTTCATAATGGTCAGAAGGTTTTGATAAAGACTGTTTCATAATGGTCAGAAGGTTTTCATAAAGACTATGTGTTTCATAATGGTCAGAAGATTTTCATGACTATGTGTTTCATAATGGTCAGAAGGTTTTCATAAGGATGGACTATGAGTTTCATAATGGTCAGAAGGTTTTCATAAGGACTTATGTGCTTCCTGTTTCTGTTATGAATCAATGTGTTGAAAATACAAACTAATGAACACTTTCCCTCAAAATATGGAGAAATAAATACAAAAGAGAGTCAAAATATGTGAAATTAATCATGAACAAACCTTTCTTGTCTCCAAGAACATCTGTATGGGTTGTTTCATGAAATACAACAAGTGTTGGTCCTAAATCTGACTCAGATATCCCATATTTTTGTGATGCAAACTGGAGTTCTTGTTTGAAATGCTTGAGATAAGCTTGAGAAGCATTGCTAAGAAACACAAACATATCTGTATGTAGTCGCTCAGCTCGTGTGCGATAGATCACTAAGTCAGAAATAGCAAGCACTTTCAACAAAAGTCTATATCGCTGATTTTCATTGGAGGATGAGCCCAGAAGACCCTCTGTGTCTATGATTATTGCCTTGTATTGCATGTTTAATGAACACCAGACTCCAAGTGTGCATGATGACTGACTGGGGGATGTCTTGAAGGCTTCGTGGCCCCCAAAGAATGTATGATTTAAGGTATATGACTTTCCATCTCCAGTATTGCCAAATATTGAGACTACTTTAAAAGTATCACTCTTGCTGCAGCCCAGCTTATCTATAAATTCACTTGCATCTGCCACCTGTTTTGGAAACCAAAACAAAAAGGAATAATTACAATAAATAAGAAATGTTATTAATGTGAAAAATATACAAGGTTAATATAAATATTTTAATACAACGGAGCTCCAGTATTTGTATACCTCTCTCTACAATTTGGAATTCTTGCAAATTCTTCTAGTACAATTTAACTCTTGAATTCCTATGTTGCCCTGGAATTTGTACATTTTGTCCATCCCAAATGTCATATGGTTTGAGAAATTTTGTTTGTTTTCTTTTTAATTTTTGATGACATGTGATATATTTTAATTTTTCTCATTTGTTTTTATTCATTTACAGCACTGAGATTACAAAACACTGAAGAAATTTTTTTAAAAACAAGAAGCATAATGGTAGTAGCATGAGGCAGCTGAAGATAAGAAGGACTTTCTTCACTGCAGGAGGAGGAGAAGGAAAGGAATAAGAGGAGCTCTTCTATTACAAAAATTAAAGAACTGGGTTACCATTTGAAAAAATAGAAACACACAACTGGTTAGAAGAATGGCATCCTAACATTGCTGAGGCCAGTCAATGGCAGTTTTGTTGATGATCCTCAAAACATTTTGTTTTCATTATCAAAAACTGATAATAATTGACAAGATTTAACAAAAAGAATCTTCTACCAACTTCCAAGCATCTTCTTCTATAAAGAATCAGAAATGAGAAAATACTCTAGAATCATAACCAAATATTTTATTTTATGGAAGGTAGAAGTTTTTATTTAAGAAAATATTTAGAAAAAACCAAAATGTCTATTACAATATTTTCTGGTAGTCATATGTTTTGTTTATAACAGGACAGGACCATTTCTTTCATACTTCCCAAAAATCTTGTCATTTTGATAAAAATGTTGTTTGTGCACCCTTTATTTAAAAAGAATTGTAAGAACTGATGAACTCTCTCTCTCTCTCACTTCTATTGACATAGATTTGTTGCATAAGATATTTTTCATTTTCTGAAATCCTATTTTGGCCTGAGCTATTCTGCTTTTTATTTCTGTGTTGCATCTTCCATCTGATGTTATTATTGTGCCCAAGTATTTGAAGCGTTGCACATGTTTCAGATTTGTCCTGTTTATATTTATGCTGCACGACGGTGACGATTGTTTCTCTGATATGACCATTACTTCTGTTTTCTTACTATTCAGACTGAGACCTTTTTCTTCTTCTAGGAGTTCTAGGAGTTAAATAACATTGAAGTTGTTGCAGAACTGACAAATTAACTGACAAACTTTTTAATGTTTTTAAATAAAAACGACATTTACATTTTTTAACTTTTACTAAATTTATTTAGTTTCAAGTCTTTTTCTATTTAAGATTTTATGAAAAGGTTTTGAAAGATCTAAATTTGCTGTGCATGATTACTTCATATGAGACATACTAAAGGTATGATCATGGTAAAATTCAGTCCCTCTCTATAACTACCTAAAATTTTGTGTGGTTTGTATCAATGAGGAATAATGATAAGCTCAATATTTATAACCCTAGATTACAATTCCTACTTGTGACTGACGTTGTTACATTTTGAAGTGAAAATTACTACCACTTAATTGTAAAATTAGGAGCTATTTAGAAAAAAAGTATTTTCTTCAAACTTTTGACACAGCTGTGTGTTTACCAAAGGAGAGACACAGGGACTCGAATTTCTTCACTCAGGTTGATTTATGACCTGAAATTTGATTGCTTGGACTGGACATGTTACACTGTCTATTGATATGGCCACCATAAGTTCGTCAGCATGTTCAGCTACCTCATAGTGTTATTTGCTACATTTCTCAAATTGCAAAGGGTTGTTTGATGTCAGCTGACGACCGAGGAAATTTCCCTGGTCACAGAAAAATGAAAAAAAGGAAAAACAATTTTTTTTTAATTAAAATTTTTTTTTAATTAAACAAAAAAGAAAAAAAAATTAAGTTGAACATTTACAAAATTTTGTCACATTATACATGATTGTATTTCACGCAGTCAGAAAAAAAAATAAAACATTAAAGAAAACAAATCTAAACTCAGGGGTCACTGGAAGTAGTAATTAGGAAGGTACATGAAAGGGGGAAATATTTTACCATGGTAAGCTGTCAAATTTTGAAGAATTTATATTTTGATGTAATTTTTATGGCAGTACTGTAATCTAGGGTTAAATAATTAAACTTGTAAACAATTGTCTTACTTTTCCATGAATAAAAAATAATATATAACCTCCATCTGTCTAATTTTTGCCACTCCAACGTCCTGTTTCTGTCACAAGGAAATATAGTCAACCTACTTATTTAACTCAGAAAACATTACATGTTAGTACAATAACCAGTATATTCTTCTACATACCTGCAGGGTCTCTTGGTCATCCACTAAAAGAAAACTTTTATGCACCTCACAAATGTTTCGTTTTGTAGGTTCTTTGTCTCGAGCACTGGATAACCCTGCCCCTTGACACAGATCAGGAATGCTAGAGTTGCTGTGATCTGAATGAAAACTCGTACTACCAGCAGCAAATTCCATCTGACTGCTAAGGCTATGAGATTTAATAATCTCTTGAGGATATGAACAAAATATTAGACAATCATTCTCATCTGCTAACGAAAATGGTGCTTGAGGTTTTATCATATTAATTGCAGTGAGTGACACTGAGTTTCTTGATACACTTTAGAAGCTCGTAAAATTAAACGCTTTCTTACTTGTGTTTCTTTTCTTGCTGCTTTTCAAATGATTAGTTACTGAAACAGAAGATCGCTCTGCTCTGAGATGTATTGTATGTAAGTAGCAAATGTCAAAAGAGATCACATCAAAAAATTGTAATTGCATCTCCACATATACTGATACAATGAAATAAAATCTGTTTTCTCCACAGAACCACAGGCTTCACATCAACTGGCTTCCGAAATTACTAATTTAATTAATTATGGTTTATTCTGTTTAAATAATTTCAATAGATATTTACTAAATCAACTTTTATATATAAATAAATGAATAAAATATTAAGTATCCATAAGGAATGATCCACACTGAAATCCACTTTTTAGTATTTAGTGTTTACTGTTAGTACACAACAACAGTGTGTGTTAGTGTTAACTGTTACATACGTTACACTCACGGACTCAATTTACTAGTGTCTACAGTACATACTTAGTACTACTAATGACTACTGTCACTCTTGTGTCTACAAAATAATAATCAAAAACAATAATTTCACCACCATTATCATAATTGAAATTAAAACTAGGCAGCTAATAGTTACAATTGTTACTTTTAATGATAAATTTCAAAGTAATAATTATCATTTATTTAAAAATGTATAGTAACAGTTTAAACATTGATGGCAAGGATCTGCGAATCATAAATAACATATACTGGCAACAAACAGCAACTATATGAATTAGCAACGAAACAGGACAATTTCAATTTATAAAACAAGGAGTCAGACAAGGCTGTGTTCTGTCACCAGATTTGTTTTCACTTTACAGCGAACATATTATGAGATCAATAGCAGACAAAAAAGTAATTGAAGTCAACGGTCATAACATAAATAATTTGCGATATGCGGATGACACAGTCTTAATAGTAGAGACAGAGAATGAACTACAAGAAATGATAGACATAATAGTAAAAGAAAGCAATAAGAAAGGTCTCAGTCTGAATAGTAAGAAAACAGAAGTAATGGTTATATCGAAGAAACAACCATCACCATCATGCAGCATAAAAATAAACAAGACAAATCTGAAACAAGTGCAACGTTTTAAATACTTGGGCACAATAATAACATCGGATGGGAGATGCACCACAGAAATAAAAAGCAAAATAGCTCAGGCCAAAAAAGGATTTCAGAAAATGAAAAATATCTTATGCAACAAATCTATGTCAATAGAAATGAGAAAAAGAGTTCATCAGTGCTATATTATACTATACTATTATATGCAACAAATCTATGTCAATAGAAATGAGAAAAAGAGTTCATCGGTGCTATATTATACTATTATATGCAACAAATCTATGTCAATAGAAATGAGAAAAAGAGTTCATCGGTGCTATATTATACTATTATATGCAACAAATCTATGTCAGTAGAAATGAGAAAAAGAGTTCATCGCTGCTATATTATACTATTATATATAGAACAAATTCTGACCTATGGAAGCGAATCATGGACAGTACCGCGGACGACAAAGAGAGAAAATACTGGATTATCCAATGGATAGCTTGGACTGGTGTCATTAAGAACATTAACTATGATTAACTGTCAATCAATACGTCATCACGTCATGAAAAACAGTCAACAACTTCAACAGAACTATACTGATGCACTGTTGACTCTGTAGACAGAAGATTGTGGAAGAACAAGATCGCCTACGCCAACCGGTATGGCACATGATGATTAATGTAGCAGTTGTAAACAGTCACTGAGCTGAACTCTTACTTACAGAACACTGGCAGAATAGAATTATATATTATTATTAAACTTAAACTAAAACACTTAGTCTACTCAGTCTACTGAGTCTGACGGAGCCAGCCTGATTTTTTTTTCTTTATCAACTTTATGGTTTTTCATCGAAAGTTCTTTTTGGTGACCCTTGGCCTGGGCCTATATAGATTTTTGTTTCATCATTCTATAAGAGTCCTTGGTAATTGACGAATTTAGCAGAATGAATCACTTTCTCGCTGATACACCACTTTGACTATTTTTTTTTATTTACTTTCTGGAAGTCAGGGATTCCCCTAAATGTTGTGTTGCTCTATGTCACTTCCGGCAAACGCCTCTTAATTAAAACTATGGTACAGATATTAAGAAACAAATATTCATCACGGAAGGCCCTTGATTTTGCAGAATACATATTTCTTCTCTGTAGCAAAGTGTACTTCATGAAAAAAAAAAAAAAAAAAAAAAAAAATTCCTGCCATCAATGGCTAGAAAAATATAACTTGAGATCAACAAAGAAAAGGTGAACGCAAAAGTAATGAAAAATAAAATCCGGCCATTATCAGATTGAATGTCCTTTGCAGAATGTTGCATTCACCACATCCAGTCTGAAAGAGTCTCTGTCTCTACTTCTTCTGTTGTCAAGTTCAATGCCTCCTTGATATCTTAAAATCACCTTCTACTTGGTCCGCCCCTGGTGCGTCGCCAGAACCATGCTTTCATTATTGTTATTTCCACCCTTCTGTGCCTTTTGACTCGACCATCATCATCATCAAGTACCGGGCCTGCTGGCGTAGGTGATCGTGTCTCTCCACAACTTTCGATCTCGACAGTTATTTATCATTTCTGTTGTTGACCTTCTGCCAAGCCATTCTCTTAAGCTGTCTAGTATCTTTTCTCTTTGCTTCCCTCTATCTCTTCGATCCTCAAATTTCACAGTTGTTACAATATATTCCAGCTGTTCTCTTCTCATTACATTGCCAAAAAATGATGATTGTTTCTTCCTAATATTGGAAATTAGCTCTCTTTTTGTTTTGGCCTCTTTCATAACGTTTTAATTACTCTTTTTAGCTACCCATGGTATTCTCGACATTCTTCTGTAAAACCACATTTCTACAGACTCAAGTGATCTTCTTGTCTGTTGTCCTATTGTCCATAATTCACATTCATATGTTAAGACTGGCTCTACATAACATTTAAGAACTCTTTTTCTTGTTTCTATTGTCAAAAATTGATTGCATAGTATCTTCCTCATTTTTTGGAAAGCTGCTTTTGCCTGAGCCATTCTGCATCTCACCTCTTTTGTACATCTTCCGTTTGAGATTAACAAAGTTCTCAATTATTTAAATTCATTTACCTGTTTCAATATTGTTCCACTTATCTTTATTTTGCACTGAGGTGATGTCTTTTTCTTTGTTTTTACCATTACTTCTGTCTTTCTGCTATTAAGGCTAAGTCCTTTATTTGTGCTTTCTTTCACGATAATGTCCAACATTTCTTATAACTCATTTTCACTCTTTGCGATTAAGACTGTATATCAGCATAAAAAAAAAAAAGTAAAGTACCCCGTCACGCCAAGTGGCGTATAGGGAAATATGGTGTTAGTGACCCTATATTTTACAGACCTTCAGCACATGATTTTTGGGGTAATGTGGTCGGTATTACGCCGTGCTGCTTTTACTTTCCCAGAAAAAATCCGGTACCCATTTAAGGCTGGGTGAACCCGGAGCCGTCGGTTGGGATCGAACCCTACCCCTTGTCCGTACCCCTTGTCCGTAGTAGTCCAGTTCACTAACCACTGAGCTATCGCGGCTCCTACTAATTTTTAGGGAATTAGTAAAACCCAGGTGTCCTCGCCAGGATTACGAAACCCGGCTGTTGCCGTGGTAAGCCAACCGCCTATCGATTGCGCTAACCGGACACCCTCCGTATATCAGCATACCTTAGATTATTTATATTATGACCTCAGATTCCAGGCATGCCCTTATGGATCTTAAAATAATCTCACTATAATATTAAACGCGACCATAGTATTTATATTTCCTCTGTAGAATGATGTTTATAAGCCAGTTATTTTTAATTATTAAATCTTTTAATGTCTTCATCGCTCTTTTTCATTACTTAAGGAATCTTACGGATTTTTCTGTAGCATTTTGTTTCGAATGAATCGACTTTCGTCCTTACTATTTGTGAGATTGTTCATGATTCACATCTGTATGTTGCTATCGGTAGAAGATGCATGTCCTTAGTCATTTTAATTTTACCGTCTTGCCGGTATTGTACTGCATGTTCTTCATGGTGTTTGAATTTTGTGTTGCTATTGTTAATTTTCTTTTGATCTCTTTCTGACAGTCTCCATTGTTAGTTACTACATCTCTCATATATTCATAGAAGAATCATCATTGAGTGCAGTCTCTACATCGAAGGTTGGCTACCATGTAGCGCCATTGCGCTTTGTATCTTGCTTTGATTGTGCAGGTTGTCATAGGCTGACTTGTCCATCTTTTGATGTTACTCGTCCATGTTAGTTTTGGTCTGCCTCTTTTACCTTGTATTTTCCCTTCCAAGATTACTTTTAATCGGCTATTATACCTTTTAACATGCTCCAATAAACTCATTTGTCTTGTTCTAATAGTATTTAGTAGTTCTCTTTTCATTTTTAGTTGTTTTAAGACCTCATCGTTTTTCTTTTCTTTCCATCTACTTCTTCCTATTCTTTTATAAATCCACATTTCAAAGGCTTCAATTTTCTGTTCTGTTTTCTTGTCTAATGTCCATGTTTCTGCATCATACAGGAATGTTGAGAATATATAATTTTTTTGCCATTCTTAGTTTTAGTCCTGGTGTTATTTGTTTTAATGTTAGTATTTTTTCATGACATTAAAATTACTTTTTGCCATTCCTATTCTTTTGTTTATTTCAGTTTTGTTTTCCATCACTGGTTATAGTACGCCCAAGGTAGTTGTAGCTCTAAACTGTCTCCAGCTATTCCTTCAATGTTTTTTATATCAACTTGTAAGTTTTGAGTTTGGGCTATATCACAGATTGTGATAAATGATAATAAAGCGCGGCTGTTATAACAAAATATAATTTTGCGTACACGTTTAGACGTCAATACATAAAAAAGCGAACTTACATGGTATACGGTGGATAGGCGGCGGGAACCATTGAAGGCTATGGTAAGAGTGTTCCTTGTTGCAGTTTCCTCATATTCCAAGTCCGGCTTGTTGCAGGAGCTACTGAGTCAAGTGCTCTGTGCACACCGTGAGCTCTGAGTCTCATCCGTTTTGATCCTGCTTCGATATCCCGCTTGTTTACGATGAATGATGATATCGTATGACAGGGAACAGCTGGCTGTGTTCACTTTCTGCGCGGTTTCGCCTTATGTCTTTTGGCGTGTGCTGAGATGCTACGATGGGGACTACAGTTACCTTTCTGTGTTTGGGAGATGTGTTAGTAATTCGGATGATTCCACTGGCACGGGCGGTTGAGCAATTATGGATTTTAATTCGTTTGCAGTGATGCCGGGGCCTTCCATAACCAATAATAATAATAATAACATAAAAAAGCGCTTGTCAGTTCATGACTGGTGACATCACCATACAGCTTGTCCTGTATGTCCACAAGATCCTTCTCTCTTCATCATGTTATGGGCATGATTGTATCAGCTATTTAGCAGTCATATTGTCTGTGTCACAGTCACAGTTATCAAAGGTTCATATCTTAGGGTGTTGAAAAGGTGGTGCTTTTATTTGTTGCGGCCTGTTTGGAGTCTAAAAATTGTTACTTGTCTTTTTTTCTGTTGAGCTGGCAGTATGTATCATTTTTCTGGTAGCATGTATCTTTTTCCTGGTAGCTCTGGTGTTCCGTGTTTCACTTGTTCGTATATTTTTTTCCTGGCAAACCTCTTTGATTCATCCTAAGTTTTATTTGTATCTGGCTGGTGTAATTTGCCACCTTCCTTTGCCAACCTGTCTGCCTAAACGATTCCAGGAATATTGCAGCGAGGTAAAATCCTCCATGTTCTGTTAACATTGGTTGTTGATTTATCTGTATACGAATGTGCCCAGGCGTTTAGTAATGGTTTTCTATGTATCTTAATTAATTTTATTTCTCTTCTGTATTCTCTGTTCTGGCCGTTTTCATATAGTGAATGTTGTCTATTAGTTCAGAAAGTTGATGTTTCTCATCAGGGGGTGTTTCTATGTGTTATTAAATGGTGTAGCTGTCGTAATAAAACTTTTTGCTTCAGCTTTCTGTATAGCTTTTCTTGATCCCATAAAGTTGTTCCGCTTTAGCCTAGCTTTCCCAAAACTATTTATCCTCTGGTGCATGGGGTGATTTGTCAGTATTCTCAGTTTGTCATCTTTTTGCTGAATCTCTTCTGTCTTCTATTGACTGCAAATGTGTGTGTTTCTTCAGTTCTATAATTGGTGTTGATCTCATACCACCAGTTATAATTCTCATTGCTTTGGTTTTGGAGTGTGTTGATCTTCACAAAGTTTAATTTTGTTGCTGTTGCCATTGCCGCAATATAATTCCGAAGGACTAGTCTCACTCGTCCCACGTAAAGCTTCTTTAGCATACTCTCGTCTGCTCTCCAAGTTGTGCCAGATAATTTTTTCATGATTGACAGTTTGCCCTGCTCTTTGTCTAGTTCCTTCTGAGTCTTCCATGTCAAACGACGGTCAAATACCTAGGTATTTAGGCGTTCGTCCAAATGGAAACAAAATGGTTAAAAAAAAAAAAAAAAGAGATGGACTAGAGAAAACACTGAGGTAAAAGACAACATTAGGCATCCGCTGCTTCTCCGAGATTGAGCGGCACACTCAGAACAGGGGCATGTGGCGAGATACAATGCGTGTTGCATCCTATGGAAGATCGGACTCTCGATAACAAATCTTGTCGGACACAAAAAGTCGAATTTCTACCCTATGTGCCGTCTTCAGCTCGAAAGGATAATGAAGACTGACTTTAGCTTTTTCCATTTTTCAGACACTAAATGTTGTTGCTGCGTTCGCCAGCTTTCAACTCTGACGAAGTCCCTAGATTCTAGGAACTGAATTTTGCGTGTTAATCCATTTTTCCCTGGCAGCCGTGTGCAATGGGGTCCCTTGCCGCACAGGCAGATAACTCCAACTTCGGAGGTACTCATGTTTTTTTCCGTCGATGAGTAACTGACGTTTCAAGCCGGGCCTCGCTGCTGAGACCAAGGGTGGTTGCCGCAGAGAGAAATCATAAATAAAAATCCAAACCGGTGTAGTGGGATTTGAACCCACAACCTCTCTGTCTAGAGGCATGCTTCTTGCCTCGAGACCAACCAGTCCCCCCATGGACTTGGAATATGAGGAAACTGCAACAAGGAACACATTTCATGCATAGCTTTCAATGGTTCCTGCCGCCTATCCACCATATACCGGAAGTTCACGTCCTCTTGAAAATGATGATCGTCATATTTTTAAAAAATGTATAGCGCTTGATGATGTTAGGCCATCGTTGTTGACTCCAATTCCGAACATATAAATACACAGTTAGTCGTCAGATTATCCCCGTCGCACATCAAACAACAGACCGTAAGATTAGCGTATGGCCGGTCTAGGGATATGGTTGGTTGGTTGCGTTCGCCCGATGACTAAAGTATTCTAGAGTATCATGGTAGACTAGAATATTCCTCTTCATCATCCGCCCTTACAAGGACGTAGTGGACGTTTCTGCGTTGTGTTGTGGTTTGCAGTATAACTGTTATATTTGCGCATTTCAGCCAAACACATCCGACTTCAGCACGACATTTTTTTTTCTAGGGATATACGATGAGCCATTCAGACACTAATTTTTATTACTTTTGTGTAATTTTTGTTTATCTGCTCTTGACATGGTCTTAAAACGTCGACATTGCATATTAAAGAGCTTATGTAAAGCTGTAAACACTTTAGTTGTTGTCATTCACTGTATGCAGTAATCACTTAATTCAATTTTCTGTAGTTCTCTTTCGTGTTTTACAAATGCTCAAAAATTTTATGACAACGGAAGCGTGTATTTTAACGCATGCGCAGTAATACATTGTTTATAAAAATGTCAGCGTATGTACTCTTTGACAAGGAAATGTTGTGAAATAATCGCTTAATTTTTCTTTTGTGTCATGTTTCAGTCATGTTATTATATTGAACTTACGAAAGGTATGTATACCTGCTTAATTAATTACATTTGCGGCATAGATCTGCCTAAAATTCGTTATATGTTCATCATAATCATCATTACTTTAGAAGTAATGATGGGACGTTACTGTGTTGTGTTAATTATTATGATTAATGATGACGAGTCTGTGTGTACTACTGTACTGATAGTGATATTTCTCTTTACTAACTTGTTGAGTGAAAACAAAATGTTAAGCATTCTAAGAAATGTAACGGCATTCAAAATTTAAGTTCTTACTTTACCAGCATTCTTTTATTGCGTCATCATAATTGCCCTCACACTCACATCAAATTTTTAAAGTTGCAAACGATAAATTTAAAAGTGACACTAATAATAACCAGCCACAGACTCAGGGACTGACACAGCACACACTTGACATTGAACTCACTCTCACTTTAGTCACTGCTAAAGTTTAACAACTACTATACTACTATTTCTAGCACTTTGACTTCGCTAGCACACTACAGCTAGTTATATTAATTTGTTTATTATTAATAACTTACTTAGTATTGTAACAAATTATTGTAACTAGTGAAATACTAAGAAAATAATAGTATTTCTTAATTGAATCCCTCCTTTATTTTATATGGGCAACAACACACTCACAAATTCTTGACCCATGAAAGAAAAGAAGACGTATGGAGATACAATTTCATGACAAATAATTATAAATACATAATAATATATATGGTTATTTATTATTAAATAAATAATGTTTAAATATTGTTTTAGTTCCATTCTTCATTTTCATCTGCAAGAGTGTACTCATACTGTATGGTTGTGTTATAAAGTTGTAACTTTAATTCTGACACTTGTGTGGAATGTAGTACAGTATATAGTAGCTAGTAATTTATGCCTGTTTTTCATGTGGCATGTGGTTGTAGGATTATTGATTATTATTTTTTATTGTTGCTAGACACAGTGTGACAATAGTAATCTGAGCAAACCAATAGGTGCTTTGTTACTCACTTTCAGCAGATGACAAAGTTTATGTAGATAGTTGATTGAAGTAGCATTATTGAGATTTTTGATTTCTTAAATAATTGTTGTTCATATACCTTAACTTGATAATAATGAATTGCACATCTTTGATTTACCACAATTTCAGAGAGTTGTTCATCTGCGAATAATCAGTGTTATTTCTGGAACCACAGTAGAAGCTTGCTACTAGTTGGTGACTAAGAATATAAGATATCATGGATTCATTGTTAAGGTGAGTATCTTTGGAGGTGACTGATTAATTGATTAGTTAGCAGAACTGGTCTCAATGTACTCAAGACTGCCCCACAGGTACTTTGTATTTTCAGTAGCTACCAAGATATATTCATGTCATTATTTCTAGTAGTTGGTGAACATTCTGTTTACATGTCTTGTATATCTTTCTGTACATCTGTAAATGTATCAAATATAAACAACATTCTTAGTAATAATAATAATAATAAGCTTATCATTAGAGATTAAACAGTATGTCATATTAGGTCACTCAAGAGAATGAAAACAGCTGTGTGAGGATCATTTCAAAACAAAAGCCTAGGTATAATGTATGGAGGTTATGTTTTGCTCAGGCCTCAGAGTCTCTCTTTTGGTCTTGGCAGTTATTTCAAAAGAGCACATTTGTGCTTTGTTTAGTACCACTGTAACTGTAGGAGATTCTCTCTCTCTCTCTCTCTCTCTCTCTCTCTCTCTCTCTCTCTCTTCTCATTCAAGAAACTTATGGTCATGCTATGTCTTTTTGCCTATCATCAGGATGTAATTTGCAGTCTTCTCTAGGTCTTCATATTCTTCTTCAACCTTTCAGCTCCATGTGGAGCATTGGTCTTCAACAAGCAATTTCCAAGCCATTCTATTTCTTGCCATTCTTTTAAGATCATTCCATGTCTTCCCCATCATCTTCATCTCTGCTTCCATTTTTCTTCTCTAAGAATATTTTTGTCTTCCTCTTTATCTTTTTCCTTGGGGATTCTAAAAAAGGGCCTGCTGTGTAATACTCTCAGTTGACTTCCACAATGTGTGCCCTATTTGGCGCCATTGTCTTCGCTGTATCTCTTTATCTACTGGTATTTGGCCGGTACTTTTTTCATAATTCTATGTTAGTAATTTTGTCCTGCCATTCCCATCCTTTTACTCTGCACGAGCATCCATTAATGAAAGTCTATATCTTCGAGATTGCTATTTTTGTTGTTCTTCATGTTTCACAGCCATATAATAGGACTGACTTAACATTGGAGTTGAACATTTTAATTTTTGTATTAAACCTAATTTCTTTAGATTTCCATATGTTTCCCAGTAGGTCTTAATATTGTTCCCACAAATTTAGTTGTATGTTTAATGTCCATTGGGCCAGATTAAACATTGAATTCCAACATTACAGTTGCATGACTGAAGTGTATTTTCTGGAATTGTGTTCCAACCCACCTCCACCCTCCACACCTCTCTTCCTGTAGTAGCATTCATCAGTGTGGGTTATTCCATGGCAGTAAAAGTGGCTTAGGAGTTTGCAGTGGCTTGTTCTGAGATGGAAAATAACAGTCTTGGCAATCTGTGGCAGCAGATATTTTGGATCCCGCATGTCGATTGGATCCAGCACCTCATTTATTTGCAGCTTTTGTTTCCAGTTTGTTTTGATGAAGATACTGAAAAGGGTTTTTAACAGATTGTTAACTGCTTTATGGTCTTAGCTCTGGATTTTCTGTTTGAGGTTTAGTCCCCTAGCATTTGCCTCTCCCACATGGCAATAGGGACAAGATAAACTTGTACAAGATACTTGTACTTAATAGTAATTCGTTCAACATTGCCCATTCAACCTGACACACATTGTTATATTGTGTCAAGAATCGTCATACATAAATGGATTAAATTTGAAATGTTCATCTATTAATGCATTTGAATTGTCTTCTTTCCTTTCCAGTGCTGAACAGAAAGATAAAGTAAAATCCATTTTGGTAAGTTCGTTATTTTGTTTTATGAAAGATAGTTTCAAAGTGTGAAAAATCTCATAATTGTTACAAAAGTAAATAAATATCTGTAGCAGTAACTCTATAAAGTTAATGGTTAAGGAGCAGCCCTGAACAAATGTATGTTGAAGACATGTGAACTGGACTGCAGGGTGCAAAGCACAAATAGTTCAATCCTTTTAAAAATGTGCAAAAAGGAAGATTATTCACCTTCATTAACTATTGTGACTGAAATCAGGAGTAAAGAGACTATTATATTCATGAAATACTTGTTATAAGGAAATAATCTTCCTATTTAGAATATTAACTTTGAAACAGGCATGACAATAAATACATTTATATGGAGTAAAGGTAGAGTTGGTGTAGATTGAAGAAAATAACAAAAACAAAAAAAATGAATGTTTTATTTTTACTAATGAGACAGCAGTTGATATACCAGTGTTTCAGCTCAAAAGATTTTCTTCAGTGCATAAATGCCACCAAAATAGAAAACAAGTCTAGAAAAGTTAACATGCAAATCAATGTTAATGGTCTGGAGCAGAAAATAAGACATCATATGTCAACAGATTTAATGTTTTAATAGAGTGGTTCTAAAATATATATAGAGATGGCCCAAAAAAACTGAAAAGGGGATGAGGGGGTATGGGGATGTGGGTATGGATTGGGAGGAAAGAGGATTGGGGTTGAAAGAACACTGGAGAGTAGGTTGCAGAAATGTGTAGAAAGAAAATTTAATTCGTTAGAGGAAGGAATTAATTACTCTCACCTACTTCACTCTCCACTTGTTTGATGTGCGATGGGGATAATCCGATGACTATGTTTTATATGTTCAGAATTGAAGTCAAAAAGGAAGTACAAACATCATCAAGCACTATACATTTTAAAAAATATGACCATAACTTTCAGGAGGATGTGAACTTCCAGTCAATATGGTGGATAGGTGGCAGGAACCATTGAAGGCTATGTATGAAAAGTGTTCCTTGTTGCAGTTTCCTCATATTCCAAGTCCGGCTTGTTGCAGGAGCTACTGAGTTAGGTGCTCTATGCACACCGTGAGCTCTGTGTCTCATCCGTTTTGATCATGTTTTGACATTCCAATTGTTTACGATGAATGATAATATCGTATGACAAGGAACTATTGGCTGTGTTTACTTTCTGTGCGGTTTCACCTTATGTCTTTTGGCATGTGCTGATACTGCTGTGATGAAGAATACAGTTATCTTTATTTGTTTGGGAGATGAGTTTGTAATTCAGATGATTCCACTGATACAGGCGGTTGAGAAATTATGGATTTTAATTTGTTTGCAGTGATAGCGGGGACAACCATAACATACTTCACTTTGTTTGACCATCATGGCACCTGAGACATCTGGGCAATGAATCTGTGTGAGGTGTTATTTTAATCTATACAGGATGAATTCTTTAATGATTTTTTCTAGCTTTATTAACAGTTATTTTTGTAATATATTTATTGTTGAATATTTTTAAGAACAAATGTTTCCAACATTAACAGAGTGTGTCTGGTGTGAAATGTTAAATTTATCACCATAGATGTTATTATACTTGAAATTATAACTTCTTCTAATCAGCTGAGATGTACCAAGTAAGAATCATATAAAGGTTACATTTCTGGAATGAGCAAAGGAATATGATAACTCAAATATCAAACAACTAGAACCTAAGAGATGACAAATGAGATGTAAAGCCAAGTATGAAGGACAATTTAGTCTGGTAAAATTGCTCTCCTGGGAACTTAAAACAACTACTGCCTTGTAGGAAGATCAAGGAAAACTGAACAATAATGGAAGCAGTCCCAAACATATGCATGCTGAAGTACAAGTGCTTGGATCTAAAGATATAGAACATAATGAAACACATCCTGCTAATGAATGCACAGGGAGGAAGAAGAAAAAGTAAAAGAGCTTGTTCTGATATTGATCCAGTTGTGGTGAAGCCAGGCTCATTAAAACAAACAATTGTTGTTGCAATATCATTAGTTAAAATTGTTTTAAACATTTCTATAGAATCAAGTATCAGAACTGTCAGAATCTGAGAAACATGTGCTGTACTTGAAACTTCCAGATGAAAATGATGAGTCTTCATCTTCTAAAGAGTGAGTTTCCTCTGACTACCACTGTCACTATCATTCATTTATCTCTCTCTCTCTCTGCCTACTGACATACCTACAATACACCAGAGCAAAGAAGTCTTAACTTCCACATATCCAACTTGAGGTGATTGTTGTTGTCTGCCATTTCTGCAGACTTAAAGTATAGCTACAACAATGGATGACATCTGAAGTGAAGAGTCAGCTATCTAGATAACAGTAACAATCTCTATTAAATTGAAAGATAATTTTCAAGGAATGTTTAAGGAATAATATGCAGTCAGGTCCAAAGAAAGGCATAGTTAGTTTGATATTTCCTTTGTTCTGGCTTCTGTGTTCTAGAAAAGAGACAATTATATTACTTTAGTTATCTATAAATGTAATGGAGAATGAAGACATACACAAGAGAATCCTGAACCACCTTATGCAGCAAAAAATAATTAGCTGTGAGAGTGGTAGACTAAAAAGGAGCAGCTTTTTGGCAGTAGCAAGAGTAAACTAAAACGAAGAACTTTGGTAGTCAAAGGGTGAATTAAAAAGGAGCAACTTTGTGGTAGTTGCAGGAGTAGACTAAAGTAAAAAACTTTGTGGTAGTTAATGTTTAGTAGGCTAAAGTGAAAAACTGTTAGTTTTTAGTAGGCTAAAGGGAAAAACTTTGTGGTAGTTGCAGGAGTAGGCTAAAGTGAAAAACTGTTAGTTTTTAGTAGGCTAAAGTGAAAAACTTTGTGGTAGTTGCTGGAGTAGGCTAAAGTGAAAAACTTTGTGGTAGTTGCTGGAGTAGACTAAAGTGAAAAACTTTGTGGTAGTTGCTGGAGTAGACTAAAGTGAAAAACTTTGTGGTAGTTGCTGGAGTAGGCTAAAGTGAAAAACTTTGTGGTAGTTGCTGGAGTAGACTAAAGTGAAAAACTGTTAGTTTTTAGTAGGCTAAAGTGAAAAACTTTGTGGTAGTTCCAGGGGTAAGTTAAAAAGGAACAACTTTGTGATTGTTGAGGGAGTAGGCTAAAGAGGAGCAACTTTGGTTGTTGTGGGAGTAGACTAAAGAGGAACAACTTTGTGGTTGTTGTAGGAGATTAAAGAGGAACAATTTTGTGGTTGTTGTATGAGATTAAAGAGGAACAATTTTGTGGTTGTTGTAGGAGATTAAAGAGGAACAATTTTGTGGTTGTTACAGGAGTAAGCTAAAGAGGAACAACTTTGTGGTTGTTGTAGGAGATTAAAGAGGAACAATTTTGTGGTTGTTGTGGGAGATTAAAAAGGAACACTTTTGTGGTTGTTGTGGGAGTAGGCTAAAGAGAAACAACTTTGTGGTTGTTGTAGGAGTAGGCTAAAGAACAACTTTGTGGTTGTTGTGGGAGTAGGCTAAAGAGGAACAATTTTGTTGTTGTGGGAGTAGGCTAAAGAGGAACAACTTTGGGGTTGTTGTGGGATTAGGCTAAAGAGGAACAACTTTGTGGTTGTTGTAGGAGATTAAAGAAGAACAACTTTGTGGTTGTTGCAGGAGTAGGCTAAAGAGGAACAACTTTGTGGTTGTTGTGGGAGTAGGGTAGAGAGGAACAACTTTGTGGTTGTTGTGGGAGTAGGGTAGAGAGGAACAACTTTGTGGTTGTTGTGGGAGTAGGGTAGAGTGGAACAACTTTGTGGGAGTAGGGTAGAGAGGAACAACTTTGTGGTTGTTGTGGGAGTAGGGTAGAGAGGAACAACTTTGTGGTTGTTGTGGGAGTAGGCTAAAGAGTAACTAATTGTGATAGTCAAGGGGGTAAGCTAAAAAGAAACATTTTGTTGAATTCTAAAAGGATCGGATGTATAAAGACTGCACTATCTTAAATGAAACCAAGGTCCATTCCACTCAAGGGATAAACAATTGAAAAAAGAGGCAGAGGAATAGTTAAGAAAAAAGTACATTGACAAACATAAATCACAAATGCATAAAAGAAAAGTACATAAATCTTGACTGTCCAGAATACACAAGGACAAATGACTCAGCAACAAATGCTATTAGTAGTGGAGAAGGGCAAATGGTTATGAGAATGAATTCCAGGAAGATCTAATCCTAATCAAAATCCTAGTCATAATCACAGGCAAATTGTCAAAAATTGCATGACTTAATAGAAAAACTCTTAAAGTCACAGCAGATAACCAGTCAGTGTTCAGATTATTTGCATAAGACATTGGTACTACTAACTGAAAAAATAAGAAATAGCAGCATTGTAATCTCTCAAGAATAATGAGTTGTAATAATTAGAGGGTAACTCTAGTGCGAATGTGTTATAATTGTAAGAAAGTGGTGATTCCAAGGAGACAACCTCACACTGACGCAAGCAAGAAATGAGAACTTGGACTTACAGTTTCTCATCAAAGTGGGTGGTAGTGTGGCACTCTCTTCCTCTTGTTTGTATGCTGGAGACAATGTAGTAGTGTGGAGCACAACATATATACAAAATAAGGAGGTGTATCTGAGGAGTGGTGTCTTGTTAACTATACAACTTCATCACAAGACACACACACACACACACACATATATATATATATATATAGTCAGCAACAACAAATTGGTTAATATATCTGTTTAATATATTCATGTAGCTTCTTCATAATGTTACTTCATCTTCCTCTCTTACACACAATTCACAATGCCCTAGTTTATACATTTAAACATAGTTATTGTAAGATGTTGAGTTGATCTCCACTACACACTCCCTTACTTAATTCCATCTCTAACATACTAATTCTCAACATATGCTCTCATTCTAAATGACAACCAGTGGTAATTGAATGGGTCATTCTGGAATCTATTGGTCAGTCTCTTTACCTTCCACTCATAACTTGTTGCCACTTCACTAACTTTTCATACCAGGGGCAGTTGACGATGATTTTAGAATGAACTGAAATGCACTAACACATTTTCCAACTTGTCTGTTGTCCTTAGGAAGACCACAACCTTTTGGAACAACCCCCAACTAAAATACTTTACAGCATCTATCTTCTCTATTACAAACAGTTACATCCATCTCTAATAATTAATCTGGTCCATATGTTTAACATGTGGAGCCTCAGTGGCTGAGTGATTAGCATGCTCGCTTCCAGACCAGAAGGGTCCGGGTTCGATCCCCAGCAGTGGCAGATTTTTTTTCAGATTGACAAGGCTCAGGGGTTCACCCAGCCTCTATAAATGGGTACCAGAGATTTTTCTGGGAAGTAAAGGCGGCCAGCATGATACTGACTACATCACCCAAAAATGTGCTGTGGTCATAGAAAATTATGATCACTAACACCATAAAGGATTCAATAGATACAGTGATGCGTGAAGAACAGGCTGGGTTTAGAAAAGGGAGAAGCTGTCTTGACCACATTTTCACTCTACGACTTATATTGGAGGAACACATTGAAAAGCAAAAACCTTTTGTACTTAACTTCATCGACTTCAAAAAAGCATTTGATAGTATTCATAGAGATTCTTTGTGGAAAATTCTGAAGCAATATGGCTTACCATCAAAAATCATAAATATTATCAAAGACATGTATGATGGTTACACATGTGCAGTTCGAACAGAGGAAGGACTGAGCGAATGTTTCCCAATAGAAACTGGGGTTAAACAAGGATGTATTTTATCGCCCTTGTTATTTGGAATTGTTATGGACTTCATAATGAAGAAATGCTGCACTGGTAATAAAGGCATCGAATGGATACAAGGAGACCATTTGGAGGACCTCGACTTTGCTGATGACATAGTTCTCATCAGCAGTCAGATAAAAACGATGCAGGAAAACACAAATGAACTATCATCAATAGCCAGCAAAATTGGGCTTGAGGTCAATCATGAAAAGACTAAAGTCATGAAAAGTTTAATTCCAACAAGTGACAAAATATACATGGAAAACAAACCAGTAGAAGAGATCGATCACTTTATCTATCTTGGAAGTCACATTGATCGAGAAGGGGATACGAGCAAAGAAATTAGAATCAGACTGGCTAAAGCAGCAATGTCTTTCAGAAGCCTTGAAAAGTTGTGGAAATCAAAACTCATTAGCACAAACACAAAACTTAGGCTATTCAAATCAAATGTACTATCAACCCTTACGTATGCGTGTGAAAGCTGGAAAACAACAAGAGATATAGAAACAAAGTTGAACGCATTCGAAAATAAATGTCTAAGGAAAATACTTGGTATAGAATGGAACGAATTCAAAACAAACGAGGAAATTAGAGAAATCGCCAATCAACCACTAATATCTTCAGTAATAAAGAAAAGACGATGGTCATACGTTGGACATGTGATGAGAAGAGATAATAATCGAATAGCAAAGCAAGCCCTCATATGGGAAACAACAGGTAAAAGAAAAAGAGGAAGACCCAGGGAGACACTGAGAAGAACATTGATGAGAGAGGCAAGAGCAGCAGGAATCGGCTCCCTCAATGAGATAGAACTGCTTGCACAGAACAGAGACAGATGGCGAGATTTGATAAAATATCTTTAAAAGAAAACTGCTAGAACAAAAATTCATATAGGAGAAGGTGTATCTTGGTCTACGCCCTATGGGCCGGTTACGGCTCGAAAGGTCAATAGATAGAACACCATATGCCCCATACGCCTAACAAGGCATGAAGGGAACCTTTATTTTTACTATATGTTTAACAGCAGGCCTGATTTAGTGGCAATTTGGCTATTCTCTGTTAGTCTTGACACGAAACAAGATAATCTGAGAACAATTTTCCTATGTGTTTTTCACTTTTGCACTCCCCTATTGTTCTTTTGCGATCTAGCTAATATTTGATTGCCTCCCCATTATTTTTAATACATTCACTACCCAATTCTTCCGATGGATTTCAACTAGAATTATTGGTCTGATGGTCTCCCATCTTACATGACAACATATGACTGGATCATATGGATTCATATTAATTTCTTTGTCTCTTGGATTGTGGATCAAGACGCTATCACACTTAACCGATATCTAAATTAATTCTGCCTTCCATTGTCTGGGCATCATAAGTACTAACTTGTCAAAGTTGAACAAGTATTGCCACTTCTATCTTTCTACATTCTGTAAGCGATACCTCTCTATCCCGGGTCTCACTTTGTTACAGTAACTTTGTAGGACATACTTTGATACCCCATTTACATTGCTCCAGTGAGTCAGACTGTTACAGTAACTTTATAGGATATACTTTGTCTCCCCATTTACATTGCTCCAGTGGGTCAGGTCAGACTGTTGCAGTAACTTTGTGGGACATACTTTGTCACCCCATTTACATTGCTCCAGTGGGGCAGACTGTTGCAGTAACTTTATAGGACATACTTTGTCACCCCATTTACATTGCTCCAGTGGGTCAGGTCAGACTGTTGTAGTAACTTTGTAGGACATACTTCAATACCCCATTTACTATGCTCCAGTGGGTCAGACTGTTATAGTAACTTTGTAGGACATACTTTGACACCCCATTTACTATGCCCCAGTGGGTCAGACTGTTGCAGCAACATTGTAGGACATACTTTGACACCCCATTTACTATGCTCCAGTGGGTCAGACTGTTGCAGCAACATTGTAGGACATACTTTGACACCCCATTCACTATGCTCCAGTGGGTCAGACTGTTATAGTAACTTTGTAGGACATACTTTGACACCCCATTTACTATGCTCAAGTGGGTCAGACTGTTATAGTAACTTTGTAGGACATACTTCCATACCCCATTTACTATGCTCCAGTGAGTCAGACTGTTATAGTAACTTTGTAGGACATACTTTGACACCCCATTCACTATGCTCCAGTGGGTCAGGTCAGACTGTTGTAGTAACTTTGTAGGACATACTTCAACACCCCATTTACTATGCTCCAGTGGGTCAGACTGTTATAGTAACTTTGTAGGACATACTTTGACACCCCATTTACTATGCCCCAGTGGGTCAGACTGTTGCAGCAACATTGTAGGACATACTTTGACACCCCATTTACTATGCTCCAGTGAGTCAGACTGTTATAGTAACCTTGTAGGACATACCTTGTCATCCCATTTACATTGCTCCAGTGGGTCAGACTGTTACATGAACTTACTTTGAATAAAAATATTTTCCAATTTTGTTGTGATCAGAGAAAGAATATGTAGAGGCAGAATATAACTTATCACTTTTAGACATTTTATATCTACCTATTTTCTATGGGTTATTCATTCTTTTTCTTTGTGTTGTGGATGCTTTTGATGATAGCTTTTGATTAATTTTAGCTGACTAGTCTTCATGTGATCAGATTTATTATTCTTTGGTCTGTCTACTTACTTCTTCATTTTCCTGAAATATACATTATGATATTATTCACTTGATAATTTATGTATGAAAAATGGAGAATTGTAAGAGTACTGTTATTGAGTCATATATTTATAAGTATGTATATATCAATACAACTAATTTATTGTGTTGTCATTATATATTATTTTCTTCTCTTTTATGATGAACGTAAAGACAAAATAATTTAACATTGAGTTGGATCAGAACGCATTATGTGGAGGACAGAGACATCTGTGTGCCTAAACAGGATGTCTATAAGCAATATAGGTAAATAAATGTGGCTTGTTTTTAGCTTTTGCATATCATTTTACTCTACAAAAAATGGTGGTGAACATGTTTGCATCTAGTAGGCCACCTGCTATGAACTAACATTGAATTATATTAACATCAAATGAAGACATAAAGTCACAATGGACTGAACACTTTAAGGAAATCCTTATTTATACAGTACAATGTCATTTAAAATCTTACAGCCATCACACCAGACACACAGCTAGATATACATTTAGATGGCCTCACTTTGAATGAAGTAGAGACAGCCGTAAGACTCGTGTCTAACAAGAAGGCTGCTGGGGAAAATGATATAATATCCAAAATGAGCTAGCGCTGAAATGGGAAAATGAAAAGTCTGACCCAGAGAAGCACTGAAAAGAACACAAAGATAAGAAGCAAAAACAGCTGGCATCAGCTTCCTTTTCTGAGGTTGAGAGACTCGCCTAGAACAGGTACATAGGGCAAGACACAATGTGGGCAAAATCTGACATTTAATAGTAAAAATCATTGGACACAGAGAGTCGAGAATTGCTGCCCTTTGTGCCATCATTGCCTCAAGAGGACAATAGATAGATATCATTTTAATGTATCTGCAATTTAGTTAATTATAGTAATTCATAATACTGGTAGAAAGCATAAAGATTAATGATCGTTTTCAAATGACATCTCATATATTTATATAATATTTATAGAAATATGTAGAAAAATTGACAATAGTAGCCTCTGTCCAGTCATAGTTGACTATGGATTTTGCAGCAACTCTAGGAATGTTACTTTTACTTTTCTTTCACTGCATATTCTCTTTTTCTATGAATCTCTATGCTTCTTGTTTGAGTTGAAGCTTTAGAGTGTTTCCAAAAATTGTGGTCTACTGCTATTTCTTCCCAAGCTGCAGGGTTTATGTTCAGAGTTTTCATCTCACTTTTACACATATCTACAAATCAAAGTTTTGGGCGCCCCCTAGTTCTTTTGCCATCTGCTAACTGTCTACAGAGTATATTTTTTGGTATGCAGTCTTCTTTCGTACGATGTACGTGGCCAAGCCAACTTATCCTATGTTGTTTGAGTAGCGTATAGATGTTCGGGATGCCTTTCTGAGTGAGGACCTCCTCATTCGTCACTTTGTCCTTCCAAGTGATACCAAGACTATGGTGTAGAAATCACATATGGAATGGATTTAGCCTTCTCTCCTGCTTTGTATAAGTTGCCCATGACTCACTGCCATACAGAAGGATACTAATGATGCAGGGGATGTAAACTGCGGCCTTTGTTTTAGTTTCCAGTTTTGCCAAACATGCTTAGAAAGACGGGCAAAGGTGGTAGCAGCTTTACCAATGTCGATATCTATTTCGGTATCTAAAGCTAGTTTGTCGTTGATGATGGACCCCAGGCAGCATGACATCAAGTTTGTAGTTGTCTAGAAAAATGGCGCTTCGATGTCCTGACCGAGTATATTAGTTTTCTGCAAACTTATTGTTGGGCCGAAGTCTCTGCAGGTATGCGAAAAATGATTTATCAAGCTCTGGAGTTCTTCTTGACTTTGTGTGACAAGTGCAGTGTCATCAGCAAATAACAGGTCTCTATAATAGTGATATGTCTGATTTTGGACCTTGGCTTTAGTCTTGCAAGATTGAGTAACTAACCATCAGATCTAGTATGAAGACAGACTCCTTTATTCACATTTTAAGATGCATGATTCAAAAGTACAGCGAAGAAGATTCAAAATCTCTCTCTTTCTCTCTGCGATCAAGACTCAATCAGAGTAGGATTCCAGACTCTCTCATGATGTCAGCTGTTTGTTTAAGTGATTCGATTGCCCCATATAGTTTCTCTTCCAGGGAGGTAGGTGTGAACCACATTGCTCTTCTCAGGTCTGTGTACTGGGGGCAAAATGGGTCAGATTGACCACCAATAGCTTGGGGTGGACCTCTTTGTGGCACGTCGCCCAGCATTCCACCGGCCTGGGGGGACTCCACAGACAGAACATCATAATTAGAGTCTGTTAGATCCATTCTGATTGAATACCTGTTAAAACGTTGCACTGTGTTCTGCGTCAGTGGCCCAGTACATCTGATTTCTGCCAATATTTTATTCAGGTTTGCTTTCCTTAGCCTTTGATTGTCTCCAATCTTCTTGCAAGGCAGCAGATTGTCTTTTATGTAGGGGGATTCTGTCCTTAGATGGTCAGCCCTCCCTGGTTTATGAGCACCATCTGCCCGAGCTTGATGTAAATATTAGTTGGTCATTAGACCAAGACCATCACACATCAAACAACAGACTATAAGGTCTTCCAGCAATGCGAATTGTGAAGTCCCTCCCAACTAACACGAACCTCCCGGAGTCTCACTGATGCTGACAAGTCATGTACGAAACCCCACTCCGTCTTTCACTGATTAGAGTATGACCGTCCTATGGATATACAACTAATGTGATGATGATTCCAAATAGGGTAGGAAAAAAAATTATATCCTTGCTTGACATCACTGCATATGTTGAAAAGTTGTGATGTTCTGTCGTCATATTGAACAATTGACAATATTGTGCAGTATAATGTTAATTTTATATTTATTTGAAACAGGCAATATTGCGAGACTTCTGGTGACATTCCACTGAGCAGGTTCAACTTTGGTAAAACGATGAGACTTGTGTTTCCTAATATCCACAACAGAAGATTGGGTCAAAGAGGAAAATCCAAATATCCTTTGCTGTTCTAAAAGTTTGGATTAAATTGAAGCAATATGGGCCATATAATTCTTAATACATTTATTCTATAGTTTGTGTGTGCTCTAAAGATTATTTATTTTAGGGTAATTTATTAAACAGCTGTTGTTAATGTTGTCCATTATTTAATTCATTAATTAGCGCAAACCCAAGCTTGTAGTGTAAATTCTATACTATGAGTATCAATGATCACTATGAGCATCAATGGCCATCAGGAGCAACAAATTATAGTCCGTTCAGATTCGTTTACCGAGATGTTATGATTTATAATTCAAAAAGTTCTTGATGATTTCACATGATTTTTGGCATACGGTGTTAAAATGTCCATGTCACGAGAACATATGTGTTACTCGATGTCTAGCTATAACGGTTTTCTTAAAGCGGCGAATTCCTTTGATCTTTGCCCATGTAACTATTATTTTGACCCTAATCAAAATGTTTTACAGTAATCTAGTGCAACGATGACCCATAGGCGTGTCCATAAAATTTTACTTGGTGGCAAGTATACAAATTTTAAATTATATATAGAACTTTTGTTCGTAGAGTCAATTTGATATAGTTCCATGCTCTTGGTGTGAGTTTCCCAAATGTTGTCGCTGCCTTTCAAATACGTACATTTAGTTCCTCATCTAAGGAAAGTGTGGCTGTAATAGTGGATCCAAGATAGCTGAACTTCTGTACTGACTCAAGCAGGCTTCCATTCAAAGTAATGGTTGTTGGTTTGCTTATAACATATTTTTGATTGCTTGGGTGGTCTTGAACAATAAACTGTTTAACAAATCAACTAGGAAATTTTGCAAATCAAACTATTTACCTGTAGACTTAATCAGAGTAATGATCATTCAGAATCAGACGAGTCAAATAGGTCGATTACTGATTTCTGCTGAACAAACAACAAACCATCCTTTTTCCAATATTCCTCTTCTTGTCGTAACACATGATCCTCACATTTTACCCAGTAGTCTTTATTTATATTTGATAGAGCCTGATTTGTAAGTGTCTCAACATCGCATAATTTGAAAGTTTTATTTGTATATGCTACGTGTCCTTTAACTTTTGCCCAAACTAGTTCTATAGGATTTAAGTGTGCATGATATGGAGGTAGTCTCAAACATCTATGACCATGTTCTTGAATTAACTTGTCTATTTTAAATATCTTTGTACGTTGTGTCTGTTTTACAAGGCTAAGCAATTCGGGTTTCAAGTAGCTGTCGTTAACTTGTATGTGTTCTTTTATGAGCCACGTTTTGATTGCATCTTTTGTACTTGATGATGTTGGGATTCTATCTTCTACGTTAACTACGTTATGGTATGAAGCATTGTCCATTATCAGACAAGAAGGTCGATCTAATATTGGAAGGATACTTTTCTCGATCCAGTCTTTAAATATGTGCCCATTCATTTCGGAGTGGTAGTCTCTATTGTCTATGGATTTTGAAATGAAAACGAGATGAGCATTCTGCAACAACCCATTATGTCTGCTACCTGCATGTGCAACTATCAAACGTTGCCCTTTACTGCTTGGTACTGATCTTTTAATACTTCCATCTGCTAACTGCCATTCCTTTTCATTTGTATGATGAGCGTTGATCCAAGTTTCATCTAAATAAACAATATCATAATCATTTTCGCGCATTTCCTTCACTTCACGTAAATACTTGCTTCTAAGAGCTACTAGATGTGGCTTCTCACAAATAATGTTTTTTCCACCAGCATACTTTCTAAAGGTGAAGCCTGCACTTCTTAATATTTTCCATAATGAAGTTTTTGATATTTCAATGTCGTTGTTAGTTTTCAGCCAAAGCTTCAACTTTCTAAGTGTCACTTCTTCGTTTATATCAAACATTCGACAGATTTCTCTTTTTACTAGGTCCTTATCAAAACTGTCTAACGTTTCTTTCCTTCCTTGCTTTCTTGCATTTGTTGGCAATAAATATCCGCTTCCTTTAACTATTCGATCAAATGAACGTTTACACAAACCTAAAATATGCATTGTTCTCTTCTCAGGGTTTGATAAAGAACAATAAAGATGTCCCTTTTTACGCTCTCTGCAGAAGTATTGATAAATCTTTATAGCAATGTTATGCTCAGTAAAATATTTTGCCTTTATATTCATTCTCACATAGACTTGCAGAAGATAATATGGATAGTGCCGCCTCCTTTCTGTAAATATTGAGATTTGCCTCTGAATTATGACTCGAACTCGAGTCTACGGCCGTGATTTTGACGTCACATAATTTCCGGTTTCGGCTAAAATGTCATTTTGTGCTAAACGGGAAATTTCATATGTAACATTTCTTTATAAAAATTTATAGTGGAAACATAACTATTTTAGGACGGTGCGCATTCAGCCGTGAAGGTCATGCCTATATGTTAAAGAATCAGCTGTGAGATGTAAGCATCTACATAATCCCGCCGGTGTTTATAATATCGATTAACTTTTTTTTAATATAGGCTAAATAAGGCATCTTTGAAACTGGATCACATTTCTTTGATAAAAAAATATTTTTATAGCGACATTAGTATTCTAAACCTAACTTCAAAAGATCAATGCAAATGAACAATAAGTTTTTGAAAAAAATAAATTAATGTCTAGGCAAACGAATCTGAACGGACTATAATTCCTCAATGGAAGCTAAATTAGAAAACAGTTTTTTTTTACATTAATTAGTAATGAATCTGGCTAATGAATTTTATTAAACAAACAAAATATATACATATAATAGACAGATATATATATATATATATAGGGTGTTTATAAAGTCGCTGTGCAAAAAAAAATAAGTGACTTGAAAATTATTTTTGAAATTATGCCACTGATTAATGAAATTTTGCATCATGATATTCTGTGTCCACAATCCCTGTCTGCAGCATAACACAACAAGCTGTTGTTATATTCATGGTTTCATTGCTGAAAGGGAATGGTGTTAAACATTGAAAACATGGTATTTGTGGTTGAACATGTCTTCCTTAATGGTGACATATATATTGAAGAAGTAATTTGACAATTTGTGCTGAAATTTCCAGACTCACAAGTCCTAACTCCGCCTAACTAATATCTATAGAGTGCGCTCAAAGGAAAAGTTTATCTAAATAATCATCAAACAGTTGGAAACAGGCAACTAGCTGCAGTGCTGCGGTAAAGCTGGTAGCAAGGAGCCAGTAGAGGGGTGTGGTATACACTCCAAGGTATGGTGACAGCTTTACAAAAAAAGGAACACAACAAAATAATGATGTTTCGCCTGCAGCCTTCTTCAGAAGACGGGGACAATGACAACAAACGGTGAGGCACAAATATCTATAGCTACATGTTGGATGGTAAAATTAGGGAGAGGTGGACAGAGAGATGAGATATGTCACATGTGGGAGGATAGGTGAAGTGTAGAGATATAAAATCGTAAATATAGAGAAATGATGAAAAACTGAAAACTAAAAAAAAATGAGGAATAGAAAGATAAAAGTATATTATATATGAAAATCTATTTAAAATGACTTAGCTGGAGTGACTTGCCTTTCTCGGTTGGGCAAAAGCATCCACATGAACGAGGGAGACAAGCAACATGGAGAAACAGTCACGTGGTATGACTGAGGGCAGTCAGGTGAGACACAGACCAGGGGTCGTAAAATTGGCCAGGCAACAGGAACAAAATCCAGGGGTTGTAGGTGATAAGAGGGTAAAAGAAGACCAGGTAGGGAGAGATGTGCCGGCTAGACAGGTATGTAAACAAAAAGCATTGGGCAATGGACGAGGCAGTAGTACAATACACTAGCCTGAGGGAGAATGTCAGAGAGAAAAAAGATGATGAGGGAGGGAGGGAGAGGGGTCAAAGTGGCCTAATCAAGAGAATCAGCAAACAGTTAATGACCTGAAGGCAGAAATTGTCACCCAGATTCTACACCACCGGTCATTATCTAGAAGGTTTTCAAAAATATGAAGAGGTGAGTCAACAAATGTCTTCAGGCCCATGGTGAACATTTTCAACACATGCCGTAGACACAACTTCATCATGTGAACAGCCACTTTACCCAATACAAGCCAGAAAAGAGAGTGTCTAGATGAATAATAATATTTTCCCGTAATTTCAAATATATTTTCACTGCACAGCAACTTTATAAACACCCCATATTATATATATATATATATATTTTTGTGTTTGCCAGCTTTCACCTCTGGTGAAGTCCCTAGAGACTAGGAACTGAATCTATCGTGTTAATCTGTTTTTCCTGGCAGCCGTGTGCACAGGGATCCCTCGCTGCACAATCAGATAACTCTATCTTCGGAGGTACTCATTTTTTCCATCAAGTAATTTACGTTTCAAGCTGGGCCTCGCTGCTGAGACTATAGGTGGTTGCAGCAGTGAGAAATCACAAGTAAAAATCCCAACTGGTGCAGCCGGGATTTGAACTCACAACCTCTCTGTCTTGAGGCCGGCATCTTGTCTCAAGACCAACCAGTTCCCCATTATAATATGATATATAATGAGATATATCTTCAGTAGCATTTAACATAGTTGTAAATGATGGACACTGAACTGTAAAATATTTGCAGTTGTTGCACTTTTAGAATATTGCTGAGGATGTTGTTGCATGCTCATCATACATCATTCATCTCCCATACAGCTCAGTTAAAGATTTCATGTTATACAAAAAAAGCATTTTATGTTTGTCATGTTTAAAAATTGTTTGCAGATTCTTCAATAAAAACATTAAAATTCACCCAGAGGAGTTTTGAAACTAGTGGACTCTGCTGTAGGATAGTTGGATCAACGTTTATAATTAACATGTTATTGTTGTGAAAACAAGTTAAATAAGTAATTATTTTACACTGCTCACGTATAGTTTATAAATAAAATGAGCAGAAAATTTGGCATTTTTATCAATAGCAAGAGAGTATTGTTTGTAACTTATTGTAAAGTATATGTTCCTTGACCATTTTTTCCACATACTGTTATGGGGGGTTGAGGGAAAAGGAGAGCACTGGTTCATCTAGCCCAGCTGAAGTAAGTTGAGATCAGATTTACATTTGTTCACTAAAATGCATCCATATTTTGATCTTGTGGATCATAACATTAATACCACATACTTTGAATAATGTAATTGGATCTAACTTAGAAGAGTCTGAGAATACGGCCATGTATAGTTGTGAGTTACAATGTAGCAGTTATAAACACTGCTACAGTTAGATATGAAACCCTAAGAGAAAGAATTGACATAGAAACTATCTTGAACTACTTTTAGAGACAAGAAATAACACGATTTGCCCATCTAGACAAAAATGCCATATAATTTCCATACAAAGCATATATAAAAAGATAAGAGCTGCAGTGAGGAGACTGAGACTGACTCAGAGTTATGTTGCATGTAAACAACAAGGAAACTGTTCAGCTGTATGAGTTGAGGTTGTCATAATTTGGAGAGCAAGAACTTTGTATATTTCAATAAGATCTGGAACTTTGTATCTCCCAATAAGAGATAGAACTTATATCTCCCTCAACACCAAATGATGGTAGACAAATGATGGCAATTTGTGCATGAGAAATATTTTCAGAGTGAATGGGAGACTCACAAGATAAGCGGAAACTCTGTGACTGAAAGCTAATATGTAGACAAACCAACAGTTGTAGTGTTCAAACATTTCAATGCTGAAATGACACCAAAACAACTAATGTTTAATACTTTATTCCTACCATCTGTTTTAAAAAAATGTCAAACATAGTTTCTGTCTAGAATATGAGAGGAAGATCAGATGTGAGATGAAAAGTTTTTTTAGAAGAACCATTAGGTTAGTACAAAAGATAAAATGAGAATATCAGGAAATTTGTTTTAACTTTCGTTATTGCATCAAAAGCATAGAAAGACAGCAAAAGACTGGGTATTTAGTTTCAGGGCACAGGGAAGAATACAGAGACAAACAGATAGACAAAGTCACAGAAATCTTATAGAAAATTTCATCAGCACACAATACTTCACTGTGTACATACAATAAGCAAATGGAAAATGTAAATACTGAATTTCTTAAATTAAAACATGCACACTCCAGTTTCTTGTTGATAATAACCAAATAAGCTATAACTTCTTCAAATGCTATGCATTTAGACCAGCTTGGGTCATGAACAAGACAGTGCTTTTGAGATCATCACCAGTTCCCTATAACTTGTCATGCAGGGTTGTTTCTGTGCACCATAGTTATGCTCTTAGGGTGTTGAGATTGCTGCAGTCTTGTAGTATATGCTCTTGAGTTTGTCTGGATTTTCCACAGTCACACGTTGCAAAGTCACTGAGTTCTATCTTGTGTAGATGTGTACTCTGATGCCACAGTCACTGTTCTCTGTCTGAATATCTTGATCTGCTCATATCTGCTGAGTCTCTTTAAGCTGTCATTTTCTAGCTCATATTTTTCATGTAACTCTCTCCATTCTGTTTTTCTAAGCTGTAACAAATATATAAATATAGACTTATACATCGGGTGGCTGGTTGGTCTAGAGGTAAGATGACAGCTTCTGGACAATAAGGTCCCAGGTTCGAATCTCACCACAGGCAGTGGAAAAAAAAATAGAATCCATAGTTTATTTGTGGCTTTACACTACCCTGGTCTCTGGGTAGAACTCAGACATCTAGCTCTCTTAGATAACAGTGAAAAACAGGAGATCCAGTTGTAAATAAAGGTTTGATAGTACCATTGTAAATTTAACTTGATTTGTTGTATTTCTCTTTCTATTTCTTAGATGCTTGGATAACTTTTATGTCGCTCATACTTTATTTCTTGTACTTCAGATAGCCCACCTCATTCTTTCTTTAACACATTCTTGATAAGTGACAAACTCCTGAAGTGTTACATAGCACCAAAGCATATTTATTTCTGTTCTGTTTTTACAGTACTATAGTCACAAGTTATGTTAACACATAATACATTAAATGGATGATTAATCAGTTGTAGGTTAAAGTCAATAACAATACTATCAGGTGGTCTGGATAACCGCTGAATTCAATACTCATGAAATTATTAAACACATCACAGATTACACTTATCTGTACATTAGTCCAGTTGTGGACTAACTACATCTGCTATTTATTACTTATTATCTATCTATACCAGTAATAGCAGCCTTTCTAACTGATTACTTATTATCTATCTATACCAGTAATAGCAGCCTTTCTAACTGATTACTTATTATCTATCTATACCAGTAATAGCAGCCTTTCTAACTGATTACTTATTATCTATCTATACCAGTAATAGCAGCCTTTCTCTGATCTTATTATCTATCCAGTAATAGCAGCCTTTCTAACTGATTACTTATTATCTATCTATACTAGTAATAGCAGCCTTTCTAACTGATTACTTATTATCTATCTATACTAGTAATAGCAGCCTTTCTAACTGATTACTTATTATCTATCTATACAATAGCAGCCTTTCTAACTGATTACTTATTATCTATCTATACTAGTAATAGCAGCCTTTCTAACTGATTACTTATTATCTATCTATACAATAGCAGCCTTTCTAACTGATTACTTATTATCTATCTATACAATAGCAGCCTTTCTAACTGATTACATATTATCTATCTATACCAGTAATAGCAGCCTTTCTAACTGATTACTTATTATCTATCTATACCAGTAATAGCAGCCTTTCTAACTGATTACTTATTATCTATCTATACCAGTAATAGCAGCCTTTCTAACTGATTACTTATTATCTATCTATACCAGTAATAGCAGCCTTTCTAACTGATTACTTATTATCTATCTATACCAGTAATAGCAGCCTTTCTAACTGATTATTATCTATCTATACCAGTAATAGCAGCCTTTCTAACTGATTACTTATTATCTATCTATACCAGTAATAGCAGCCTTTCTAACTGATTACTTATTATCTATCTATACCAGTAATAGCAGCCTTTCTAACTGATTACTTATTATCTATCTATACCAGTAATAGCATCTGATACTATCTATCCAGTAATAGCAGCCTTTCTAACTGATTACTTATTATCTATCTATACCAGTAATAGCAGCCTTTCTAACTGATTACTTATTGTCTATCTATACCAGTAATAGCAGCCTTTCTAACTGATTACTTATTGTCTATCTATACCAGTAATAGCAGCCTTTCTAACTGCTTTGCTCTAACTTCTGTGTACTCTTTCTCTGATGGTATCTGCTTGTGTGTGCCCATCTCTGCCTGTCTAATGGTCTCTAGGTATCTTTTTATATACTGGCCACTCCTTTTCCACCCACCTATTGTCAAATATTTTTATATCTCTTTACACCCATACCATCCTGTTGACCTCACCCATGCTGTCTGGTCTGATAACCTTGGCCTGCAACTTCAACTTTTAATTAAGTGCAATTTTTTTCTCTTGCACTACTACGCAGCGTGCATTCTGCACATGTTAAAGAATGCTTGGCAGTTGGAAATAAAAAATAATAGGCCAAAAATGGCTGCTGACTGGCCAAAATTAATAGGAAAAATTTACCCAAGAACGTTAACACTCTCAATAATAAAAATATGAGAGAATCTCTAGAGTTGGAGAATATCTGCATGCATGGCAGGGTACACCCGAGCATATGGCTGCTGTTGTGAAAATTTTGAAAAAGTGATATTCACGCAAAATTAAGTCTGTCAGGACTTCATCAGAGATATAAAGCTGGTGAATGCAAACAACTTACATCGGCTTTAGATTGGATTGTGGAGCATAAATACATATTTACATAATGATGTTAGGAATCGTGCATGACTTTTTGAAAAGTACAGACATAGCGTTCCTATAAATTGATAATTAAAGTTGACCTTTTAATGGTTGAAAATTGGTTATAGAGATTTTTTTCTGGGAAAGTAGCGTAGCTTGCCTGATGGAGACCACATTAGCCATGAAATGTGCTTTAATCATTGAAAAAAATATAGGCACTAACATCAATTTCCCTATTTGCCTCAAGGTGTGGCAGCAACCATTACTTAATTTATGCGTGAGATAAGACTAGCTAACCTTTGTGGAGTCTGTTGATATTACAGTTTTTTGTTTTTTTTTATATATATCTCCGTCACAGTGTCTAATCACAGTGTGGCATTTTAGTTATAGTTCAGAAAATTTGTGTAGCATTTATGAGTTGAAGATGTCCTTGTGTAGTAAATTCCACTTTCTTAAAATTGATACTTTATAGAAATGATTTCAATTTGTGATACCATAAAAAATATCACATTTCTAGTTCAACTATTGTACATAAGAATGATGTATTAGTTGGTGTGTTATACTTTAATTTTTAACCATATATGTTTTCTAAATTTAAGAAATAACTTCTAACTAAGGTGGGAGTTCCTAAGAAGAAACATGGTTATGGTTATTCGAAGGCCCCAGTATCACTGCAAACGACGTGCTGAAGTTGGATGTGTTGGGCCGAAAGGCGCAAATATAACAGTTATACTGCAAACCACAACACAACGCAGGCACGTCCTTTTAAGGACGAATGACGAATAGGAATTCTACAGTCTACGAATACTCTAGAATACTTTAGTCTTCGGGCGAACGCAAACAAGCAAGCAAGCACTGCAAACGAATGGAAATCCATAATTGCTCAACCACCCGTGCCTATGGAATCATCCGATTTAACATCTCATTGAATATCCAAATAAAGAAAGGCAGTTGCAGTCCCCATCGTAGCAAACACAGTGAATGCATCTAAACTGTCCTTCGTCATACAATATCAGCATTCATCGTAAGCAATCTGAATATAGAAACATATCTGGATGAAACACACAACTTACAGTGTGCTCAGAAAGCCGGACTTGGAATATGAGGAAACATCTATCTATCTATCTATTGACCTTTCGAGCCGTAACCGGCCCATAGGGCGTAGACCAAGATACACCTTCTCCTATATGAATTTTTGTTCTAGCAGTTTTCTTTTAAAGATATTTTATCAAATCTCGCCATCTGTCTCTGTTCTGTGCAAGCAGTTCTATCTCATTGAGGGAGCCGATTCCTGCTGCTCTTGCCTCTCTCATCAATGTTCTTCTCAGTGTCTCCCTGGGTCTTCCTCTTTTTCTTTTACCTGTTGTTTCCCATATGAGGGCTTGCTTTGCTATTCGATTATTATCTCTTCTCATCACATGTCCAACGTATGACCATCGTCTTTTCTTTATTACTGAAGATATTAGTGGTTGATTGGCGATTTCTCTAATTTCCTCGTTTGTTTTGAATTCGTTCCATTCTATACCAAGTATTTTCCTTAGACATTTATTTTCGAATGCGTTCAACTTTGTTTCTATATCTCTTGTTGTTTTCCAGCTTTCACACGCATACGTAAGGGTTGATAGTACATTTGATTTGAATAGCCTAAGTTTTGTGTTTGTGCTAATGAGTTTTGATTTCCACAACTTTTCAAGGCTTCTGAAAGACATTGCTGCTTTAGCCAGTCTGATTCTAATTTCTTTGCTTGTACCCCCTTCTCGATCAATGTGACTTCCAAGATAGATAAAGTGATCGATCTCTTCTACTGGTTTGTTTTCCATGTATATTTTGTCACTTGTTGGAATTAAACTTTTCATGACTTTAGTCTTTTCATGATTGACCTCAAGCCCAATTTTGCTGGCTATTGATGATAGTTCATTTGTGTTTTCCTGCATCGTTTTTATCTGACTGCTGATGAGAACTATGTCATCAGCAAAGTCGAGGTCCTCCAAATGGTCTCCTTGTATCCATTCGATGCCTTTATTACCAGTGCAGCATTTCTTCATTATGAAGTCCATAACAATTCCAAATAACAAGGGCGATAAAATACATCCTTGTTTAACCCCAGTTTCTATTGGGAAACATTCGCTCAGTCCTTCCTCTGTTCGAACTGCACATGTGTAACCATCATACATGTCTTTGATAATATTTATGATTTTTGATGGTAAGCCATATTGCTTCAGAATTTTCCACAAAGAATCTCTATGAATACTATCAAATGCTTTTTTGAAGTCGATGAAGTTAAGTACAAAAGGTTTTTGCTTTTCAATGTGTTCCTCCAATATAAGTCGTAGAGTGAAAATGTGGTCAAGACAGCTTCTCCCTTTTCTAAACCCAGCCTGTTCTTCACGCATTACTGTATCTATTGAATCCTTTATTCTATTTAGGATGATTTTACAGAATAACTTTGAGGCAACTGACAAAAGTGTCACGCCTCTCCAGTTGTTACAATCTCTAAGATTGCCCTTTTTTGGGATCTTAACAATGATTCCTTTTTTCCATTTATGAGGCGTCTTCTCTGTTTTCCAAATGATGTTGAACATTTTTTGGAGATGTATTAAATTATGGCTATCAATTGCCTTGAAGATCTCAGCTGTTAACTTATCCTCTCCAGCAGCCTTGTTATTGGTCATTAGCTTTAAGGTGGTTTCTATTTCACTCAAGGTGAAGTCATCTAAATTTACATCTAATTCTGCTGCTGGTGTTTCAGCTTCAAAATCTATTAAACTGTGAGGTAGTGGACGGTTAAGAATTTCTTTGAAGTGTTCTGCCCAACGGGCTTTTATGTCTGCGCTTGTTGTTAGCATTAATCCAGATTTGTCTAGAATTGGTGTTCCACTGGATGTATAGGTGTTTGTCAGCATCTTTTGTACAGTATAAAGAGTTCTGCTGTCTCCTGTAATTGCAGCTGTCTCTGCTTTCTCTGCCAAGTTGTCTATATAAGCTCTTGTATCTCTTCTTGCCGAACTTTTCACTTTGTTGTCTAATTCTTTGTATGTTGCTTTTGCCAGAACCTTTCCAAGATCTGTCTTTACATTAGTCATGGCTCTCTTCGCTTCTCTTCTTTCTTTGATGTATTTCCATGTGGTGTCTGAGATCCAAGCTCGTTTTTCCATTTTCTTCAGTCCAGCACTTGCTTCTGCTGCTGTCATTAGTATTTTGCTCTGTGAGTCCCACATTTCATTGATATCTAAGTCTATTTCACCAAGTGCTGGATAACAATTACTTAGCTCTATGTTAAACTTTTCCTTTATGGCTTCATCTTTCAGTTTATGACTATCAATTTTATGTGTAATTGACCTCTTCTGTTGGTTTCTAAATTTTAATCTTATTTTCCCAATGCACAGGTTGTGGTCACTATTAACATCAGCACCTCTGTATGCTCTTACATCTAATAATGATGATCTGAATTGTTGTTTAATACATAGGTGGTCAATTTGATTTGATGTTCTATCATCAGGAGATATCCATGTTGTTTTGTGGATATTTTTGTGTGGAAATAATGTCCCACCTATAACTAAATTTTCTATTAAACATAATTCTATTAATCTTTCTCCATTCTGACTTGTTGTATTACAGCCTTCTCTCCCCATCACATGTTCCACTCCTGCGTTATCTTGTCCTACTTTGGCGTTGAAGTCTCCCATTACAATTAAAAGATCGTGTTTTGGTATTTTGTTTATAAGTTGTTGCAGTTGGTTATAAAAATCATCCTTAACTTCATCATCAGCTTCGTTAGTAGGCGCATAACATTGAATAATTGAAAGTCTTCCATGTTTTGTTTTGTATCGTGTTCGTATCAGACGGCTATTTACCGGTTCCCATTCTAATAAACTTCTTGCAGCTTTGTCTGTCATCATTATGCCTACTCCTTCACGGTGTTTTCCATCTTCCCTTCCAGAAAAAACTACTATTTTATTATCAATAGATCTCCTACCTGTTCCAGGCCAGCGCATTTCGCTTAATCCTAAAATATCTAGATCGTATCTGTCCATCTCGCTCGCGACCTGTGCATGTTTCGTCGGAGCGGCCATTGTTCGCACATTCCAGAGGAAACATGCACATTGTATATTTATGAGAAGAGATAAATTAGTAAAACAACTAAAGTATCCATGACAAACAACTGTGCTGTGTTTCTTGTCATATATTGTGTTTGCTTCCACATTGGTACTTTTGGTTCACATTATTATTATTTCTTATTAGGTGCTGTCACCTGCTCAAGTTAAAGAAGACCTGGACTTGTACGTTTTGTCGTGTCAATTGGTATGTGAATGGGCCACACAATTGTTGGGAAGGCCATTTGTGGACATCAGAACTCTCTCAGAATATTTAGTCTCCAAAGGTTTGTCCTGTGGAAAAACAGCTGCAAAATTCACTCTTCTGTCTGGAAGTACAAGTAAGCTGACTTTTGAAACCTTAACACCACTAAATCACTGCCTGGTTCCACCCACTAAGGGAAATAACCACATATAAATAACACCCACTAAGGAAAGTAAACCATAAACAATTAACAATTTGCTGATTTTTTAAAAGTCAGATGTAGGGAAAGAAAAGTTGTTTACTCCTTCGTGCTTATTATTGGTACTTGAAAAGAAAAGAGGGATACAAGTTTGAAATAAAATAACAGTGGATGTGATGAAACAGTTTCAATGCTCAAATATTGTGAAACTTTGAACAAACTAAAGGAAATGACATTTTCACAAGTCATTGTTCTAAAACCGGTTAGATTCACTTCATGCTGTCAGTGTTAGAAAAATAAAGATCATTTTGTGACTGGAAACAAAATAAAAATAGTCTTACGGAACCAAAAAAAAAAAAAGACAGTTTGCGAAGAGAAAATCAGTGTTACAGAGGTTTAATGGTTTTTCATAGTCAGCACTTACTGATTTCTCTAATTATTTTTCGAAACATTTGGAGATTAGTCCAGTTATATTTATCTTAATCTGATGAATCAGTGTCACTTTCCTCTGTAGATTTACCTTGTTCACTGCTACAATCAGCCAGAATTAACTGTGAAGCCTGTTCTTAAAAAATATAGTCGATGTTATTCCACTTCATATTTGTTTGGACAAAATTTCAGTGAAATTACCTAAAATATCCATGTAGATGTTCCATAAGAAAAAGAAAGCTTGTTGCCAACATCAGACGGAAATGGGCATAATATTTTTGGCTGTGTAATGAAAATAGAACAGTTGGAATATTAAATTGTGACATCTGAGAAAATTGAGGGAAAAAGAGATAAAAGGTAACAAAAAGAAAAGATACAAGTTCACTTCTTTCCGTACGGAAGCTTTTTATCAACGCAATGGAAGAGATTTCAGAAAATTGTTCATGGTTTTAAGAATCAATCTACATATTTATATTTATCTAATATATAATATATATATGAATGTTTAGATAATTGAACAAGGTATCAGATTTCACCAATATCAAGATGATACAAGACATGTAAAAAGAATATGGTTTGATGGCGTTCACACTAATTAAACTGAGCGTGGTGCACAGTGCGACGAAGCGTACGGAAAGAGTTAAGAGAGTAATATAATTAATAAGCCTTTTATCTAGAGAGATAAGTCTGCGTTTGACAAGAGCAAATAGTCCTATAATAGAATGGCAGTTTAAGAAAATGGTTTAGTGGAGAATCAGGAAATGAACTTATCATCATCAAGTACTTTGCCTGGTGGCGTAGGTGATCATGTCTCTCCACAACTTTCAATCTCGACAGTTATTTATCATTTCTTGTGTTGACCTTCTGCCAAGCCATTCTCTTAAGCTATCTGGTATCTTTTCACTTTGCTTCCCTCTATCTCTTCGTCCCTCAACTTTCCCACTTGTCACAATATATTCCAGCTGTTCCTTTCTCATTACATGGCCAAAAAATTATGGTTTCTTCCTAATATTGGAAATTAGCTCTCTCTTTGCTTTGGCCTCTTTCAGAATGTTTTCATTACTCTTCTTCCATGGTATTTTCAACATTTTTCTGTAAAACCACATTTCTACAGCCTCCAGTTATTTTCTTGTCTGTTGTCATATTGTCCATGATTCACATCCATATGTTAAGACTGGCTCTACATAACATTTAAAAACTCTTTTTTTTGTTTCTATTGTCAAAAATGGATTGGACAGTATCTTCCTCATTCTAAAATATCCATGAAAAAGGTGAAAAAAATGTATTCAAGGGTTTGAACATAAATGTTTGTTCACAGTTCGTTAACCTTCGCTGTAGATAAAGTCTTTAATTCGATGGCTTCGTTTTGTGACCTTGGTAGCTAAGGACCTAACTTGTGCAAATGGATGGCATTGGCAAGGATCATTTTGAATCAATGAAGTGGGCTCATTTTGTGTTTAACTCAAAAGCATATGTGCTTTTTAACCAAAGATTTTTTTGGGGGGGAGACTCAAGGAAGATATCCCCGATGAAAGAATAAATTGTACTATTAGTCCCATAAATGATTCGCTTCCAGAGGTTTATGATGTAAACGAAGCAGTTTTGTTATTGCAAGTGAATAATGTCCACACCTATAATTGGTCAGGATTGTGTAGCAGCAGCAGCTTTATAGCGAACACAGAAAACATCATAGGATTGTGCTGTTCTGAAACAGCTATGCCATGCTACCCTAGAATTGCCTTTAATGGGATTACTGTGACCACAAACCACTCTCCATGTGTGTGCCACATATTTACACCCCAGAAAGAAATACTGAATATAACAACATCATATGACGTCTGTGATATTAATGACCACAAACCAGGAGCCTCCTGTATGATTGATACAACTGTTGCACCAAGCACTTCATCAGCAGAGCCAGATCTATGGAATGTTAATCTGACATTGTTCTTGAATGATGTCCAAGTTAATGAGACATCAGAATCGTGTGGCAGCAGCTACAAGAAGAGAGCAGAGAACATCAAGTTCTGCTGTTATAAAGGAGACTTGCCTTGCTATCCCAGAATTGCCTTAAATGGGATCAATGTAGTTGAAAACTTCTCCTCTTGTGTAAACTACACATTCACATCTAAGAGTGAATCAGTGAAGGTCACAAAATCATATTCTCTCTGTGGTTTTACTAACTACAGGTAAGGTGGCTTCTGTTGGATTGGAAATGATAACTTACCACCACTGTGTGTCTATATGTTTGGAATTGGAGTCATCAACGATGGCCTAACATCATCAACTGCTATGACGATCATCATTTTCAGGAGTACATGAACTTCCATGGTATATGGTGGATAGGCGGCAGGAACCATTGAAGGCTATGTCTGAAAAGTGTTCCTTCTTGCAGTTTCCTCATATTCCAAGTCCGGCTTGTTGCAGGAGCTACTGAGTTAAGTGCTCTGTGCACACCGTGAGCTGTGTGTCTCATCCGTTTTGATCCTGTTTCAATATCCCGCTTGTTTACGATGAATGATGATATTGTATGACAGGGAACCGTTGGCTGTGGTCACTTTCTGCGCGGTTTCGCCTCATGTCTTTTGGCGTGTGCTGAGACTGCTACGATGGGGACTACAGTTACCTTTCTTTGTTTGGGAGATGTGTTAGTAATTCGGATGATTCCACTGGCACGGGCGGTTGAGCAATTATGGATTTTAATTCGTTTGCAGTGATACCGAGGCCTTCCGTAAACAATAACAATAACAATTCCTCATTCTGCATCTTACCTCTGTTGTACATCTACCATCTGAGGTTAACAATGTTCCCAGATATTTAAATTCATTTACCTGTTTAAATATTGTTCCACTTGTCTTTATTGTGCACTGCAGTGATGTCTTTTTCTTTGTTGTTACCATTACTTCTGTCATGTTGCTATTAAGGCTAAGTCCTTTATTTTTTATTTTAATAGACACATGTTAATGTGTTGTAAGCTTACCTGCGCATTATAATAATATTTAGCTAAACAAAACAAAAGATTGTTTGATTGAATCTGATAATGAAGTGCACATTCTGGTATTTGCTTATTATGTTAAGCAGACGAGGGTATGTAGGTTTGGCTATATGTTTGATGTGCACAAAGTTTTTCCTATTATGTAATTTGAGAAAGCCTAGTTTTGTAATGGGAGCCATGATAGCTCAGTGGTTAGTGAACTGGACTACAAAGGACAAGGGGTAGGGTTCGATCCCAGCCGATGGCTTCCGGGTTCACCCAGCCTTTAATGGGTACCGGATTTTTTCCTGGGAAAGTGAAGCGGCACGGGCGTAATACCGACCACATTACCCTAAAAATCATGTGCCGAAGGTCTGTAAAATTGATGGTCACTAACACCATATTCCCTATTCGCCACATGGCGTGATGGGGGTACTTTACTACTTTTTTTTTTTACTAGTTTTGTAATGAGAATGAAGGTTATTGGTTATTGGTTATGGAAGGCCTCGGTATCACAGCAAACGAATTAAAATCCATAATTGCTCAACCGCCCGTGCCAGTGGAATCATCCGAATTACTAACTCATCTCCCAAACAAAGAAAGGTAACTGTAGTCCCCATCGTAGCAGTCTCAGCACACGCCTAAAGACATGAGGCGAAACCGCGCAGAAAGTGAACACAGCCAACTGTTCCCTGTCATACAATATCATCATTCATCGTAAACAAGCGGGATATCGAAACAGGATCAAAACGGATGAGACACACAGCTCACGGTGTGCACAGAGCACTTAACTCAGTAGCTCCTGCAACAAGCCGGACTTGGAATATGAGGAAACTGCAAGAAGGAACACTTTTCAGACATAGCCTTCAATGGTTCCTGCCGCCTATCCACCATATACCATGGGAGTTCACGTCCTCCCGAAAATGATGATCGTCATAGCACTTGATGATGTTAGGCCATCATTGATGACTCCAATTCCAAACATATAGACACACAGTGGTGGTAAGTTATCATTTCCAATCCAACAGAAGCCACCTTACCTGTAGTTAGTAAAACCACAGAGAGAATATGATTTTGTGACCTTCACTGATTCACTCTTAGATGTGAATGTGTAGTTTACACAAGAGGAGAAGTTTTCAACTACATTGATCCCATTTAAGGCAATTCTGGGATAGCAAGGCAAGTCTCCTTTATAGCAGCAGAACTTGATGTTCTCCGCTCCCTTCTTGTAGCTGCCGCCACACGATTCTGATGTCTCATTAACTTGGACATCATTCAAGAACACTGTCAGATTAACATTCCATAGATATGGCTCTGCTGATGAAATGCTTGGTGCAACAGTTGTATCAATCATACTGAATGAAGGTATAGCTGTATATAGTTGTTCTTCCAATTGTGAAAATGACTGGTTCCTATAAACATGTACATGCACTCACTATCTGCTCCACATAAATATGAATCCATGTTCATTAGCGAAACCTTTTATTTTTATATATAAACCAATAATAAAATATTGTTAATGGTATGTGAACTGTTGAAAGATATTTCAGCTCACAATATGTTTACGTATGCTGCTGCAGGTGTGAAATACAAGATTCTCCTAACCCCTGTATCAGTGGTGGAAAAGTCATTAAAATAATTTACAATTTCATTCCAAGATTTGCTTTCGGCAGGCATTTTACAAATTTACTATTTTTGGCTTCAATTCTTGCATTACATATGCTATGAGGGTTACATCACTAGCTATTGGGAAACATTTCCTTCCAATATTTCATAAAATTATAATTAGGATCAATGAAAGTTCACCCAGTCACTGAAACAATGGCTATATGGATAGCATTAAGCTGCTGAGTGGAGATGTGAGTGCATGAATCAGCATACGTGGTTTAATGGAACATATATATATCTATATACACAAATATATAAAATGGGGCATGAAATGGTGCAATATTACTTTATTTTTTTTTTAGTGATTTTGTTTGTTTGTTATGATCTCATAAATTTGAATGTAGAAGTTGTTATTTATGTACTCATTTTCTATTGTAAAATATTTTTGTTGTTATTTTCACAGGTCCACCAAAACTTTTTGACAAAGACCAGAAATCTCCAAACTCAAAGCATCATGGAAGACAGATGCTGCTGCAGCGTAAGCTCCGACATAACAAATTGATCAGGGAGCACAAAGAAAAGTTAATGCAGCAGCGGAATAATTTGTGTGAACAAAATTCTGTTAATGCAGGAACTGCAAGATCTTCATTGAGCCCAGCAGCTTATCCATTAAGTTGTGATGAGCAAATCGTTAATTTACAACAAGGCATATCTGGAAGAAAAATTCAGCTTCGTCCATCATCTGTACAACCATATATATGGTCTGTGGATTCATCTCATATTAGTAAGAAGCAAATGAATTCATTTACACATGAACTAGGTTATAACAGAGATGCTGCCCTCGGATTAAATACAACTAGTATAGGGGGTAATGTAGCACAGATAGTATCAACTACTCAAAGTCCTGGTGCAAACATTGCACACTGTACAAATTCAAAATTATCAGCAGCACTGAGGGAATCACTCCATTCAAGTGTTCCATTAAAGCGTTGCCACAGCACTAGTGTCGTTGAGAAACAGTCATCTTCTCTTCACTTTGCCCTGATGGAACTTGCTGGTCATGCACTGGAAAAATCTGAGAAAAATTCAGGCTGTGAGATGGAAGATGGCAAAGTATTATCATCTAGTTTCTCATCATCACAGGGTAATTCTTCAACACCAATAGACATTCATATAGTTTCATCTTCATCAGAAGGTCTGTCAAATGGAATGTCACCTTTGACATCACTTTTGTCTTCATCTGGTGTTCAGCGTAATATATCACGAGTGCTAGCATCTCCTGTACCGCGAGTATCCATGGATGGATTATTAATGCCACAGCATCCAAAACGTTATGGAGACAGTATCAGCCCAGACCGAAGTTCCCTCACCAAACGTAAGTGCACAACTTCATTAGGAGTCAGCAAACAGCAAAGTTTAGAATCATCAAACGCCAGCAGTGGAAACCCAGACAATGACATACCAAGATTAAGACCATATTCTTGCCCTGTCTCAGTTAACATGTCTGCATTTGATGCTGCACTTAAGGAAGGAAAATATTTATTAGATCACGCTTTCACTGATATGATGAGTAAAAATGAGCTGAGTAACAAAAAGGAAAATCCAACTGGTAAAATGACATCACTTAGATCAACCACAAGCAGTCCTGCATTATTATCTGATAGGAAAAAATATGATGAGAGGAGAAAGGCTAGACCAGAACAACAGAAGAATAGTGCCAATGTTTGTCATTTTGTTCAAAAACCAACAGTAATAAACCGCCCAAAACACATTCTGACCACCATAACTTCCTGTCCAGATTTAAAACAGGCTGTTACACTCGGTGAAATTTCCCTGAAACATCAAGAGCCAAATTCAGAAAAACAGTCTTACAATATACTAAACTCTTTACTTTCATTAAATTATGATTTGTCAGAGCCAAAAACATCTACAAATCTACCAACATGTCAGCTTTCTTCATCATTCACATCTTCATATGTAAATACTCTAGCTACAACAGAAGTTTCAATGCCTGTTTTACAGGGCAGCCCGTTGAGGCTAATGACAAACACATCCCATGCTGCGGAGAATCCCAGCCTACTATCATCATTATCTAGTCGTAGTGCATTTGTACCTGTTACCAGTCACAAACTTCAAGTTTCCAATTCTACAATGAAAGAGACAGATGTTATGATTGGTGGTATGTCCTCACAGAAACAGACACCAGTTTTGATTGGAAAGAAGGACCAAGTTTCCCTATTGTCAACCACACCTAACCAACAGTCTCTAGAATCACTGTACATTGATTCCACTCACACTTTAATCAAACCTTCCATTTCCCATACACCTGTAAGTGAATCTTCAATAATTCCAACTGATAATCAGTATAACCTGGTACAAAAGTGTACTGGTGTAGTCTGTAGGAAATTTGAGGACTATAATACCACCATTACGTCCACCTCCTCATCTTCATCTTCTTCATCATCAACTTTGTGCAGGTCAGGCGAGAGTACAAGTTCTGGTTGTGAGAGTGTACTTACTACACCAATCCCAGCAACTGCTACGGAGAAGGTTGATGGTGCTTCTCAGGTATCAACATCAGTGTCAGTGAAAAACTCAACAATCCCAACAACTTGTAGTGTCCCAGCATGCAGCACAGTAGCACAGTGTAAATCCTCACCATCTACAGGGTGTACTGTGCCGGTTATGTCACCCCTTATTTGCCCTAGCGCTCACAGTTTTCACACTAATTCATCATCTTCCATCACAACTCCAAAAAGAGCCAGCAGAAACAGGTTTACACCCATTCGACCAAAACTTGGGGGAGGCACCAGCACACCATCTCCACAGAAACTTGGTGGAATGACTACACCCTCTCCACAGAAGAAAGATATGAGACAGGATGTAAAACAAGATATGAGAGTTGTGTCAGCTATCCTAAAAGAGCAAAGAGTGAAATGTGCCCAAGACTTGCTTGTGAACCTTGCCAACAACTACCAGGGAGAGGTCAAGCTGAAGATGCCTGCAGAATTCCTTGGGCTTTCACCGGCAGGAAAAAGTAAATCTTCTGATGTTCATGTCACCATCAGATCCCCAAGTAACAGCATGAACACACTTCAACAAAAGAACCTTCAGCCTGGAACTTCAGATTTAAACAAACAGTCATGGTCTAACAATTCCCCCACACCTCCCCACAAAGAGATCACGGTGACAGTGGAAACAGTGTGTCAGTCAACAGGCCACTCTACCCCTAGTCCTGCATTGTCTTCATGTATTATCCCAACTTCATCTACTCAACTACTACAGAGCCTTCCATCACCTATTGGTGTCCAAGTAGTTGGCCATAACTTATATGGTAACACCCTGCTTCCTAAAACTTTGATTTCCCCAAATGCAACAATCCAGGGACAGTTTCAGCAAACCCCAATAGCTTTATCGTCTTCAGAACAAGGCACCCAAGTTATTATTCTTCCTCCTGTGAGCTCCTGCCTTCCTTCACCCCAGACTGTTGTGGGCAGTTCGTCCAAGCCAATTATTGTAGAAGATGATAAAGGAAATGTATACTCATTAGATCAAAAATCTGGCATTACAGTTTTATCTCAGAATTTGCAGCAGTGCTTAAAAGGCAGTCAGTCTGCTGAACCCTTACCATCAAGTTTGAGTTCATCATTCTTTAATAGCACTTTGGGAATTCTCAATGTTTCAGAAATAAAAGGTCATGTGATTGGCCCTGATGCTAATGGTCAGACCTATTTGCTTGTACCCAACTCTGAATCAGTCATTTCAACAACAACCACTCCTAGCTTTTTGTGTCAACAGACCTCTCCAGTGCTGGCCACATCCCTGACAAAGAACCAGATTACCACAGAGTCAAACATTTCTTGTAATTCTGTATCTGGAACTGCTAAGCCCCATTCAACACCTTCATCAGCTTTCATATCAGAACTTAATCAGGTAGCAAACAATAGTGGCCAGAATATGAGTGGACAGACATTGATACAGCACAATTCAGATTCTTCAGCTTTTCACAAATGTTCATCAAGCACACATAGAAGAGTAAGCAGCAATAATGAAAAGGTTAAAGCAGAGGTGATTGGAGGAGGAGAAAGCAAAGATCTTTTACCTGCACAGTCTTTTGATGGACAACCATTTGGAAGTAACTTTTCCAAGTGTCTTTCCTCTGCAGAATTTCCTAGAAGTAATAAGAGCCCCCATGAAACTGCAGAAGTCATCAGTGACAGACCTATCTGTGATGACTTTATAGGTATTCACAAATATCAGGGAATAAGAAAGAGAAAAGCCAGCAACAGTCAGGAAGAAGAACATGAGGATCGAAAACGATTGAACTCATCAAGAAAGAAGAAGGAAGAAAATGATGAAGAAGATGATGATGTATTTATTGTGAAAATCGAAGGAAACTCTACTTCAGTCTCAAAATCAATAATTGAAAACACTGATCAGGCAGAATCTTGTGCAAAATCATTGCAGTCAAATTGTTCACAATTATCTGCATCAAAATGTGACAAGCTTGATGGTAATTCTAACCAAGGAGTCACTGAAGAAGCAACAAAAGATGACTCAAAGAAATTGTTAACAGACACTGAAACTTTGCTTGGAATGATTGAAGATTCAAAATCAATGACTGTGAAGGAAACAATCAAAGCTCTTAATGAGCTTCGAGCTAAACAAAGTGAAAATGTTAGTAAATCATTTAATACAGCTAACATAGATGGTACTATGCACAGAGAAAGGCAGTGTCTAAATGAGTCTTCCAGTTGTCAGGATTTGAGCTTGTCATCACAGAATGGTGTTTGTTTCCCTAAAGATAAATTTTCTGACAACAAAATTGATGCCAAAAATATGGCAGTTAATAGGCCTCAGTCTGCAAGATGCACTTCCTTGTCACCATATACATTCAGTGATGATTCTTCCTTGTATTCCAAGCATCAGGAGGGTTCTCTTACAAATATCTCCAAAATAGAGAGAACTGGCCGGAGACATATTAGCCTGAATCTTGAAAGTTTGGAAAGTGATGCTCTCCTAGACACTGAGCCAACACTTGACCACAGACTTGTTGGAGATATCAAGGATGCAACATCAGTGAAGTCAGATCAGAAAACATCTATTGGGATTGCAGCAAAATCTGCCAGATCCCTAAGCTTGTTATTATCCTCAGACAGAAATCTAGATTACAGAAGCAAATCAAAACAACAAAAACGAGATATGAAAGCATCCCAGGTATTACTGCTAAATGATAAAAGAAATATAGGAAAGGATTTAAGTTATTCATCACAGAAAGAATTAGCAGGTGGACAGATAAAGAATCAGAATATTTCAACTGAACAGGATTGTCTGAAACTAGGCGGTAAATTGCAGCAAAATACTTTGATAAATTGTGATGAAAGAAAACCAGAACTTGTGTCTGAGCAGCCAAAAAGTATGTCATGTGTCCGAGACATCCTCCAGCATGGTGCCAGGCATGGTTTCCTGAAGTGTGTTTCAAATGTAGGGGAGAAACCAAAATCAGAATTTAGTTGTCAGAACTTTAAAGCATTGTCACTCTCCAATCTAAATTCATCGACTGCAAGTGGAAGCAAAGCATCAGAACATCCACTTTTAGCACAGTGCTTATCTGTTCCATGTAGGAAAGTGCTGGATGCTCATGTAGAATCAGCTAAACATCAGACTAAAGACATCAATTCACAGCTGGTGAATGATGTTTCAACCAAAGAGCAGGATGATTCTGAAATTGCTCTCTCTAGATATAGTTTACCAGAAAATGAACTGCCAGGTGACATCGCTGATTTCATCACAGAATCAATGTCTTGCGGAAACTCTTTCAACCGCGACTCATTCAGGAGAAATTCCCTGACAACTCTCTTGGCTGATCTTGTGAGAAATGGGCAGAGTGAGAGAGAGCAAAAATCTGCTAGTGAGGGACAAAATGTCACTGTGTGGAGAAGCGTTTCTGTTCCAAATACTATACCAGATAGATACTATGATTTTAAAAATGAAAATAGACAGAAGAATTATGAAATATCTTCTAAAAATTCTCCAGCACCAAGTGTCAAAAACCAGCCAACAAGTGAGAACATGAGTGGGCTGACTACTGTAGAAGCACAAGCAAAACAGATGTGTTCTATTGAATTGTCTTCCTTAGCTCTACAGTTATCTTGGGAAAGTGTGACAGAATCTCATGGTGCAGCTCACTTAAGTTCAAATCCTGAAAACGTGAAAGAGAAAGATATGTTTTCTGAGCATGCATCCCAATCATCAGATTGTAGTGCATCTTTGTCTTCAGGTACTTTTCTCAGTCCTATAGGGCCGGCCAAGCTCACAAGGAGATCATCTGTTGAAAGATCATCATCAGGTGATCGGAACACAACAAAGACTCCAGTAGAGTGTTTGGTCAGCAAATGTAGCAGTGAAAGATCTATGCCTAGAGTCAGAACTCACACAGACAGAACCAAAATTTCCACTGACAGGTCACTTACTAAGACTCCAGTAGACAGATCCTTGAACATGACACCCGTTGATAGAGTTGTTAGAAAAATTAGTAGAGATAAGTCTCCAAATAAAATAGATAATCCATGTAGAGACCACATCACAGCAGGTGTTCTGCAGCAATCTGCTAAAGAGAGAGATCCCAACAAGCAATATGGAAATAGAGCACTAACAAAATCTCCTGGAGATAAGCTTCTGAATAATCTTGTTTATGAGGGTTTGTTTAACCATCGGCCCTTGGAAGGTATAGCAGCACATCATGGATCTTCAGATGGTTCAAAAGGGGACAGGTCACACAATCAGACTCCCATATCAGATGCAGGATACAGCAGTGTCAGTCAAACACCTATATCCGAAGTTGGCTGCAGCAGTGTCAGCCCGAGCCCAGTCATGATGTCCATTCCTGGCTTGTTTGGCGAGTGTGGCCGGCAAGAGCAAACATCACCTGCTACGATTTTCATGCCACTAAGGTCAGATTCTGTCATGAGTTTAGTCAACAGCAGTAGAAGCAATGATGAAGTTGACTGTTTTGGTGGGCAGCCTGCTCAAACAGGAGGACCTTTCAGGTCAGTTTTGGATATTGCTCAGTGTTTGAACAGAACCAGCGAAGAGGACTTTGAAAAATTGAATACTAAAACATTTTTGTTTGATAAAGATAGTCTAAGTCAAAAAACTTCTCTGCTCCAGGGCATTATTGATGACGCTTTGTTAGACCATGGTATTTATAAAAGTGATGTTGAAGTCAACATTAAAAGAATATCTGACAGCCACAGCATTAGAGATACGTTATCATTCCTTGACTTTGAGAAGTTGATGTCAGTTCAGCTAAACTGCATACCCACACCACCATGCAGTCCATCAGCATCACCACAACTTCTTGCAGACACCAGCCAGTCACCCTTATCTTTTAGTGTGCCCTTCTCACACACCCTCCCACCCCCACAATCCAGACAGAGTTGGGTGATCCCGACCAGCTCAGTGCCCTCACATCACTACTCTTCTGTCACAACGATCTCCAGCCATGTTTCCAGCCTTCCCTCAAGTAGTATATATGTCATGTCTTCTAGCCCTGGACTTGTCAACTCTGCTGGACAATACAGTCCAGGTGTACTTCCAAACACGTCTCCTTCCTCATATGCAATTACCCATACATGTTCCTCCCCCCACCAGTACTATCCCCATCCGTCTCCTCCATTTACTCCCAGCTTACAACGTTGCCTAGCCTCCCCATGTTGTGCAACACCGTATGGGGATTCAAATTCAGCTCCCAATCGATTCATGCCAATCCAGACATCAGGCATTCTGGCAACAACCTTGACAGCGACACAGACTTACATCCAGCCAATAAAACCTGTGGTTACGCTAGCAAGCTTGGCCAATCAAAACAGTCATAGCAGTCTGGACTTTCCACAAACCGAGAGCAACTTTTTAAGATCACCATGCAATAAAAACAGCCCAAACCACACAGAATCTTCTCCATCAGATCTGGTGTTCCATGGTAGTCATACTCTGAACACCAACACAGTATTCAAGCCAGATACAACAAATCTAGACCCTCCAGCATGTATAGACAGACTAAAATTTGATGTGAAAAACAAAGAGGGTGATGCATTTTATCGTCAAAGAAAAATCAAAACTCAGCAAAAACTTCGCGAGGACCATAAATCAGAAAGAACTAGTCACCCAGCTTTAGTTTTGTCTCTGACAGGCAGCATAGGCTCAGTGTCTGGCCAGGGCATGCAGGCTGGGTGGAGTCAAGACATCACTGGCCCAGCCTCCCCATCATCTGTGATAAAAAAAGGACACAGTGCTTCATTGTATCCTCAAAATACACAAAGCTGGAAGTCTAGACTAGATAGATCAGACGCAGCACAAGATCGAGTTTCAGAGCTGCCCAGAATGAACTCTCCGAAATACTCAGAAACTATTTCACTGCACATTCTGGATGGTCAGAACACCGGATCAGATAGAAACATCACAGATAAGGCCCTGACTTTACCTCTTCACACAAACCAGGCAAATGCTGGAGAGGTCAGTCATAATGAGTCAAACTTGCACCATTCAGATATTGTAGGTGCTGCCAGTATAGATGGCTGTGAAAGCAATTCGAAGCATAGACCTCTCAGTAGAAGCAATTACACTCTTTCCAAAGTCAATGAAAGTTTAAAATTGCCAAGAAAACAGTTATTTTCTGGAAATCTAAACTATCCACTTTCATATCATTCAGATTTTCCATTTTCACTTCAACTTGCTAAGCTCAGTGATCAATCAAAACCTGTTTCTAAAGACCAACAAAGTCAGTCAGAAGATTGCAAATCGTTTTGTTCCTCACAGCTCCCATTCTGTGAACAAATTCAAGACAAACATGACCCCAAAGCATCCAGAGCATCTGTACTTTCAACTATGCTTCAGGCACTGGCTTGTGCTTCCTCTCAGTCTCATCAGTCAGGGAACAACAGCTCAGACAATGTGATAAAGTCAGAATTATCTCATCATGTCTCGAATCTTCCCACCGCATATTACTCTGGCACTGCTCCAAATGTAGATCTGACTAAAGCACCATTTGCATTAACCAGTCTCTCAACATCTCAGTCATTGTCCAGTGCACAGCACGGCACAAATGATGCTCACGTGGATGTTTATTTAGCAGATTTAAATTCACACTTAAATAGACGGTCAGATTGTCCATCTGGCCACCAAGATGAACTTGATGAGACATTGGATGTTTTGAAAAGTCTGGACAGCCAGTATTTTCAACAAGATGATGACAGCAATAGTCCAGAAACAACCATTTAAAGTGAATCTAAGATAACAACAAATTGTTATATATAATTTATTATTACTTCTAGAGTATCTCACATTTAGCTAAGAAGTAACCATTACATGTGGACCTAAAATAACAATTTATTATATCTAGTTCAGTAGAATACCTTTCATTTAGCCTAGAAGCAACCATTAATCTCATTTCCTTTTCATCATCCAGGAGAGAGATAGTTTGCATTTTTTTGCCTATTGGTTTGGCCTCTTCTGCAGCCTCATTTCTCAGTGTCTTGTATTCTATCTATCCATAAATTCTGAGGATTCCTTCTTGCTTTTATGACATTTAAAAAATAGTCATATGGATCGAGTTTAGTTTGTCTTGTAATGTTATATCATTCGGTTTATTATTTTTTTCTTTATATATTCTACTGAGAGTGGTGGTTCCTGACTGTCTTCATAGTTCTTTTCTTCTAATTTTGTCTCTCACTAACTAAAGTGAGCCTGAAATAACTGTTTGATCTAGTTCAGTATTTCTTTTAGAATAATCCTCTCTCATTCCAGGGGTAACCATTAAATGTGGACCTAAAATAGGATCAGTGCAATGACAATATTGCAAACAATTATCTTTACACCTTGCAGGAACTACAGAACATAGTGCAATTGAAAAGATCTCATAATTATTCAGGTTACATGTGACATGTCAGTTCTGTATTATTTACTGATGGGTCTGTGTGGTGTGGAGAATTTTCAAAATATGGTTGTTTAGTTACAGTATAAAAGACAATCACTGTGAAGAAAAGGGGAGCTTACATGATAGCAGTTGAAGCAGTAACCACAGGCTTAAAGTTGCTTTGCAAAACAGATAAGGTGTAACAGGTCAATCCAAGCATTTTAGACCCCTTTTGGGAGCTTAGGCTATGGACTCTCAGTCCATCACTATTGTTAGATGTCTTTTCTTCTTCTCTCCAGTCTAGGCCAATGTTCTCAAGGGTTTTCATGACTTCTCTTCTCCATGTATTTCTGGGCTTCATGGCTTTCTCTTGCTCTGCTGGTACCAGGTTGCTCTGCTGGTATCAGCTTGCTCTGCTGGTATCAGCTTGCTCTGCTGGTATCAGGTTGCTCTGCTGGTATCAGCTTGCTCTGCTGGTATCAGCTTGCTCTGCTGGTATCAGCTTGCTCTGCTGGTATCAGGTTGTTCTGCTGGTATCAGCTTGCTCTGCTGGTATCAGCTTGCTCTGCTGGTATCAGGTTGTTCTGCTGGTATCAGCTTGCTCTGCTGGTATCAGCTTGCTCTGCTGGTATCAGCTTGCTCTGCTGATATCAGCTTGCTCTGCTGGTATCAGCTTGCTCTGCTGGTATCAGCTTGCTCTGCTGGTATCAGCTTGCTCTGCTGGTACCAGGTTGCTCTGCTTGTATCAGCTTGCTCTGCTGGTATCAGCTTGCTCTGCTGGTACCAGGTTTAAGTGCAGCAAACACAATGTTGGATTCTCATTTCATGCTTCACAAGATTCAGTATGGGCTGCAAAATCACAAATAAGTGAAGTATGTCATCTGAGCACACAGTGCCATCCCAGCAAAGGGTATCAAGTCTCTCCATAACTTTCTGTCTTTACAGTTCATGGAATAGTTAGAGAATTCAAATCTTTGGAGACTTATGTGGATTTACACTTTTTTTTTTTTTGGTGTGCTTATGTCCACAGCAGTAAGAAAGCTCACTGGTTATCTTGAAAGGCATCTGATGGTAGATCTTTTTTTTTTTTTTTACCAAGGTCAATATGTCATTGTTGTTGGGAATATGACAGTTTATGAGGCTGTTATGAGGAGTTTGAGTTTGCAAGAATTTGGTATGCAGATAGAAAGGGATGTTGAGTTTTTTTAAACTAGTAAGCTAATGGAAACATCAGTATGTGTATGTTTCACCATAACTTTAGAGTAGAGTGAATGCCTTTGAGATTATCCTTGAGTGTTGAGTCAGATTTATGAATCTTGTCTCTTGTGCTGAAGAGTTCCAACCACTGAGCTAAAAGTTCTTCCACTGAAATAAGGAAAAAGAACTGATGGGCACTATCCAAGTACAGTAATAATGGTGATATATATGCACAAATACTCAGCATCGGAGATTCACTTTCTGATAAAGTTTGCTTTAGTACAAAGTTATATTAGTCTTGTAATTTACAGGAATATAAATCTTGGGCCTCTCTTTTTTTTTTTTTTTTTTTTTAAATTTGATTTGATTTTCTTTTAACCAATAATTTCAAAACCTGACCATATTGGGCATTTGTGTGCACATTCACATATATATAAGGCGTGAGAGAGATTGATGAAGACAGATTTAAAATATTCATTCCAGAAAGCCAGACTTCATTCTACAGCCACACTCGTATTTGTATATGTCATAGCATTCTTTATAGCTAGCTGTTTATTCATTTCATCCACGTACAAACTTCATGTCATGATTTACCTGTCTCAGTTTACATTTTGAGATATTGTAACTGTGGTCAGTTGTGAAGGATTACATCGGGGAAAAGAAAGCTGTTACCATGCTACTTCACAACGGCAACCAACCTGTTGGGGGCCACGGTAGCCTAGTTGGGCAAACCACCCGAGTAGTCTACAGACGTTTGGACAACCCACGTTAGATTCCCGCTGGAAGCAGTGTAAATTGTACTCATGGTTTGAAAAAAAAATACCCCCATGTTTGAATAAGCGGCTGGCAGAAATGGGTACCAGGGTAGTACTGTGGGAAGGTGAGGAAAGCCGCCTCGCATCATGAATTTTGATGCTTGAAGTGACACTATCCAGTAGTCTTCCGAACACATATGGATAGACGGCCGAACACATATGAGTGAAAACTCATGTGCTAAGATGCAGATTCAAGTCTCATACTTTATCTTTAACCAACCATTTTTTTCTCAACTTAACAGCTGCACACACAACACTTTGGTAAATCTGGCATAAACTGCAGAAAAATGTTATGTTAAATAAGACAAACAAAACACAATGACATTTAATAGTAAATGATAAAATCTAATTTATCTAGACTAGCTCTAAGTAAATACACTTTATACTAAAGTAATACACTTTATACCAAGGTATTACACTTTATACTAAAGTAATACACTTTATACCAAGGTAATACACTTTATACTTAGGTTTTTTTCCCCATCCTGATTGGTCTGAAGCCTGATCTGACAAACTTATAAGACCTGAACGATTCCGTGATGCTTAATTTGACAAGTAACTGAAAAATTGTAATTGCCACCAGTTTACATTCTCTTATTATGGGCCTCGATAACTATCAAATCATGCCAGGATGCCTCTCTTGATACAGTTGTATCAGTGCATGCAATCTGTGCGTGTGTGAGAGAGAGATTTCCAGAACAATAAAGTTAGGTTGATTATATAATTGATAGTAATTTATTGCCAACAGTTTATCTAGAAGATTTTGAGCATCTAGAGCCGAGTCAGAATTATCTTTCTCTCTGGTGAATGAGACGATTATAGTAATCGGAGAAGTGAAGATGTAGGTTCTCCTATTGGGTCCTACCTTTGAAGAAAGTTCTCTGAAGAGAAGCAACGACCACAATTTTACGACTCCAGTCAGGGCACTGTAGACTTAACGCCCACCTGAGCAGAACGCAAATGGCTACAACATTGTTCTTCAAACATGTAAACTACTGCGATCCTAATTCTGGCCGCCAAGATTGACAATTTTTGCATACTATAGAGTAACTACGGTGGCGTCATTTTGAAGACTACGAATGGAGGCGGTTAGTCATTCTGCGTGGCTGAGGAATAAGCTTTAGAAGTGATCACATGACTTGTCATGTGATGTTTGTTATGTAAAAACCGGTTTGATAATTATTAATTGTACATAATTATTGATCTCTGTACACATTTTCACTATGATTTTGACCAACATTTGTATTTCCCATATTATAATTTTGTATGTTTGTAAATAAAAGAGTAAATATTAGGCATTCGATGCTGTAGACATTTCCGTTTCTTACTTTTTTTTTTTAACAGCTCATGGCCTTTCAGTTCTTTGCTCATTATTTGATCTTACAGACCCATCTTGAAGATGGAGTGTGTCAGCCACAGCGCACGTTTGGGAGATAAATGAATACACACACCATATAAACGTGTACCATGCGATTGGCACATCTTGTGTCATGATGTTCCTACTCCTCCATCATGATACTGGGGCAAGGGGTCAAGTTCGTATGATCAAAAGACTTGAACACTGAGGAAGAAGAATCAAACTGAGATGTATCAATATAAGCAAAAGCTAGTGTGTAAATAAGAGATGTAAGCAACAGTATCATTGCTACTCAAGAAGAGAAAATGAACACACCGGCATGTGAGGATAAAAAAAATTTTTAGGAGAATCATAAAGCAAGCACGGAAACAGAAATAAGAGAGCCTGGCCTTGAGAGACCCCGAGTAGAGCTCTGAGCTTCCTTCCACCTTCCTTCCTCCCTCCCTCCCTTTCTTCAAGTCTGAAGTTGGGACAACATTGCTAATTGCAGACAAGCTCCAACATTTCTCTCCAGGGCTGATCAATATGAACTGACAAAGTCAGGATCTGTCCATTCTTTGTCTTCCAATATTTTCTTCTAACTTCCGTGCTTTTTTTTTCTTTACCCCATTCGCCGTTCAAGCTGTGCTACAGAGTTCTTGCGCACGGGCTAGGATTCTCCTTGGATGTTCTCGAGGGAATATCAGCACACCCATTGATTCATCCGGTGTGCAATGATGATGACAATGACGACTACTAATTGCAGGTATTATCTCAGCTTTCACCATTGCTAAGACATCCAAACATTTCTATGCCAGCTAAACAACAAATGATAAATAGCATTTTCATACCAACTTTGTGCTATGAAAGTCAAACATGGACCCTTTCTAAATCACATTTAAGAAAGATCAATACATGTGAGATGTGATGCTTGAGAAAAGTAACAAACAACACAAGAAGAGATAGAATACCAAATGAAACCATAAGAAAAATAGTAGGAACAAAACCCTGCCAAGAATATATCGAACAACAACAACTTAAATGGTTTGGCCACCTGGTCAGAATGAATCCTTATCAATCACCATCAAGGGCGTTCTTTTCGAGAATGCATGGAAAAAGACCAAGAGGAAGACCCAGAAGAAGATGGATAGATGCAGTGACAGAGACATGTAACAACAAAGGAAAGTCACTAATTCAAACAGTTGGAGCAGCTCGAGAACGACAAATGATATAAACCATGACACCTGTTAGGTATCAGTGAAAAGAGAAACGAAGAAGATGGATAGATGCAGTGACAGAGACATGTAACAACAAAGGAAAGTCACTAATTCAGACAGTTCGAGCAGCTCAAGAACGACAAATGATATAAACCACGACACCTTTTAGGCATCAGTGAAAAGAAAAGAAGAAGATGATCTCTGCAGTTGAGATTCTCTGTCTGCCATCACGGATGGGGAGATCATAACCGGCACAACTTGTCGACTACTTCCACAACACCACCTGAAATCATGGACTGCCAGGAACATTCCGGTTGATGACGTGTGTTGTAAAGAACGGCGCTGAACAGGTTCAGAGAGACAAACATGTTAATTCACAGACCTGTAGTTAGACCAACACTTTCACTTTACTATAATAAGTTTGACCTGGATCAGACTGCAATGTTGCGTAGCTCTATCATCATTGAAGGTGCATATTGTTCTATGATAAGTCAAGCTTCTGTTTGCAAGGCAAATGACGGCCATTTTTTTTAGCGTACAACCGCCAGAGGGAACATTTTGGTGACAGTTGTGTGCTCCATGAAGACAGGATGGGAGGAGGCAGTGTAATGGTTCGAGGCAGAATCTCTTACGCAGCCAGAACGAACCTCGTCATCATCAATGTCAACATGAAGAGTATTGAATACATTGATGAAGTCATTACACCGCTCGTAAAGTCTTTCATCGATTTAACATGAAGAGTATTGGATACATTGATGAAGTCATCACACCCTTTCATCAAAGCAAATAGACCAGGCATGATATTTCATTAAGACAATGTGGGTCGTCCACATATGGTACCACTTTCAGCAACAGCAGACCAATGTCTTACTATATTCTGTTATTTCACCGGGCCTTACTCCCAAGTGTGAAGTGGCTGATGTAGACGGTGCTGATGGTGAAGTGGGTGTTGTACCAGGTGTCGATGGTGAAGGTGGTGTTGTAGAAGAGACCAATGCTGTTGGTGGTGTTGTAGCAGGTGCCAAAGGTGAAGCTGGTGTTGTAACAGGTGTCGATGGTAAAGCGGTTGGTGTTGTAGACGGTACCAATGGTGAAGTTGCTGCAGATGGTACTGTTTTAGTCTCATATGTTTAGCTAAAAAATCAGTTCTCGTATATGTGTGTTGACAAATGTCACAAATACGGTGTATAAGCTTATGTGCGGCACCAGTGGTATAAGCTTATGTGCGGCACAAGTGTGCCGCAACATATCTTTGCGCTATTTAAACTTCCTTGGACACAATGGACACTGATGTTCGTCAGAAGATGTTTCGTTTATGAGAAACCATCTGTAGAAAAACAAACAACCCTTTGTCAGCAATACTTAACATGCCTAGTTTAAACACATTAATAACATTGAATAACAATCGCATCAAGACTTAAAATAACTACTTTAAACAACCAATAATATAAACATACGAAAATGACAGAATAATACGCTCAACAAGACTTAACATACGTACTTTAAATACATTATCATTAATACAGTTGAATAACCTTTTATCGATAAAACTTAACACACGTACTTTAAGAGAAAACAAAAATATTCCAACTTACAGTGTAAAATATAGTCTCAACACAAGCCGTTAGACTGAACAGTACTGTGAAAATAAGCTTCCTTGAATCAACCAAACGTATAACACAAAATCTTGCATGGGACTAGGTTAAATATAATCTGGTAACAAATGTGGATGACGTATAAATTAACCAATTAGCGAGTGACGATGCCAACATCGACTGATATCTTGATTAACCAATCAGAGAAGAGCATTAGTATAGGAGGCGGAGCAAAGAAATGACTGACATCTAGAATTAACCAATCAGAGAAGAGCATTAGTGTGAAAGTCAATGCTGACTTTATTTTCCGCTTGAAGTGCTGTCGAGTCTGTCTCATCGGTGGGGTCAAGAACTAGGGATGGTGGTAAAATTTCAGCATTATCCGAAGCATACGTAAAGCCTGTCGGGTCAGCGGTGGGGGGGGTGTAATGCGGGGTGGTGGGTTACTTAAACTCGATTTAACCCCCTGATGCAATATCAGAGGGGTGACATGACCTTGATTTGACCTCTGAACGCTGCAATACCAATGTTTCCCACTTCAACGAATGACAGGCAACATTAAAGGTGCTCATTGTAGGTCAGAAAACTTAGGGTCAAAGACCAAAATATTGGAACCAAAGTCAAAAAGTTAGATTCAAAACCTCAAAAACTAACTCCCATACCCCAAGAAGTTAGTTCCAAAGTCCACAAATTTAATCCCAAACCTCAAAAAGTTAGAACCAAACTAAAAATAGTTTGGTCCAAACCCCAAAAAGTTAGTCACAAAGGCCTAAAATTTAGTCCTAAAGTCAAACTAGTTAGACGCAAAGGCCAAAATGTTATAGCAAAAGTCCAAAAAAAAGTCCAAAAGGCAAAATAGACTAAAAACCCAAAAAATCTTAGATGCATACTCTCTCTGCGATCAGGACTCAATCAGAGTAGGATTCCAGACTCTCACATGAAGTCAGCTGTCAGGTTAAGTGTGTTGATCGCCCCCACAGACAGAAAATCACAATTAGAGTCTGCCAGATCCACTCTGATTGAACACCCGTTAAAACGTTGCACTGTGTTCTGCGCCAGTGGCCCAGTGCATCCGATTTCAGCCAGCATTTTATTCAGGTTTGCATTCCTTAGCCTTTGATTGTCCCCAATCTTCCTGCAAGGCAGCAGATGATCTTTTATGTAGGGGGATTCTGCCCTTAGATGGTCTGCCCTCCCAGGTTTACGAGCACAATCTGCCCGAGTTACTAGAGGTGACTAACACAGACATGCACACACAAAATGATGCATACTCAAAAACGTATCCCCAAACTAAAGAAATGTAAGACTCAAAGGTAAAAAAGGTATAGCCAAAGTCCAAAAAGATACTCCAACAGGCAATATAGCTACGTTAAAAACCCTAAAACTCGTCAGTAGTATAAGAGGTACAAAATGCACCTATGACGTAACAAAGAAATAGAGGAAGGAGGAAGATTTTAATCTGGTAAGTATAAATGTTATATAGCCAAATACCACCACTTCCAGAATTGGCACCTGGAATGTTCGTACCCTTAACGAACAGGGAAAAGCGGCACAAGTGGCAGCAGAAATGACTAGCTACAAAATGGATATTCTGGGAATGTGTGAAACAAGATGGCTGGGAGCGGAGAGAAGAAAACTGAATACAGGGGAGATGATTTTATCATCAGGACACCAGGAACCAGGAGCACAACATAGCGAAGGGGTAGCTATAATGCTATCAAAGAATGCACAGAAGACACTAATAGAATGGGAGGCAGTGGGACCAAGACTGGTGAGAGCAACATTTAAAACAACCAAAAACAAAATAAAATTACACATTATACAATGCTATGCACCAGCCAACGATAAGGATGATTCAGTTAAAGATGATTTCTATAAACAGCTACAATGTCAGATGGATGCAAGACGAGCCAAGGATATTATAATCTTGATGGGAGACCTAAATGCTAAGGTAGGATAAGACAACAGAGGCTTCGAAGAAAGTATGGGAAAACATGGACTTGGAGATATAAACGAGAATGGGGAGATATTTGTGAATTTCTGAGCCCTTAATCAAATGAGCCTAGGAAGAACAATATTCCAACATAAAAGAATACACAAAGCTACATGGGTGTCACCAGATCATAGAACGGAAAATCAAATTGATCACATATGTATTAATAATAAGTTTAAGTCATCCTTACAGGATGTAAAAGTATATAGAGGGGCATATGTAGCTTCTGATCATCATCTTCTGATAGCCAAACTTACAATTAAACTAAAAAGGTATACTACAACGAATAAGGGTAGAACGTATTTCAATGTAGAATTTCTTAAAGAACAAGGAATTAAAGATAAATTTGCAGTCACAATATCAAACAAATACCAAAGTCCTCCAACAACTAGAAAATACAATAAATATAGAAGATAATTGGAAACAGGTAAAAGATATATGGAAAGAGACATGCGAAGAAACAGTGGGGAAAAGAGAACGACAGAATAAGGCATGGATGACAGCAGAGACCCTGGACAAAATTAAAGAAAGAAAGAACAAGAAAGCAGACATAAATAAAAGCAAAACAAGAAGTAATAAAGCCAAGACACAGGAAGCTTACACAGAGGTGAACAAAGAAGTGAGAAGATGCATTAAAAGGGATAAGAGGAAATATATAGATGAACTAGCTAAAGAGGCAGAAGAAGCAGCAAATAAAGGGAATATGAAAGAACTGTACAACAGCACAAAGAAATTAGGTGGAAAATACAAACAGATCAACGTCTTTATCAAAGATAAGAAAGGAAATCTGCTTAGTAATATAAGGGGACAAATGGAGAGATGGAAAGAGCACTTTGGAGAACTTTGGAGAGGGAAGAAGTACCTAAAGACTGTAAAGAAGGTTATATGATCAAACTACCAAAGAAAGGAAGTTTACAGGAGTGCACAAATTATAGGGGAATTATGCTACTATTAGTGCCGCCAGGGAAAATATTAGGCAGAATCATTCTGGAGAGACTAAAGGATGCTATAGAGAAACACTTGAGAGATGAACAAGCAGGTTTTAGGAAGAACAGATCATGTGCTGATCAAATAACTACTCTACGTATAACAGTAGAACAAAGTTTAGAACTAAAATCCACACTTTATATTGGATTCATAGATTACGAAAATGCATTTGATAGTTTAGACAGAAGAATGCTTTGGGAGATGCTGAGTCATTACGGAATCCCCATAAAGTTTATTAACCTGATAAAAACAATGTATGAAGGAACAAAATGTAGAGTGGTGCATGAAGGACAGCTTACAGAAGCATTTGAAATAAGAACAGGAGTAAGGCAAGGATGCCTCCTGTCCACATTTCTCTTTTTACTGGCAATAGATTGGATTATGAAAATAACTCAAAACAACAGAAATGGGATGCAGTGGTCACTGACCAAACAACTTGATGAATTAGACTTTGCTGATGACATAGCTCTCTTATCACACAGTCATCAACAGATGCAGGATAAAATGAGTATATTAGATGAGAGATCACAACAGCTAGGACTAAAGATTAATAGAGATAAGACCAACATTATGAGAATTAACGCAGTTGGCAATAACCAAATAAAACTAGGAGAAATACCTCTACTAGACGTACAATCTTACATATATCTGGGCAGTAATATAGATAAAGAGGGAGGAACAGAAAATGATACCAAAATAAGGATATCAAATGCTAGAGGAGCTTTCATTGCACTGGGAAACATATGGAAATCCAAAGAAATTAGGTTAAATACAAAAATAAAAATTTTCAACTCAAATGTTAAGTCGGTCCTATTATATGGCCGTGAAACATTGAGAATAACAAAATTGACAATCACGAAGGTACAGACTTTCATTAATGGATGTTTACGTAGAATAAAGGGACGGAAATGGCAGGACAAAGTCACTAACGTGGAATTATGGAAATGTACTGGTCAAATACCAGTGGATAAAGAGATACAGCGTAGACGATGGCGATGGATAGGACACACACTACGGAAGCCAACTGAGAGTATTACACAACAGGCCCTTTTTTGGAATCCCCAGGGGAAAAGACAAAGAGGAAGACCAAGGAATTCTTGGAGAAGACAGATCGAAGCAGAGATGAAGATGATGGGGAAGACATGGAATGATCTTAAAAGAATTGCAAAAAACAGAACGACTTGGAAAGTGTTTGTTGAAGACCTATGCTCCACTGGGAGCTAAAAGGTAGAAGATGGAGAAGACCACCGCTTTTGCATGGTGGAAAGTGATGGAACCTTCCGCAATGATATATGTACTTATGTTTAGGACGTAGAAGAAGAATGGTGGGTTGGGTAAGCTCATGAAGGGGGGTAGATGGGGAGTAATTGAGTAGATTGGTTAATGAGTCATGTATGGACATCGCTATTTCCCGCCAAATTCCACAGAGCTAATAGGAGCGAGTGTAGGTTGTTCGGCTATAGACCACGCCCAACTCCGGAAGCGAAACTACCATATTAAGGACTAGCGATATGTCAGTTATTCCATAGATATATTGTGCATATATACTTATAAAAGTAATAAATTAATATTTATTATATCCTGGCGGATGTAAAGGGACCATATTTAAGATAGATACGGACCATAATCAGGTATATATATATATATATATATATATTCATACATATATATAATGGCAAATCTTGCTAACGATATGAACGAACAGTAATATTCTTCTAGGCTTCCGTGAGTAGGACATCGGTCAATACTGCTCTCCTGTGACACAATCGATTTTTTTCTCGCGCGCGGGATTGCTGAGACTTGATTTAAGACAATCGAGTACTCGATTTAATATATTCATTCGCATAACATAGATCAGTCGCCACAAGCTAGCCAGTGTCTTAACACTGCTAGATACGGTTCCAGATCTGTAAATCTAGCAGCAGAGCCTCACTGATATTATCCTACCAGAGCCGTAAATCTAACAGCAGATAATCACAGGTGTTATACTAAAACACCGTCGGAGAAGCAAGGAGAAACAAACTTTAAAACACCAACATTATAAGAATACAGGTAAGTTGAAATATTGCTTAAAATACATACCAATGTGTGTTTATTATCATAGTTTTATTAGTGGAAATGAATCACGTAACATATAGGAATATGTTCGGTAAATGTCTTAACGGTCACGGAGCAAAACTGTTATGAAATAGAGTCCACAGTGTCGTATCCTTTTCGTTAGAGAAGTCTATACATTTTTTTTCCAACCACCGTTTTTTACAAGCCAGTCTCCGAATAATCCACCAATAATTGCTCCGGCAAAAATAGCGAACTTCTTTTCCAGAGAAGATATATCAGTATCAGAATCGTACAAGTCTTTGACATGGCTCTTAATTAGCCGATAAGCCAGCGTATAAAACAATGGTTGCAAACGAGGCATAAATATCCTTATGGACGACTCCCAGTGTAATACCAGCGAATAACGAGGTATATCTCTCTGATAATGTATAGACTGGTTAAGCCATTGACTTATAAAACGCGGAAAGCTTCTTATTCGTCTTGTCATAAGTGTGGATAATGTCAACACCTAAGACCACAAATTCGTTAGAAATTGTAGCCACACACATTTTACAATCAGAACTGGTCACTTTTGAATCCATGTAAGAAAAATTCAGAAGCGCGCGTGGTATGTGAAATCAATAATGTGAAACATGTCTCGAATTGTTCGGCTATACACGACGCGTGAGTCACACAAACAAACTGAGCGATGTGTTAAGTTTTCGTGACTCTTATAGCCCCAGTCTCGCCGCGTTAGTACAAACACATACAGAAGATAAACCAAGACACTGAACAAAAGAAATAGTAAAACATCATAAGTAAACGTTAACGGTGTAATTAAAAGAGACTCATAGTTGATCGTTCTTAACAAAGACGCATAACTAACCGATCTATCATACAGAGACATAACAGACTGGTGCCCAAAATGGGATGTTGTAATATTGTAAAAATTGATAGTATCGTTATGATAGTGATATGAACACGATAGGGATAGAGACCCAAAGATGTCTATAAAAGCTTTAGTAAACATCTAGATAAACGCTCACTGACAAAAATATAATATTTAAAAGTAACTGTAATTGAATGTTAATGGATACATGTTGTAGTTAAGTAATGAGAATTATGTAGATGTCGTTGTGCGTTTTGAGTGGCAAGAATAAACTACTGATAAGGGAGAGCGAGGGAGGGAGAGAGAGAGAGAGAGAGAGAGAGAGAAAAGCAAGAAAGAACGAAAAAAGAAAGGAAAAAAGGAAAAAAAGAAAGAACGAACGAAAGAAAGAAAGAACGAAAGAAAGAAAGCAAGGAAAGAAAGCAAGAGTCGAAACGGACTGATATAGCAATGGTTGACGCTTAGATGGAGTTATAATAGGATCAGGAAGATGGACTTTATAAAATAACCGCTTACTGACAAAATTTAATATCTAAAAGCAAGTGTTAATGGAATGGTAATGGATGCATGTTTTAGTTATTAAGAATCACGTAGATTTTCGTTATGTGTTTTGAGTGGAAAGATTAAACTACTGATAAGGGAGAGCCATAAAATAAATAATCTAAGGCATGCTGATGATACAATCTTAATCGCTAAGAGTGAAAATGAATTACAAGAAATGTTGGACATTATAGTGAAGGAAAGCAAAAATAAAGGACTCAGCCTTAATAGCAAAAAGACAGAGGTAATTAATGGTAACAACAAAGAAAAATACATCACCTCAGTGCAAAATAAACACAAGTGGAACAATATTAAAACAGGTAAATGAATTTAAATATTTGGGAACTTTGTTAACCTCAGACGGAAGATGTACAAAAGAGGTGTGATGCAGAATGGCTCAGGCAAAAGCAGCTTTCCAAAAAATGAGGAAGATACTATACAATCCATTTTTTATAATAGAAACAAGAAAAAGAGTTCTTAAATGTTATGTAGAGCCAGTCTTAACATATGGATGCAAATTATGGACAATTGGACAACAGACAAGAAAATCACTGGAGTCTGTAGAAATGTGGTTTTACAGAAGAATGTTGAGAGTACCATGGACAGCTAAGAAGAGTAAGAATAATTTTGACTGATGAAAAGAAATTTGGAGAGAAAGAAACTGAAAGTAAAATATTTGTGAGGTGAATGTGTTGGGGTGGAGGAGGTGGGTGACTGACAGTATTTCTTGGCGGAAACTGTTTGAAATCGCCGAACCGAGAGTCGGCTCTAGAACCATTCGTTGGATTCTTCCTTTGTTTAGGTCGGTCGCAGGATGATCAAAAGGAAAACATGGATTGGCTGGGAATGACGGGAAGTCGACGTTAAACTAACTACTAGGGTGTTCCGAGTTTTAAACATAGGTCTACTAGGAAATATTTGAGTTAGCTTTCTCCACGGTAGAAGTTAATGTAACAAATTTTTAATCAATTTTACCCAGGACATTTTACTCAATGCAACCTGATTTTATTTTTTAATCGCCGCGGGCCACAAAAAGGACGTCGCGGGCCACTTGTAGCCCGCGGGCACCTAATTGGCCATCCCTGATCTAGATCGTCATAGAGACAGTGTTCACAATAAACATGCATACCCGTTTCATCTACGTGTATGCGAATTTAACAGACAGGAGAATCTAAGAACGCATATTAAAATTAAACACCAACTGGCGATATCAACAGTTACAAGTTCAGCATACTCGACACGACCATCAACCTCATCAGGTTCAACCTCCTCCTCCTCATCAGTGTCAACCTCCTCCGCCCTATCAGCCTCGATACCACGGGCCTGTTCAAAGTCATCAGCTGCACCAACAAATAAAAGGAAGAGGAATAATGTACAACCGGTAGAGAGACAACACAGCAAGAAAGCGCGGACGGATATCGAATTAAAAAGTTTAGATAATTTACCGGCAGATGATAGACAGGTCTATGTCGACAAATGACAGGTAATAAGATCCCATAGCAATGACAACATACATCTGTCAGTGCACACTGTGTTTCACAAACCAAGTTCACCGCTATCGCCGAACTGGCCCATTCTTCTCCCTCCCATCTTTAACAATCAAACACGGAGATTTAAAATAAATTATTCTCACAACTTCGCCCTGAGGAATAAAGAGAACAATGGCCATCGATGATTCCAAAGTAGTATCAATAATAGTTGTTTACTGCAAACTTCGATGGTTATCAATAACAGAGCAGATTTTGATAGGTTCCTTACACAGCTACAAGATAGCGACCCTTTAAATCACGCAAAACATAACAGACCTAGCAGTAAGTTTTCAGTTGAAGCCATTCCGTCAACAACCTGCTATCTCTTTCATTACGTAGAATATCCTATTGGCTGTCTAACAACCGAGCTCCCAAAACACATTACAAAAAATAAATTCATTTATACATTACAAAATATCATAAAAGGACCAGCATATACTGATAATCTCTGTTTCTTTAGAAGCGTATCGTTATTTAGGGGTGCTAATCTTAGTCACTTACACAGACCCACTAACGATCTCCTGAAGCAGTGACAAGCACATCAGTGTTTAGATATAGACGACGAGTTCCCCGGTGTAACGCTAGCTCAGATCCCGTCGCTAGAGAAGTGTTTCTGTATTAACGTGGACGTCTTTGCTTTTGACAAAGACCAAGGCCCCCCCCCCCCTGTTAAGAGGTAGTACGAATTATACCGACACCTTACGAGTTCTATTTTACGAGGAACATTGCATGTATATAGCGGATATAGATAAGGCGGCTCATGCTTTTTCTTGTCCCAAATGTAGAAAATTGTGGGGGGGGGGGGGGGGGGGGGGGGGAGAGAGTGTTAATAGATCTTTGATAAGACACGAGAAGACATGCACCGGGGATAAGCGAAAATATAAGTATGTAGGATGGATCTATAGACCACAGGAATCTATACTCGAAACGATAGCTAAGCGGGGTATAGAGGTTCTTAATAATTACGTATATCCCTACAGAGCAACATACGATTACGAATGTTGCTTTAGTAATGTACCGACGACAAATGAAGGTAATAGTAGTGTCACCGAATATGTAGCCTGGCATATTCCAATGTCGTGTGCCATAACCAGTAATATTCCTGGTTATGAGAAACCGGTATGCTTTGTAAGCGAGGGTGACTCCCAAAAATTAATAAGTGGAATGACAGATTATCTATAGACATTAGCGAAACGGGCGTATAGAATCTTACGCGCCAATTTCAAACATGTTTTTACAGTTTAAAAGACATGGGTGACTGTAGTGACCTCGTAGGGAAACTCGAGTCATACTTAAGAGAGCTCCCCGTTATAGGATTTAACTCTGGAAAGTATGATCTAAACGTAATCAAACCATATTTAATAAGGCACTTCATAGCTGCGGCGAACAAAGTAGAAGAAGCGAACGCAGAAGAAGATGAAGAAGAAGAAGATAAAAAAGAAGTGAACGATAAAGAAGAAGATAAAAAAGTAGTGAAAGGTGATGACGATGAAGAAGATGATGAAGAAGAAGAAGATAAAGATGACGAAGAAGAAGATGATGACGAAGAAGAAGATATAGAAAACGAAGAAGAAAAGCCGAAACAAAACAAACCTAAAAAAAGTGGTGACCTCGCCCTTCAAGTTTATCGTTAAGCGCAATAATAATTTATGTGCATCTCCACCAGGCGACTAAAGTTCTTAGATATTATAAATTATCTCGCCCCGGGGTTCTCTTATAGTAAATACTTGGAGGCGTACACGATTAAAGAGACTAAAGGCGTATTTTGTTACGAGTATATTACGAACCTAAAAAAGTTAGGCGAAGCCTCTCTTCCCCCACATGAAGCTTTCTTTTAGACGCTTAAAAACTGCAATATTTCGGTCGCAGAATACGAGTGTTGTAAAAAGATATGGGTGGACAATGACATGTCCACACACAGGGATATTTTGATGCAGCATAATAATAAGGATGTCGGACCCTTCCTACTAGCATTAGAAAAACAAATAGATTTTTACGCTGGTTTGGGTGTATATATGTTTAAGGTCGCCATTTTCGTCCCCGGTGTGACATTAAGATACCTCTTTAACACCATAGTAGTATAGCAGGAAGGATTTCTCTATCATTTGACCCGTAAATTAACACAGATATATAGTAGGCGCATTTTGCGCCTAATGTACACGAGAGACAGGGGGAGATAACCATGACCGCTCGTGTCGGTATGTTGACCTCTAGTCCCGGTGATCCGGAAGTGACCTGTTTATGTCTGATGTGTGCTGACTTTGGAGTTCTTGATGCACTTTATCGATAGTGATATGTTTGTAGATTATACATCATCAATGCTGATAAGGCGGCCAGGTGACCTTGTTATCTCGGTGACCGTAAAGTGTGACCGTATTTTAGCTTCCTTCATAGACTTCCCTCCATTGTAACACTTACTCATTCTCTCCATTTACACATATAATCTTGCCTTCTTCCTAGACTTCTCTCTCTCTCTTTCTCACCTATCCTCTCATAGACTTCTAACCTATCAGTCCCCCATCACTCCTCTCCCTTTGCCTGTCCCGCATCGTTCCACCCTCCCTCATATTTTTAGTGTCCTGCCTATTGTAACACTTAATTATTCTCGCCATTTATGACAATCATCTCGCTTCCTTCTCCTAGACTTCTCTCTATCACTCTCTCGCGCTCTCTCTCTCTCTTCTAGCTCCTACTAGACTTCACTCCTACCATTCTTCCCTCCCTCCTTTCTCTCTTTCCCTCTCCTAGCGTTCCGCCCTCATTCGTATTTTTACCGTCCCGCCAGTGTAACACATTAATAACATCTAATAACAATTACAACAAGACTTAAAATATCTACTTTTTATACAAACCAATAAGATAAACATATGAAAAACGAAGGAATAATACACTCAACTAGGCTTAACATACGTAATTTATACACATTACCATTAATACAATTGAACATCCTTTTATTGATAACCTACCACATCGTTATGAGATAAGGGAAAAACAGAAAAAAAATATTCAAATTACAGCGTAAAATATACACACAACACATTCCGCTAGACTGAACAGTACTATGAAAATAAGCTTCCGTGAATCAATCGCGCTTATAACACGAAATCTCACATGCGACTAGTTTAAATATAATCTGGTAAATAAAAGTTGGACGACACTATTGGTCCCTGATACAATTCACCTGTCGGGTCAATGGTGGGTTATTTGAACGCGCTTTGATCCCTGATGCAATACCAGAGGAGTTCCATAGCAGTCATAATAGTTAGACACAACGAGCAGAAAGTTATATTCAAGGTCCAAAAAGTTAGGCCAAATCGCAAAATTTTAGCACCAAAACACACAAAAAATTTAGGCGCATAAGCAAAAATTCGAGCTCAAAACCCTACAAATCTACTCCCACACTCATACTAGTTAGACACATTGAACAGATAGTTATATCCAAAGTACCAAAAGTTTCGCCAAATCGCAAAAATTTTATCCCAGAACACAAAAATGTAGGCTCATTTAAAAAGTCGACCTAAAAATCCTAAAAATCTACTCACATAGTTATAATAGTTAGAATCAACGAGCAGAAATTTATATTCAAGGTCCAAAAAGTTAGGCCAAATTGCAAAATTGTAGCACTAAAACACAAAAAATTTAGGCTCATAAGCAAAAAGTCGATCTCAAAACCCTACAAATCTACGCCCATACTCATACTAATTAGAAACATCGAACATATAGTTATATCCAAAGGCCTAAAAGTTACGCCGAATCGCAAAAATGTTACCCACAGAACACAAAAATGTAGGCTCATATTCAAAAAGTCGAAATAAAAATCCTAAAAATCTACTCACATAGTCATAAGTGATCATCGGGAGGAGTTTGTTAGGAGTAAAGGTAAAGTTAAGGCAGATTGTCGAGACTGTGAAAAAAACAAAATTGTACCATAAACGTACCCCCGGTCTTTTTAAGTTAGAGTACGAAGGGGATGGGATGGTATCGTTATGTAGTAAAACATACCAATGTTTTGGGAAATACAAAAGTAGTACTAAAGGGCTTAGCAAACATCACAATAAATTAGACAAAGGTATACTTATGAAGGTTCTCAAGACACAACAGGCAGAGGGAGGGGAAAATGTGAGGTTTAAACGATATAAATCGAGCATCTATACATATACACATCACATAAATTCTCTCTCTCTCTTATTTCTACATCAAACAAAGTGTGCACATCGATATGTGACTACTTTCCTGTTAGGTATATAGAGTATTTATATGTATATAGAATGATAATAATACTTCTATGATAGTTTTATGTACAATGATAATGGACATAAGTTTGTGTCGCTGTCACGTTAATATTATATTAAAACTATATCAAAAGAAGTATGCTGCTTTTTATATTGTATATAAATGTCATGTGGTACTGTCTCGTAAGAATAATATAGATACTATCAGTGTCCGTGGTTGTAAACCAGTGTGTGTAAATGTAAAACAGAAAAAAACGAGTACCAACGTCTATGACTTTCACAGCTACTCAGTCCATTATATACGTACACATAAATGAAAAATAACACGAGGCATATTTTGTAATTTATATATATTTTATTGTTATATTATTTTTACAACACAACACCGATACTGCATATGTAGTACATCTAGACACGACATAAAACACACTACCTAGTGTACAATAATCTAAATGTTCAGCCTTAGCATCTTTCTTCTAAGATGACCAGGGGCAAGCGTTGTTATTGGCTGTATGTTTTCAATGTTGTCAGTATCGTAGACAGGAGCCCTGTAAAAACCATTATTTTTCGAATAAGACTCGTTGCTTGGTAATATAGATACTGGAAGTCTGTGATCTGAGGTGGTCGACGGATAGTTCGAGGGAAGAGTCTGTGGTGTTGTATTAGCCTCGAGACTATCAAACTCGGCCAAATAACTCGTCCAGCATAGTCACAGTCTGTTCGTTTCTTCTAAGATGACCAGGAGCTAGTGCTGGTATTGGCTGAGTGTTTTCAATGTTGTCAGTATCGTAGAAAGGAGCCATGTAAGATACCAGTATTTATCGAATAAGGCTCGTTACTTGGTGATGTAGATACTGCGAGTCTGTAACCTGATGTGGTCGACGGTTCGTTCACGGGGATGTGTCTCTGGTTTTGTTGCATTAGTTTCGAGATGATCATACTCGGCCAATAACTCGTCTTGCATAGGCACGAACTGCTCAAATTAGGAACGATTCACCGTGATCTCAAACTTGGTGGGATATTTTAAATTCGATGGCCCGAAAAAATGTTCGAATATGGATCATAGTCGACACTCTGTATGAAGACACAGACGCCACTTTCAGCCCCGCAGCCAATGGTTTGACCATTTCACGATCTGCTGTAACGTAGACCCAACTAGTGGGTACTTCGACAACTGGTTCAGCCGTGGTGTTTGTCAGCGTCTTCTGTATATCCTAAGGATACTAAATGCTAGCTGGAAGAGCGGTCAAGTGCCGGCAATCTGGAAAGAAGCTATTATGGTGTCCATTCTCAAGTGTGGAAAAGACCCACTAGACCCAAGTAGCTATAGACCAATTAGCCTACTGAGCTGCCTGAGTAAACTCATGGAAAGGCTGGTTAACAGAAGACTTATGTGGCATTTGGAGACAAAACAACAAATCGTACCACAACAAAATGGCTTCCGTAAGCACCGATCAACTGAAGACCTGGTCACCTACATTGCACAGGAAATAGAGGATGCCCTACATATAAAGAAACACACGCTGGCAGTGTGGGTCGACATGGAGAAGGCTTTTGATAGGGTTTGGCGTGAGGGTTTAAAGAACAAGTTTTTTAGACTTGGCATCCATAGTCGTTTATTCAATTGGGTCTCTCAATACCTTCAGGATAGAACGGCCAGAGTACAAGTTCAAGGTCAACTAAGTAAGAAGGTCTCTATCGAGCAAGGTGTCCCACAAGGCGGAGTCTTGTCCCCAACACTCTTTTTAATTTTCATAAATGACATCGTAATGGACATTCCACCCAAAATACACTCAGCAATATACGCAGATAATCTGGCGTTATGGGCTCGCGAGGAAAGTATGTCAGTGGCTGGTTCCAGGATGCAAGATGCCCTAGGTGAACTTGAAAAGTGGACGAACACCTGGTTCTTACCAATCAACGAAAGGAAATCTTCATACACAATTTTCAGCCTATCAAGGAAAACACTCTGCAAATTTGAAGTTAAAGGATCATACAATACCTATAGACCACAACCCAACATATCTTGGTGTCACTATGAATCGCAGAATTACTTGGAAAAATCAGATAGACAGAGCAAGGATGAAAGCCAGGAAACGAACAAATATTATGAAGAAATTGGCAGGAACGGACTGGGGGGGGGGGGGGGAGAAAGCAATATTTTGAAAAGACTATATGTAGGAAGAGTCAGACCAGTTCTAGAATATGGAGTCACAGCCTGGGCTATGGCTTCCAAATCACACCTTTGCAAAATTAACAGAATACAGAACCAAAGTACCCGTATCATTACTGGTACTATGAAATCTACACCTATCAAGACTCTAGAAACAGTAACAGGCTTACAACCCTTAGATGATAGATGGGTCACTAAAGTTTTGCAACAAGCGGAGAAATATAGAAGGCTCCTTAGCCACCCCATGCACCAAAGAATATCTGGTTCCGGAATTGTACGACTTAAGAGGAACAACTTCGCTGCAATTGCCGATGAACTAACTACTGGAGACCCAGTTCTTTCCCAAACAATATCGAAACCCTTGGGCCCATCTGATATGTCTCCTCACGGAAAACATAAAATACCAGAACTTCAGGAAAACATAACAGGAATCATGAAAAAAGGCACCCAATCAGACACAGAAAGAAAACACGTAGCATAAAAACATATACACGATACTTACCCACAGGACTCTTGGTCCCACATATATACAGATGGCTCTGCTACAAATGCCACCAGAAATGGAGGTGGAGGTGTGTTCTTGACGCTGACCAATCAGGACGAGATCACCAAGTCAATAGCTACTGGAAAATTCTCAAACAACTTTAAAGAAGAGGCTGAGGCCATCAGAGAAGCTGCAACACTGGCTACTCAACACAAAAATAACATGCACAATAAGTTGGTGATTCTGACTGATGCACTGTCAGTACTATAAGCTCTAATAAACCACAAGAACAATGAACTAGATGACTTGAGAACTATCCTGGACCAACTATGCAATAACTTCCATAGAGTAGTCATTCAGTGGATACCATCACACTGTAATATACACGGGAACGAACACGCAGACAAATTAACTAAAGAGGGAGGGAGATTACCACAAGAGAACAATCCGCTCAGTTATGATGAAGCCAAATCCATCCTCAAGGATCAGTTCCATGAAAAATGGAAACGTGAACACCCAAAGCATAACGAGAGTGACGGATACCACCAACTATCAAGGAGGGATCAAGTCATCATACTTCGCCTACGCACAGGCCACAATAGAATGAGAAATCACATGTTCACCAAATTCAAAATAGGAACAACCAGCCTATGCCACTGTACACTGGACAATATGACTACAAATCATGTTCTACAGGATTGCCCCCAGTACACGGACCTAAGAAGAGCAATGTGGTCCACGCCCACCTCCCTGGAGGAGAAATTATATGGAGCGATCGATTCGCTTAAACAGACAGCTGACTTCATGAGAGAGACTGGAATCCTAATCTGATCGAGTCTTGATCGCAGAGTGAGAAAGAGAGAGAGAGAGAGAGAGAGAGAGAGAGAGAGAGAGAGAGAGAGTTTATGACAAAACTACAAGGATATGCCCAAACAATGACATTTATCAGCACGAATATTTTGGACCCCAGTGTCAGTACTTGGTTCTCGTGTACAAATACGCCAAAAATTCTGAACCTACTTTCCTGTTTAATTACAACGACACCATATGTAACTCGGACACAAATTCTACATCAGTTGAGGCAACTCTCAACCAATCTTTGCTGTTCTCCTGGTTTAGTATTTATGTAAATGACTTAATAGTTCCGGACAGTTTCACGGCAATACTAAATGGTTTTGCCTCATGTAGCAATGATTCAAGGTTTGCAGTTAGTCAGCACGAGATTGATGTCTTATGCTCTGGGGCTGGTCTGATCAACAAGTTATGGATTGCAGGGGCGATAGTTGCAAATATCTGCTTCATCCACATAGGCGGGGGTCGGAATGTGGCTCTCAAACAGAACACAAACCAGGCCGACACTTTTAATTCTTGTTAAACAGGAGACGGATGTGGACCAGAGGCCGCAGTAAATGGCAAAAGAAGGACCAATCTCTATGACAATGACTGCACACACACAAAACTGAGAAGTGGAAACAGTCCTGTTTACTGGTATCTGAACTTTGCCACGCCCCAGAAGATTCACACCATTCGATTCTATCATCGAGCTAGCGCTATGATTCGGGTAAAGAATGCCACTCTAAAGGCTTTCTCTGACAGCGGCGGCGAAGTGTTCCAGTCTAATGATATATCATACCCTAATGTTTCTATGAACACTTTTGTAGTCACCACACAAACGCCAATGGCACACATTAAGACTGAGTTCTCACCGACCATTTCGCAGGCCGGCAGTGAACTGACGGTGTGTGGGGCGCAAACAACATTTGCAGACACCTATTGTCTGGACGGGTATTCTTGGTCGTTTCGTGCAGTGTGTAGTGGGTGTAGCAAAAGCTGCGACTTTATCATTGGTACGTGTCACGGCAGATGCTCACATGGGGTCTATGGACACGATTGCTCCAGGTCTTGTCTCAGTGTCTGTCCTTTATGTGGGAAAAATCCGGAAAATGACTACAATGTAAACATCCTGGCTATACCTGTAATGACACTTGTCCCGATGGTAATTTTGGGCTACAGTGCGAACAGACGTGTTCTGATGGCTGTGACATCATATGTGACCCGGAAAGTACAGACTGAACGTGCAAGGAAACGTACTACGGGTCAGACAGCACTCTCAAATGTCCAGACAACTGTTTCAACGACACCTGTGAACAGTCAACCGGGAACAGTGCATGCAAGGGAAAGTTCTACGTGTCAGACTGCATTCTCAAATCTCCGGACAAATGTTTGAACGAAACCTGCGGACAGTTAATCGAAGTCTGCGTCTCGTATGTCGATGATTCACACGTTAAGAAGAGTCTGCAGACTAACCCAAGCATATGGATACCTCAATGTGTTTATGTGCTAGACTTGGTTCATTTCTTGTTGTTTTTTCGTGAGGACATGACTCATATCTTAATGTTTTTCTGTGCTAGTCATGGCTCATATCTTGTGGTGTTTCTGTGCTAGCCATGGCTCAAATCTTAGCTTGTGTGTTTGTGTTGTGTGCTAGCCATGGCTCATATCTAGATGTGTGTCATGTTAGTCATATCTCATATCTCGATGTGTCCGTGTTAATCATGTCTCTTATCTTTATGTGCATCTGAGTTTAGTAATAATCATAACTTAGTGTGTATCTGTGTTAGTCATGTGTCATATCTTTGTGTGTGCATGTCTGGGTTAGGGATATCTCATATCTTTGTTTGCATGTTTATGTTAGTCATATCTCATATCTTTGTGCGTACATGTTTGTGTCTGTCACATCTCATATTCTTGTGTGTGCATGGCTATGTAAGTCACATCTCATATCTTTGTGTGTGCATGCCTATGTTAGTCATATCTTATATCCTTGTGTGTATATCTATGTTAGGTATGTGTCATATCTTTGTGTGTGCATGTCTAAGTCAGTCATATCTCATATCTTTATGTGCATGTCTATGTTAGTCATGTGTCATATATCTTGATGTGTGTCGGTGTTAGTCATGGCTCGTATCGCTGTGTACATGTCTGTGTTATTCACATCTCATATCTTTGTGTGTGCATGTCTGTGTTAGTCACCTCTAGTGACTCGGGCAGATGGTGCTCGTAAACCTGGGAGGGCCGACCATCTAAGGGCAGAATCCCCCTACAGAAAAGACAATCTGCTGCCTTGCAGGAAGATTGGGGACAATCAAAGGCTAAGGAAAGCAAACCTAAAAAAATGCTGGCTGAAATCGGATGCACTGGGCCACTGGCGCAGAACACAATGCAACATATTAACGGGTGTACTGTCAGAGTGGATCTGACGGACTCTAAATGTGACGTTCTGTCTGTGGGGGCGATCAACACACTTAACCTGACAGCTGACTTCATGTGGGAGTCTGGAATCCTACTATGACTGAGTCCTGATCGCAGAGAGAGAGAGAGAGAGAGAGAGAGAGAGTATCTCGGCAATGAACGATATGTGACTGGTGCTTTCTCACACGCGACTTTTATAAAATAGGTCAGTTTACAGATCCGGTTTAGGCCGGTTTTTTAAAACTAAAACCCGTGTCGAGACTTGTCTGCGATATTTTTAGCCACTGACGTTATTGTTCTAGAAATTAAAAATTTTTGCGCGAAAAGTTTTGGTGCGAGTAGGCAATACACGTTTCGATCTTTTATGTGGTGTCTGGTGGATGAGGTAAACCGCATTAAGGCCCTTTGCATTGATCCTCCTCGAGTTTTAATCAATAGAAAATACGCAGAGTACAGTCCACACGCGTTACTGACCAGGTCTTCTAACTGGCACGAGTTGTAGATGAGAGGTCTGTTCGAATTCCTCTAGATAAAGTCGATGATCTCAGTATGCCTGGGAAAAAAACCGAAACTACTGTCGAAATACTCAAACTGCCCCATAGCGTTGTAGTAGAGGGCGACCCAGTGATAGCTGAGTCTCCAACTCGGATCGGTATTGATCACGAAGGCTGCGGTTTTAGTGGGATCGATATATAGAGGTAACCGATCGCGAGCCACTACACTAACAATGGAACAACGCCTCACAAAAATGTCAGACATAAGTACGTTGATAATATCCTTCTTGTTCATTGTCGCCGTGTTTACGCTGTGTAATCTATGAGAACCTGTCCCGTTTTAGAGATTTCCAGCACATAATCCAGTTCTGCGTAAACTAGGATCTGTATAGGATTAGGCGTGACCGTTGCAAATTTGAGCTCAATGGCGATGGGCCCTGATTTTGACAACTGAAATTCTTGTCCATCCAGGAGACTAGGGCTGAGATCGAGCGCAAAAAGAGTGTAGGTGTTCTTGAAGTCGTTATAATCTATTCCGTTAGCAGCGTCTGTTCCCACAAGATCCAACGCCAGCATGGACTTGAAATAGGCGCGAGCGTACTGACCGCGGTCAAATTCAGTAGATAGAGGTTTACCCCAACTATTGTGACCGGCGACCGTGACGTTCAAATAAGACCAAAGTTTTTTAAATTGAAGAGGTTAGTGTCGTAATTTCCGTTAAATGCAGCCGAGTCCAGTAAGCCGAGGACTAGTCGGGTTGGTGTTTGAGTCAGAAAAAGGTTGTCTTGGGAATGAGATAACATACATTTAGGAATGACAAATGTTTTAATCAAAACTCTCTTCATGGGTTACCGCGCATTGCCTGTAAAGCCTTTTCGTGAGCCAGCGAGATGGCCGGATTAACTGAGGCTTTCCTCAACAAGGGCGACGTAAGTGATTACACTTTTATAACCAACAGTTTTGTCGTGAGCAATGATGTTAAAAACGTCATTTGAGGGGGTCAACTTAATTTACACGTCAACCCTGTTTAGCATGTAACGCTCCTGAGCAAAAATATCAGAGTGATGTCGACCTATCATATCCAGCTCATGGCTACCTCGGGCCAGATTTCGTCGCGCTTTCAGACCCACATTCGGGTCTCCTTGGGTGTCATCTGAGTGTTTGGGAGTATCGGTGTAGAAGAGTGCACTCGTGAGATAAACTTTCTTAGACCCTTGCTATGGCTGAGAGTGGCTTCTATGTATGCTTGATAAGGGTAGGTGTTTTCAGAAGCTGAAATCATGAAATCAAAGTATCCTTGAGAGATACGTCGACTTGTGAGATTCGGCTGTGCAGGTAATAGTTCACAAGGCTACGTCGGCATCCACCGGTAAATTGTCACCGTTGGACAACGTAATTTTTGCTCTCATATGCAGATCCTAATTTCCGCTAATGGAAAATTCTATAGGGGCTCCAGATGCCAGAGATGACATTTGACAAACTTCGTCAAATTGGCCAAAATCAACAGATGTCGAAGTCGGTGGAACGCTAAAAAAATCTAGTCCAAAATGGAAACACTCACAAGACTTGGGGTGCACTAGAGACATATTGCTTAACCGAATATGTCCGAATACTTTGTCCTCTTAGACTTCTTGCGCGCAGAATGAGAGTGAGCGCGTCGTTTCGCCGTTTTTATTCTTCTTGCCCTAACGGGCATCCCGGATGGAGCTGCTTGCCTTTTCCTTCTTCTACCGCTTCCGGTTTGTTGGTATGTGTCACCACCGGCCAGATGATCGATGACTCCCTGAATTAAACGCTGACCGGATTCCTTGGCTCTTTCCTTAAATGCCTCTCCAATGTTTCTTCCCGCCAACGCGTCTTGCGCAACTTGTAGTCCCGTACCGACACCTTCTCTGAGTAAGGCCATACCACCGGTTTTTAGCCATGGTAAATTGCTCTTCCGTTGCCTCCGAAAAAAAAAAAAAACTACGGACACCGCGCCCTCGCTGAGTTCTACCTCCGACAAATACCGGGAGGCCGTGACCGGCAACACTGTTCTTATAATTTAGTATTTCGATGAAACAGAGTGTGTCTCACCATTATTCCAGCTCGAAGTGCTTCCGCGCTCTGAAATGTAACGTTAGTACCGACGTTCCGGTTGTAAATGGGATCGCAACTCACCTGTCATTAGTTAAATGAACTTCTGACCTGTCGAAGGAGAACCTGCTCAGGGGGACATAGTGCGGTTTGTCGTAGATGCGAAATATGGATGTGGTGGTTTTCACCAAAATAGGTTGACCTCTTCTGGTGTTATCCCTCCTAGTGACTCTAGTATTCCCTTTATCCATCTCTTTCTCGGTCTTCCTCTTAATCTGGCCTTTTCGTAGCGTTTGTTTATGGCTCTTTGAGTCATTGTTAGTTCTTTTTGTCTTGTTATGTGGCCGAACCAATTTATCTGTTGTTTCTTTATGTTTTCGATGACTGGTTCAATTTCGAGTTTCTTCCTCAGGTCGGTGTTTCTTACTCAGCCCCTTAAGCTGTTTCCTGTCATTCTTCTGACACATTTCCTTTCGGCGGTCGTTATCTTTCTTATTGTTCTAGAGTCCAGCGTCCAATTCTGGCACTGATAGCACAGAGTTGGTAGAAAAATTGATTTGTATATTGTCCTTTTTGCTTCCGTAGTTATTGCTTCGTTTTTCAATAGTGTTGATACTTGGCCTATAACTTGGTATTCTTTGGTATATCTTATATCTATCTCTGTCTCTTGGTTATTGTCTTGTGTTAACGTGCTACCCAGATATTTAAAATTGTCTACTTGCTTCAGAGTCATATTATCTATTACGATGTTTAGTTTTTCTTTCTTTCTCGCTATTGCCATTACTTCGGTTTTGTTTATGTTGATCTTCCTGTTGTATTGTTTACAAGTGTTGTTTAACTTGTTGATATGTTCTTGCATGTCCTCAGTTGTTTCATGTATCAGAACTAGGTCGTTTGAAAATAGTATTTCATTTATTTCTTCCTCTCTTCTGCTGTTTTCTAGTACGCATATTTCGTTTTCTTTTGTGTTATCGCTTGTTATCATCCTTGTTGGTATACTTCCTTTGATTGGGCACGCTAATTTGCATATATTATCCATATATGTGATCAAAAGTAAAGGGGAAAGCACGCAGCCTTGTCTTACTCCGGAATTAATGGTGAAATGTTTAGACTAGCCTGCTGAAGATCTTACTGTAGTGCGACCACTTTCACAGAGGCTCTTGCATATCTCTTTGTCTCTGATACCGCGCACATTTATGGGTGCAATTTTATCTACGTTATGTCTGTATGATCGCGATTGTTTCTCCATTATTTTGGCTCTGAGCACTGTTGTGTGTATGTTACATGGTCCTCTGCCGCTGTGTGCACAGTGGTCGATGGTCAGAGGAAATATAGAAGCCCAAAACAAAGGCCCGGTTAGGGCATGACTGCGTGAAAACAAAGAACGTGGGGAGGGAGAGGGAAGGAGATAAGTGGCCTCATAAAGCTGCTCGGACAATACAGGAGAGTAACCCAGCAAGAGGTATCAAAGAAAGGGTGAATCAAAAGATAAGGTAGTGAACTGGAAGATGAGTAAGAGAGATATTCTGTATCGAATGGATGGGCTGGAGATGGATGAATAGAGAGGTAGGTCAAAGAGGGGAGGGAGAGGGGGAAAATATATACCAGAGGAAGAGATATGGAGAGGAAGAATAAGAAAACAGGTATAAGTAAAGTAGGTAGGGTGAGGGGTGGTGGGCCAGAAGTGACTAGATAGAGAAGGAGTCTGTAAGAAGTAGAGTGATGGTGCGCAGGAGGTTAGTACTTAGAGAGGTAGAGAAGTATCAGAGGAGGAGATATGGAGAGGAGGGATAATGAATAGGTATGTGGCAAGTGGATAGGAGGAGAGGCGGTGGGCCAGACGTTGATAGATAGAGAGGGAGTCTATAAGAAGTGGAGTAATAGAAGAATGGTACGCAAGAGGTTTGTGCATAGAGAGGTAGAGAAGTGGGGACATGGTGAAGCTGAGGGGGATCCATAAAGAGGTGGATTCTGAGTGACTGATGAACAGACAAGTGGAGTCCTAGAAGAGGACTAATAGTGGACACCAGAATAAAAGGGGGGGGGGTTCTACTGGAATAGTAGGAGTAGAGAAGTGGTGACTACAAGAGAATAGAGTGGGAAAGGGTGAGCTGGGAGTAGAACCAATAGAAGTGGGCGGTAAGATGGTACAACCAGCAAAGAGAGGTAGCATACTGGGAGTGTGAATATTAGGGGGAGAGAAGAAGTATACACCAGAGGAGGAGATATGGAGAGGAAGAGTAATATACAGGTATGTATAAAGTGGACAGGAGGAGAGGCGGTGGGCCATAAGTGGTTAGATAGAGAAGGAGTTAGTACGAGGTAGAGTAATTGGAGTGGTACGCAGGAGGTATGTACCAGGAGAGGTAAAGAAGTTGGGAAATGATGGAACAGAGGGGGATAATAAGGGTCCTAGAAGAGGAATGAAAGTGGACATCAGAATAAGGGGGTACTGGAATAGTAGGTATAGAGAAGTAGTGGCTACAACTGAATAGAGAGGAAAGGGGTGAGCTGGGAGTAGATCAGCAGAGAAGTGGTAAGTAGGACGAGGATTAATGGAAGTGGGCGGATAGATGGTACAGTCCAGGTAGAGAGGTAATATAGTGGTAAGGATGGACATGTAGGTAGTCCGTAGAGAAAGGTGGGTGGGGGGAGTTATTACTGGATGAAGAAGGCAAGATAGGGGTTACTCAAAGTGGATAGGGAAAGAAGGGATGGACTATGAGTAGACGAACAAAGAAGTGAAATAGGAAGAGGAGTACAGAGGCGGGAGGATGGAGTCGGAGGAATAAGAGTCCTAAAAGGGACAGGGATACATTGATGCCACGAGAGGTGAGGCAACCCAAACGAGCGATCAGACGATTCTCAAGAGTGAGACGACTGTGGTTATCAGAGGAGCAGGATACTAGGCCTGTAACCAAGATATCAGCCATCCTCCGATGACCCCTCGATTTTAAAGTGGGCTGCTACAGGGGTGCCCGCATCTCGGGTGTTATCATGTAGGTGTTAACGGCATCTTTTACTGATACGTCGTCCAGATTGACCGATGTAGGTCAACTTCCATTGCTTGCAAATGATGGTATAAATGATGTTATGCGATGAGCAAGTGAATCCCTCTCTGATCTCAAAAGGACCATTGGGGAAGAGAACAGTTTCAGTCTCTAGAACGTGGTCACAAGTTTTGCATACCCTACGGTTGCAGCGGAAAGTACCTCGATGGCTAAGGGAGGGAGTCGGAAGGCGGCCACTAATCAGAAAGTCGCGGAGATTCCGGTCACGCCTAAAGGTCGCTAATGGAGGGTCGGGGAAGAGCAGACGATAGTGGAGTCAGATCGGAGAATAGGGAGGTAGTGGTGAGGGTAATAGGTGAGGGCGAGCACTACTCTATCCAAGGGGGGATGAGTAGAGAGCAGACTGACGTGAAGTATGGAGAACTCGACGGAGGGCAGGGAGGAGAGCTGCTACAGGAAATGAAGCATGAGGTGGGCGTTGTGAAGGAAACCTTCATCGTCTTGGCAAACGCGACGAAGTCTGACAATAGGGAAGAGAGTTCTTACAGGATGTAGGGTGAGAGGAGTCGAAGCGGAGGAAACAATGGGAGTCTGTGGTCTTGTAGAAGACCGAGGTGAGAAGATGAGTGGTGCCTAAGGAGACTGAGATATCTAGGAAAGATACGGAGAAGGTGGAGATGTGGTAGGTGATGTGGATAGAGGGGTGGAAATGTCCGACATATTCGATGAAACGGGAGATCTCATCATCGGAAAGGTCAGTCAGGCCGATGCAATCATCGATGTACCTACAATACATAAGGGCAAGAGGGCCCCGGTAGGTTTGGATGATTTGGTGCTCGAGGTAGCCCATGAAGAGACAAGCATAGTTAGGGCCCATTTTAGTGCCCATCGCCACACCGCTGATCTGGTGAAGAAATTGCCATTAAACTCGAAAGAGTTGAGGTTCAAGACTAGTTTCGCTAGACGGAGGAGGACGTATTAGACTTTCTAGTATCCTCCTCGGTGTTATTGGTTATAAAATTATTCATGATGAGGTATCAACGATAATCAACTTATATTCATGATGAGGTATCAACGATAATCAACTTATATTCATGATGAAGTATCAACGATAATCAACTTATATTCATGATGAAGTACCAATGCGTATAATTCTTCAAACATGTATATTCAAAGTGATTAATAGAAGCTGTTTCGTTTAAAGTTTAAATATTTGTGGTTACAAATTGAATATTGCATCTCCCGAAACTCTCAGCCCATCTTTGATATCTTGTTACGAACATAAACTACGAAAATATCATTCGTAGATAAATATTGACTTTGGTTAGGAATTTGATGTTTTTGTTTGTAGCGTCAAAAATTGAAACTACTTTCATAAAATATCAGTTTTAAGAATGAACGGAATGCACTAATTTTAGGACATCGTCATCCATAAACGATTCAAAATTTTCAAGATTAGAACCAAAATGTCACTTATAGATGAAGACAAACAGCCGTGAAGTATTTGTACACTCCCTTTACAAAACATTCAATATCAAGTGGTAAATAGACGATAGTACACAGATATAATGTGTACCACACAACCAACACTGATAATCTGTCTCTACACTTAAGCTGCAACTTCTCGCAGCACATTATTTTAACCCAAATGTTTTGCAACCACCAAAATGAGTGTTCGTGTTATCAGCACACAAGGCAACACTAATTATTAGTAAGGCTATTTTGCTCGTTCCTTCAATATAGCAAGCACACTGTAAATTCAATGTTTCACCAGGTAAAGAAATAAAGTCTACAACGGTGACTTGAGCACTAAAATATTGCAATAAGTACAGCATCAAGATTTGAACAAAAATGGTACATGTATTTTTTCTTTAATGCGTTCAAATTGACTGTAATGTGTTTTTGTGTGTGGTGTTATCCAAACCCTCTTACATCACTCGGCCTGTGCGGGGATAAAACATTGCTAATTATTGCCTGTAGTAAAAAAAAGTAAAGAGTCCCGTCACGCCAAGTGGCGTATAGGGAAATATGGTGTTAGTGACCCTATATTTTACAGACCTTCAGCACATGATTTTTGGGGTAATGTGGTCGGTATTACGCCCGTGCTGCTTTACTTTCCCAGAAAAAAAATCCGGTACCCATTAGGGCTGGGTGAACCCGGAAGCCGTCGGTTGGGATCGAACCCTACCCCTTTTCCTTGGTAGTCCAGTTCACTAACCACTGAACTATCGCGGCTCCTGAATACGGTGTTAGTGACCATAAATTTTACAGACCTTCAGCACATGATTTTTTGGGTAATGTGGTCGGTATTACGCCCGTGCCGCTTTACTTTCCCAGAAAAAAAAAATCGTAATATTTTTTAAAGAATACATCTATTGTTGGTTCTTATACCTTTTATCACAAATATTGTTCTTTATTAAAAGTTGTTATGTTTTAGTTAATTCATTACTATTGTTAGTCATTTATGAATTATCCTGTGTTTTTTGTGTTTGTGTATTGCGTGAGTGAGAGGTATTTTTGGGCAGAAAGAAAGGGCAGAATTGGACAGGAGAGAACGCGGCACGACAGGCAGTCGGAACAACTAGAGCCACAGGAAGAGGCAGACAGGACGGCAATGTCAAAGTCAGACATGATAGACTAAATCGACAGGCCTCTACAAACATACAAAGATAACATAACAGACAGACAGGACAAGACAGAAATATAGACACGAGGGACAGACAGCCAGGGCATACAGATAGGACTAGAAAGAGAAACGTTGCAAACAGCCAGGACGGGACATAGAGAGACAGAATATGACAGACAGACAGATATGATAGGTCAAACTGGCAGGTCGAGACAGACATACAGAAAGTCGGAACGGATACACGGGACATGACAGACAGATAGGACAAGAAAGATATACAGACAGGACAGGAGAGAGAAGGTAGATATGATATATTTAACAGGACAGATAGACAAACATGTCATATGGTGGGACATGATAGGACAGTATAGACATATATGGAGGACAGACATGATTAACAGACAGGACGGGTGTAACCAGAGAATTTGGACAGACATATTAGGACATAGCATTACAAACAGACAGGACATACATATGGATAGGAAAGACATAATAAGCAGACATGACAATAACAGAACAGAAGGGAAAAACAGATAAGTAGGACTAATAGGAAAGTACAGATAAGAAGGACAAACAGGACAGATAGATCAAACAGATGTTTGCAGGTCGGACCACGCTTGTTCACAGAACTACAAAATTAAACATTTTTTATTACTGAAGATCGCATTGATTTATCGGGCTAATCTGAGCTTATCGTCCTAGCAAGCTCACTTTTCCCAAATTTTCTTTACTTCTTCTTTATGCTTTCACCACCAACGTCGAGAAACAGTGATCTAGACTTTGTTGTTGTCATAGCTAGTTATTCTCTCACATAGTGAAAGTAAAGAGCCCCGTCACGTCAAGTGTCCTATAGAGAATATGGTGTTAGTGATCATAATTTTTAAAGACCTTCCGCTCATGATTTGTAGGGTGCCGCTTTACACCCCAGGGAAAAAAAATCCGGTACCCATTTAAGACTGGGTAAACCTGGAAGCCGTTGATCAGGACCGAACCCGACATCTTGTCCTTTGTAGTCCAATTGACTAACCACAGAGCTCACTCTTCTCTCACATAATCACGTACAAATGCGAAATAAAACGCTCGTCGACAGGTAACAAAAGTTAGTGTTGAAGATAAATCGAAAAAAAAGAAGTAAAGTACCCCTGTCACGCTAAGTGGCATTTAGGGAATATGTGATGTTAGTGACCATAAATTTTACAGACCTTCGGCACAAGATTTTTGGGGTAATGTGTTCGGTATTACGCTCGTGCAACTTTCCCAGAAAAAAATCCGGTACCCATTAAAGGCTGGGTGAACCCTTCCTCTCGTCCAGTTCACTAACCACTGAGCTATCGCGGCTCCCAAAGATAAATATAGACCTGACCAAAATATTGAGAATGAATGAAGTTGACGCTAACCAGATAACTGGGAGAAACATCTCACCAAAAATATAAACTAGTCTTATAATTTTCAGAGTTAAAACCAGGACCAATTGGAGTTATCACTGTACGTATATTGAGGCTATGTATCACTGTACGTATATTGAGGCTATGTATCACTGTACGTATATTGAGGCTATGTATCACTGTACGTATATTGAGGCTATGTATCACTGTACGTATATTGAGGCTATGCCATGCTCTCATATTTTTCACTTCAAAGTACTTTTATAAGAAATTCCTTCAATTTTTAATTTTGTTAAAAAAAACTGAGCAGCTAAGAGGAAAATATATTTTAGTCCCCTGAAGACCGCTCTCAATAGCTTCCGATATATTTCCTCTCTCTTCTAGCAACATTAATTATTACAGAAAACACTCTTTCAACTGGTGTAAAAGTACCATAGAGGGGGGGGGGTGTATAACGTTATAAGTTATGAACCAAACATAGTCTCGATGTTAATTAAAATCTCAGTTTTGTTCAGCTGGATAAGAATATGTAAATCACAGTAAAATACCACCTCTCTGTCACTGGAGTTATTGACAACAGCTTCTAATCCCTCCTTCACAAGAAGTTGTCAAGGAAGCGTATGTACTAGGCAGGGCAGAACAAAATGAATTGATAAAAACCAGTATTTACAAGAATTGGTAAAGAAACGAGACAAAACTGAAGTGGTATATGTTTTATTATTATTGTTATTACAGATACATAATGAACCCAGAGCGTAAGCACTAGATCTAGTTATATTGCTGTAGTAGTATAACACAGTAACAAAAACAATCAAGTCCATGAATGAAGTTCAAATACTTTCACCACCATGACAGGTCCAACAATGTGTATTATTGTGTCGCTTGGCAACAAAATCTCACTGCACAAAAAAGTTTACAAATTAGATTTCATTTTACACAGTATAAAAGTTCACACTTAACCCTTTGAACCTGTTAGATTGGTTTAAAGCTTATATGAATGTTCACCACAAGCCACACCTTCTGGAACTAATAATAAAAGGGTTAATAACAGCAACCAATCACAGCTTCTACATTAATTGACTGACAGGACCACTTTAAACAAAAACATTTTCCAGGTTGTAGCAAAATTCCAAACATCTAGTCAACTTTTTTCTGTGAATTTTGCAATTTATCAACCTATAGTAAAACACATATAGTAATAACTCATAGCAGAAAACATACAATATCTACTTTGTTTACTGCACTAGAAGTGTTGCAGGTAAAAGTTGTGGCGAATCATCTCATTACTGCTCATTACAAAGGAACTATTTGTTGTAGAAAAAAGGGAGGAAAACTCTCAAAGTTTACTTATAAGTAAAAATAAAGTAGTTCCCTTTAAAGAATAGGAATGGCAAAAAGCATTTCTAATGTCATGAAAAATATCTATCTATCTATTGTCCTTTCAAGCAGAAGACGGTACATAGGGCAGAGCCACAATCTCAAGAACAGAAACCTTGCGCACAAAAATGGCACATATTGCATTTATCACTGCTTCTAAAATCTATGACCATGTTTCCATAACAATACTTTTTACAATGACAGCTTGTCAAGTCATCGATTAACCTCCTTAGTCACTTCTTATGACATGCCTGGAAGGTAACAGTGTCAATATTCTTTACTTCCTTCATAACGAGGTCCCGGTAATACAAGGGAAGACAAATAGACTAACATCAAAATAAATAACACCAGGGCTAAAACTAAGAATAGCAAAATGTTAATCTTCTCAACATATATCTCATATATAGTGCTGAAACATGGACATTGGATAAGAAAATGGAACAGAAAATTGAAGCCTTTGAAATGTGGGTTTATAGAAGAATTGGATGGAAAGAAAAGAAAACAAATGATGAAGTCTTAAAACAACTAAAAATGAAAAGAGAACTACTAAACACAATTCAAACAAGACAAATGAGATTTTTGGGACATATTAAAAGACACAACAGCCTACTAAAAATAATCTTGCAAGGAACAATACAAAGTAAAATAGGCAGAGGCAGACCAAGGCTAACACAGACGAGTAACATCAAAAGATGGACAAGTCAGCCTATGACAACCTGCACCATCAAAGTAAGAGACAGAGCAGAATGGCACTCCATGGTAGTCAACCTTCGATGCAAAGATGGCATGCAATAATGATGATGAAAGGTTCCCTCCACATCCTGCTAGAGCATGTGGGGAATATGCGTCTTTACCCACATTTTTCCCCGACCACGGCACATTGTAGGGTGAGGTGGTCAGTATCATGCATGGCCGTTGCAGAAATCCAAAATACATACGGTCACCTTTGTCTATGTCCCTGGACATGCGGGAGTACGGGGAAATGAAAGAGCGGACAGGTTGGCTAGCTGCGCTGTCGTTGAGGACGGGCAACCGATGGATCGGGCGGACATCATCAATGCCCTTCGAGATGTTGGAAGAGCACAGGACTTCGACAAACACAGATCAACGTCACTTCTTCGGATGATGGAAATGGGAGTTAAGATGGGCATGGCCAGAAATGAGAAACTTGGTGGCCGTGTAAGAAGACTTATCAACCAACATTAGAACTGGAGTCATCAGTCGCTGGACACTGAGGGAATTGCTGAGGAGGGGATCTGAGCACCTATGGACATGTTCGGAGTGCAATGATGATGACCCGGAAATAACTCAATAACTCAACTCAATGCATGGCCGTCTTTCCTGCCCACAAAAATATCTGGTACTCACTTTTAGAGGCTGGGTGAACCTTGAAGCCTTGCCAGCACTTTAAAAAAATGAATTAACCGTCACTTCTATGCATTGAGCCCGGACCATTCTGATCAGGAAATGAGCACAATAACCACTGAAGCTCCCTTACTTATATTACACTACAAAATTCACAAACATTCAATGTGGGAGCCGTGTCACATGTCAGGGCAATAGTCAAGTTCTTCTCATTCACTGGTCTGCATTTTCACATCTATAGACAAAACACAACAATGAATGTGAATCATATATGTTCTGATATCAGCTTTGAGAGTTTTCCCCTCCACTGATGCTTCACGTTTCTCTATTTAATTAATTAATTAATTTCTTTGTAATAAGTACGAAAAGTTGTTTTATTCATTAATGTAAGCCCTGTATATTGAAAACATTGTTGAATACATTTCTTTATATTTTATGTTGTATTTTGCTACTGAATTTCTGGAGGTAGAAAAATGATACCAGTTGAAACTAAAAGTCTTCAAAAGAAGAAAACGTTAATGGCATAATTGTTCTTTTGGCTGACATTGTTGCACTGTAAAGCAGGACATTTCTAGACGATAAACAGGATATTTCTAGATGATAAACAGGACATTTCTAGATGATAAACAGGACATTTCTAGATGATAAACAGGACATTTCTAGATGATAAACAGGACATTTCTAGATGATAAACAGGACATTTCTAGATGATAAACAGGATATTTCTAGATGATAAACAGGATATTTCTAGATGATAAACAGGACATTTCTAGATGATAAAGAAAAGTATGCTAGTTTGTTAGCATTAATGAAAGCATAGGCTTCCATATGACAACAATAAACTGTACATGTGTTGAGTTCTTGGATATTTGCTATTTCATGATTGGAACATAAAACTGGAATACAAACACCAATCCTTAAAAAAAAATTAAGCTTAACCAGTGCCCAGAGGTTAGTGTACAATGAAGGCCATCTATGTTCCAGGCAAAGAAAAGTGTTGAATCTTACTTACATAAAGTAAATATCTGACCACCAAAAAACAAACAACAAAATATGAAACAATAGATGCAAGTATTTATCATTAAATTATCAAAATCACAATTATCATCTACTGCAGGTATAAAGCACAAATGTCTCCAGTCACAAAAAAACAATTCAGATATTCATTTTGACCATAGCACTCATGCAGTCTAATGGAAGATCTGTATTGGCTGAAACATTGATAATTCATACTCATTAACTACTGAAAGCTCTTCAGTATTTAGTGAAGTGAAACTCACTGACTCGTTTATGATGAGTCTTGTCCTTAAAGGGCGTGTGCTATAGAAATGGTTAGTGAACTGGCCTACAGAGGCCCTGCATGATATTTATATATTTGTAGCTACCTCTGAGGAGTGGAGGTCAGCGTCGGTTCCTGGAAAGAGTGAAAATATGAGCACTATCATCATGTTCCCTTTAAGCAACATTCAAGGCATGATGGGATTCTTGTTTTTCTCTCTCTTATCATTATAGAACCACACATCTCCATACATAAAACAGATAGAAACCTAAGGGATGGATTAATAACTGAGATGTGTTCATGCTTTCAGTCTTGAGTGCTTAATAAATATTTAACATAATAAAACAACAATTTTCCTGCTCCAAATATGTCAATTGTATCTCTTATGGCATCTCCTATAAATCCACCTTATGGCATCTCCTATAAATCCACCAAGTATCTGTCCATCTTAACAGAAAAATACCACAACTCAATATGTTTATCTGAATTATAACTTGATGAATACATAACAACTAGGACAGGCACATATGTTTATAAACTCACAAGACTGTCTACATGAAAAACATGAGTACACTGTCTGTCTATATAAGATATGAGATGGCCAAGTGATTGGTGCACTTTTCTAATGACCAAATGGGTCTGAGATCAATTCTCAAATGTGGCGAAATTTGGACCAAAAATTACTTTGAGGCTTGCCCATCCCTGAAAAGTAGGGCATGATACTGAGCACATAACCCATAAATGGTCATGGGAAAACACTAACACCATATCCCCACATAAACAATACAAGGATGGTGGGCATCTTGTATACTGTTCATCTCTTTGTTGTTATTCTCCTTGTCATTGGTGCCATGTTTTGTTGGGTAACAGCAAAATGATGCTCAGTAAATAACCTTCATTCAAATGATGCACAAAGCCTTGCCCACAGAGTACATCTTTACCACAAATGGTGTCATCTCATCTGTCTCTCTTTTATTTTTCCTTTCTTTAGCTCACAATATGACAGTTTTTGTTATGTTTCTTGATTGGCCACCAAATATCCCACCTCCAATATCTTGTCTGCAAGCCACAATTAGCAACAAGATCAACATATACACCTTGATAACACCTCAACTTCAGCTCATATGACCACACATTATGTGGATATGCTCACAACTTTCAACATATCACAATTGTCTGAACATTTATCATGTATGACAGCATACACCATTTTCAAACTAAAATCACATTATACATCAATTAGGTAAACTTGAAGAAAACAAACAATATATAAATAAATACACATTTACAATAGTCAGCAGTTAAGACACCAGCATAATGCACCTTTCTAATCACCTCCAAATATAACATGCGAATATAGTCACACTACAGACAATGAGGCTTATAACTTATCACATTCAGTAAGATGGGTCTAGCTTTCCATAACAGAATTTCCTGCACTAATATTACATGCAATATGAACCATGCACATACAAACACACATATCAGGCTGAAGACTTGAGTGATTTATAGATCCATTATTGCCACCTAGGATTCAGTCAGTGCTAATTGTAGGAGACATTTTATGAAAACATTAAAGTGTTGTCCATATTATTGTAATGCCTGGGTGCTGGACATACTATTTTAGTTTGATCTGGCTGAAGTGAAATTAAACAATATGCATTGAATATTAGTGATTTCAGATGATATTTAATGCTTCCATGGAGAGTTGATGTCAGAATAATGTCATTTAAATACTGAAGCATTGTATTGTATGTTGCCTTGTATTTTAGAATGAACTTTAAATAGGAGTCCCAGGCTACAACAGTTTCACAACTGCTCTTCTAGTCATTAGACTTTTCCACCCCTGGCCACCTTTTTAAAGTAATTAACTTTTCTTATTCTTAGGTCAAGGAAAACGACTACAACTACAGATTTGAAATTCTTTCAGTTGTTTTCAATAAGAAGTACTGGTTTTATCTGTGTAAAAAATGGTACAATTCATTTAGACAACAGTGGGGAAAAGGGAATTGCCAAAAACTATATTTATAAGCAATTCTTATCTACAAAATACAGGACATTTAAAGAATTAATTACTGCTCAGTTGTAGATATGTTTATTTTTGTTTACATGATTTCCTAAATAATATAAATCATGATATTGTATCCCAACAAATGTAATTGTTTCTGACTGTAGTTACCCTCCTATCAATCAATGAAAAATGAGTCAGTATAGTTTTACATCAGCTATTCATCAGTCACAAATGCTGCAGTTACTTGTCCAAGAATGTAAATAACAACAGATATTAAATCTGATAGCATTTGTCATTTAAATACAAACAAAATGTGAACACTACCTAATATTGCTCCTCATTCTGGAACTTTTTTGCTGTTATCTCTGGACTGAACTGGAAATAATAAATGTGCAAGCCTACACAGACAACCTCTTTAAATTAATCTTCTTGAGGACATCATAAACTTTAATCTTTTCTGTCAATTTCTCAAAACACAAAAAGAATGACTCCTCTCACATCCCAATGATGATAACTCAATAGTATATATCAAGTACCTTGAATATTTTCTTCACACTGTTGTCTCTGCCAACCCAATTAATGATGGGTTTCACAGCTTCCCATGCATCTAAGACACTCAGCAGCAACAACTAATAGCTAACTGCTTACACTGTTGCAGAGTTTCTTCATGCTTCTTTCTGACTTACTACTTGTACTTTCATTTGACCCACACATATATATATAACTCATCAATCTTTTTAGTACAAGTATAAACAAGGTCTTTATTGGTGTTACTTGACATAGCCTATCGGCGATGATGAATTGTCAAATAACATTTGTGTGTGGCAGTTTCGTATTCATAAAGTTCTATCTGTGGTTATCTATCTATCTTGTTGACCGTATACTCCGTATAGTATTCTTAAGTACATCTGCCTGTCTCTTTCTGATAGTGCTGAGGAACTAGTATCTGAATGTGCTCAGTCTGGCCGAGTGTGGCCGAATTGTCTCGAGTCTGGCTGAGTGTAGCTGAGTCTGCCCGAGTGTAGCTAAATGTCTCTCTAGCTACTGCTCCTCGCCCAAAAGCATTCTGGGCCTCTCTTCTCCTAATCTCCCTAGTTCCCAGGGTCTCGGGGTTTAAGTCCCAGGTGACCACACCCCCCCGACCACTGATACGGCCTAACCTACGTCTCTTGACCGTCACTATCTCTCTAGCTCCGCCTTTTTTTAATTATCTCTAAAGTCTTATTACTTTAGGAGTCCTGTCGAACCTGTCCATCTTCCTAAGTCCGTCCCCTAACAACTAAAACTCGAGGCGATTTCCAATTCAGAGACTCAAAGAGTAATCACTGCTGAACGTAAAGATAACCTGGTCTTTTGATTACGCGGGGCAGTTTAGTTGTCCGCTTTCATCTCAGGTCTTCACTGGACTTCAAGGCGTCTGCCGATATAAGAGTTTCCTAGGAACCAGCGGCCGTGTCGTTGCGTTACGCAACTTTGTCGACCAGAGCAAACATCTGTCTGGCTTTAGGCTGACCACCTGTACGCATTTCACTGGTAATCTTCAAGTTGATTACGACTCAGCGACTGAGTTGGGTAGACTTAACGTCTCCTTCCTAATCCTCTGAAGAGTGTCTTTTCTACGCCGCCTAAAACTATCCTACTTCACATCGTCATCGCCTCATTCTTTTATTCTTCTGTCTATCGTCATATTCTTCTATTCTTCCATTATCGCCCATGACTGAGTCACACTATAACATATATCTCCGTCAACATTTCAGTTGAATTGATATATTCATAGATCAATTTAACTCAAAATAAAAACATAGTGTGACTGCTCTCTTTCTACTTCCTTAATGGGCTAACTAATTTCCTTTTTCTCATTGTACATCAATTATTACAACAATTAGAAATACAAATTCAACATCTATAAACTGGAATCTCAAAAGAAAAATCCATCATGTATACAATCATCTTACAACATCGCTCTGCCATGCCACTTTGTTTTGCTTTGAAGCCTCTGACTAACGTGACGTCACTCTGGACCTAGCCTGAATGTAGGCCAGCTAAATTGAGGTCATCGTCTGTTTTGTCTATGTCTAACCCACATTTCTTTCCGTCTCTTAATTTAAACTGGTAGGTTCTGTAATTGGTGTTTACATATACAACATTCATAATTCTACAACAATATCATGACATTCAATAAACATCTTTGCGACACAACATGTGTCTCATGTATACAAAACATTTTGTGGAAACATCAATTCTGAAATATTTAAGGCTCGATCGGCCTTCGCACTGTACTCTCTTAATTGCCTAATAAGACGTGTTTAGTCTTTCTTCGGCATCATATCTGTGCCAGTTCTGAAAAAGAAACAAGACCCGTCTACTCTGTTCTCTTATTCTCCCTGAACACGTGCTCTTCTGGCACTGCTAATAAAGTTGTCTGCATAGCAATACGCTTTCTTACAGAATCTCTTAGCCACAGGCTTAATTTACTGGTCAACTCATGTCGGGTCGACAGTCTTCTTATCTGTTCCTTCTCCCCGCATATTCCTAAATTTTAGGCAATTCTCCCCGTCAACATATAATTACATTTTCATAAAATTGTCTTTATAAAAAAATGTGCATCTCACATGTTTCTCCTCAAATCATACACACCACCGTCTTGGACAGACCGAACATTGAAGCATAGAGTAATCACAAACACATAGCAATCAAAATTATGACTTAAATTTGATACAGAATCTAGTCTGTCTAGGCTTCCATTAAAATATCCACAACACACTTCATCCACACATCTGCACATCTCACAATGCTGTTCCACACTTGGAATTCCTATAGAACTCATAGAGTCTCTCCATCTCGGGTCACTGACTCTCTCGTCTCTTCTTAGTCTCCTAAGACTCTCTCCATGCATACTCTATTTCCTGTAAATTCTAAGTTCTCTTAACTTGACTCAAACTTTTTTTTAAACCGATGTAAACATGGTTACCATTTTGTTTGTTTACTTCAGGTGACTCACTAACATCTTCATACATATAGTTCTGTCTCCTCATTAAGGCAACAGTACATTCACAGACTCCTACTCATCATTCAGTGCACACTGACATTATACATTTAAAATTCGTCTAAAAGTTAGTAGACTCTTACACCTTATTAGTTACAACATCCACAAGTAAAATAATTACAATTCTTAATATGTATGTTTCTTCTTTTTGTATCTTTTATCTCTTCCATCACTAGTGGTTGTCAGGTCTCCTCTTTCTGACCTATGATTTTCTCTGAATCTGTTACCTTTATCTATTTCTTTCTGGTGGTCAAAAAACTCTTGCCGTCGTCCCAATCGTATGGCAAAAGGCAGGTCTACTTTGACTCTTTCATCGTCTTTTCTTCTTCTTTCAGCGATAATGGCATCACGTTCTGGTGTTCCCAATGGCCAAAATTTCACTTGCTCTGCCTTTTCTATTTGGGTCTTTTCAAACTCTTCATTTATGGCAGCAACCCTCCTTTCTCGTATTGTAGGCAATCTGTCAGTTTCAGGACGTTTCTTGCTACCTTTTACCCATCTGCCATATCCTCTAATTCCTTGTCCATTTCACGCGCATATTTATCAGCTGCTTTCTCTAATGCATGAAACACTGCTAGTTCGTTAATTTTCTTCTCAGCACTTTTACTTACAACCTCTACACTATTTGTATCACTGTCGCGTTCTATCCTATCAAGTTTCCCTTTCGACCACTGATACGGCCTAACCTACGTCTCTTGACCGTCACTATCTCTCTAGCTCCGCCTTTTTTTAATTATCTCTAAAGTCTTATTACTTTAGGAGTCCTGTCGAACCTGTCCATCTTCCTAAGTCCGTCCCCTAACAACTAAAACTCGAGGCGATTTCCAATTCAGAGACTCAAAGAGTAATCACTGCTGAACGTAAAGATAACCTGGTCTTTTGATTACGCGGGGCAGTTTAGTTGTCCGCTTTCATCTCAGGTCTTCACTGGACTTCAAGGCGTCTGCCGATATAAGAGTTTCCTAGGAACCAGCGGCCGTGTCGTTGCGTTACGCAACTTTGTCGACCAGAGCAAACATCTGTCTGGCTTTAGGCTGACCACCTGTACGCATTTCACTGGTAATCTTCAAGTTGATTACGACTCAGCGACTGAGTTGGGTAGACTTAACGTCTCCTTCCTAATCCTCTGAAGAGTGTCTTTTCTACGCCGCCTAAAACTATCCTACTTCACATCGTCATCGCCTCATTCTTTTATTCTTCTGTCTATCGTCATATTCTTCTATTCTTCCATTATCGCCCATGACTGAGTCACACTATAACAACACCAGCATCAGTGAATAAGCACTCACCAAGATCACACTCCATCTCCCTGTGGTAATTCTGGGAACAGCAGGCCAAGAAGACAAGTCAGTACCTAAAGTGCTGAGCTGTGAGACATAGACACTGTATGCAGCTTGTTCTCAACTATAATAGAACTTGTCTACTGCTACTTAATTCCCTTTGAAGTTGTGGACAGTGGAGGGAGGTTGCCATATGGTGAATTCATCAAGAAAACTTCTCACAATAAGGTGAAAGTATGAACCATGAAAGCCTTTATTAAAAAAAAAAAACTTCACAGAAACTAAGGCTATAATATGGCAAGAATCTAGAACAATGTAAGTTAATTCACTAAAGAATATTGCATGCTGGGTGGGATTGAGTAATAGGAGACAAGATGATTAATCACAATAGACAGTGAATGTTTGAGGCGAGCACTCCCACAGAGTATAACAGAGATAATAATAACATCAAGAATAACACTAACAATAAGAAACTCATTCATACAAGCTTACTATGAAGACATATACAGAAGGTTAACAATAATCTCTACAATGAAATCATTACATATTAAATATATCAAATATACATAATTTGAAATGTGTTTTTATTTAATTTTAAAAAATGCAAAGAATTTATTTTCAGAATTAAATATGTATACTAAAAAATAGTTAAACTGCAACTGTATAAAAAAAATCTCTCAGAAAATTTGACCAAAACCAAACTGCAATATATATATATATACTTCACTAAATTATGAATATTTTCTAATGTAATATATTGTATATAATATTAATATAAATTTCCAATAAAGCAAAAAAAAAAAAAATGCATACATTATCTCAGCATTATGATAATGATATAAATAAATAATGTTTCTGTGCAGTTGGCTAGCTATTTCTATAATTTTTTGTTTCCACTTATCGACAGACAAATGGGTGCCCATGATTAAACATAAAAAGGAAGCTAGTCACCACAGAGATGAGATGTTTGAGAAAAGTACTGGAAGTGACCACATGAAACAGAATCAGAAATGATGTTATAAAAAAAGATTGGGCATTGAATCAATTCTGAACTATATATAGAGACAACGAATGAAATGGCTTGTTCATCTTGAAAGAATGCCAAGAAATTCCATACCATACAAAATATATAACAAAAGAGGAGATTGAAGAAAGCTCATGGTAGACCCAGAGTAAGATGGACAGACAATATCTAAGGAATGCTACAACAACATCAACTGACAATGATAGAGACTGCCAGAAGGACAATCTCCCCTTGACACCTGAAGGTGTATAAGAGGTAGTGAAGTGAGAGTTATCAATACTTACCACAGCTGCAATACCAATACTACAAATGTTGCTTCATTTATGTGCAAACATGCCTAGGATCTACTACATACTACTTATTATTAAAACTGATATTTTATGAAGGTGGTTCCAATTTTTTATATCACTAAAAAAGTGAGATTGTGTAGCTATTTTTGGTGTTATATTTTAGAAGAATAAAACTCATGATTGAAACATATTAAAGATGGACAAAATCTCTGGCAAGAAGTATCAATTTTTGTGAACCACAAAATGTTAACATTTTCTTCTAATCAATTCCAATGTGTCATAGAAGAGTCATAAGGCGGATATATTCATAAAATGAGAAAAGCAACTAAAATACCAAAAACAAACATCTGTGGTTCAATCACATACTTTTTTTTTTAAAACAATAATTGACTATTGAACAAAGTGTTGACTTTATGTATTTATGGTAAATAAACGTTGCATGTTTTTATATGCATTTATAGTAAATAAACTTTGCATGTTTTTCATTGCTACTTAAAGTTGTGGCATTGAATTGCAGCAAATGTTCTACATATGACAGCTGCAGAAATAACAGATGACTTGCCAACACTAGAGCAAGACATAAGAATTTAGCATGCACCTGCATAATGGAAATAAGACACTGCAAACATATGTTCAATAAATGAATGTCCAAGAAAATATGACTGAATGCTCAAAGATGAAAACTTAATGGAAAAATTTACATATTTTTTAACCGACTAAACTGGCACATAACAAAGTTGTACAAGGAAAGACTATTTCAGAAGTGGAACTAAACAGCCAATTCAAAATTCCAGACATGTATGCACATTTCATCAGACACTCACATAGAACAATTCATAAGATAATGGATTGTAATGTTATTTATATACAAGGCAGTGAACTTAGATAGCAGGGGCATGATGTCTCAGCCCACTCTTATTCCTTACCCCAAAAATTACTTAGAAGTAAAAAAAAACCTGATAGCAAATTTCACATCATCAAAGTGATCACATGGCTGGTTAATCAGCAAAACAAACACATCAAATATATTTATTAAAAAGCACATTAATTATACCAAGCACGGCAAACATAAACATCTCATAGTAAATGTGCAAAGCTGTTTTCTGTTATTTATTTACATACTGCAGTGTTGATATAATTTGGTTTTGTAAACGTTTCTATATATATTTTTAAAAAAAGTTTGGATAAATATCAAACTTGGTCTTGAATAATTATTTCTCCTGTGATGTAACCAAAAGACATGGAAAAACACATACTTTGAATGTGGCAATGTATGAAGAGGGAATGCCAGCTGTAAGAGTGTTAGCTTCCACTGGTGTTTGCTGCAGTCATCCCAGAAAATGTATTCAACAATTTACACTTATTATTTATTGTTTGATTTCATTTGCTCAGCTACATAACAGTAATAATATAAAAAAGTAGGCACCTCACTCTCATTCAAATTAAATGTTACATAAATGTATTTTGAGTTTTACAAGGAAAAAAATAATAAATACAGTGATAATATGGGAACTGTGATTTTCAATACACCATTTACAAACAAACAAACAAAATACTACAATTATATAAATTTAGGAAGGGTATGTGGGATATTAATAAAACATCCAGAGTACAACTACAATATAATGGCCGAAAAAAATGTGAAAAGTACACAATTAACATACATAAATGTAAGTCAGCACTCACAAACAATAAAACAATTGATGTATCACATAAAACAATGTGAGAAGAAGGATACAAGGCCAGTAGAAGATAACAGGAAATGACAGCACAGGACAATAATATCTAAGCTCTCAGAATGTAAAGAGCGTACAAAAACAGCAAGACATTTCTCTTGCTGTAACAAAGGGGTTATCACAGAACAGGGTTCAATTCTCACAAGTGCCTTTTAAATAATTTGTGTAACATTGTTGTCTACAATGTGTGTGATTGCTTACAAAATGCTTACAAGTCTGTAGCAAAGAAGCCACAGGTTTTCACAATTTTCCAAAATTATATAAGAAATACAAAAATACTCAAAGAATTATCCCAAAACATCATAAAATAATAACAATTTTTAAAAAAGACACAAGACAACATGGCAAATATACCAACAAAAATATTAAGGAGATAGGAAAAACCACACTTTCTAACATTGGAATGATGCACATTAATTTACTAGTTTCTCACTCCTACTGCATCGTTGTACAGCACATAAATAATCAATAAATAAATCTAATACTAGCTGTACTGACCTGTTGCATGTCTGAAGTCCACATTTATGACATTGAAAAGAATGTCCTTGCGCAAACCACAAGTCAGGATATTAAAAAAAAACAAAAAACATCTACACAAATGTTACTGACAGATAATCCATATAGCATGCTGGTACAAAGTTATCTACTCTGGAGGAATTAGCAGGTCTCTGAGAACCATTGATGAAGCAACAAAATGATGATGTTTGTTTAGATATAACAATATGGATATCTCAAGTCTAGAGGCACTGAACTATCTGTAATAAAAAAAAAAAAAAAAAAAAAAAAAAAAAAAAAAAAAAAGTTGCTAACGTAGTTGTTCAAGCATTCCATTAGCTGACAATTTTCAATTGGGATTTCTCATCGAATCTACAACAATTTTATGCTGAACTCAAATGTTCCAGAAAACCCATAGTTTGTTGAACCCTAAGGCTTCAAAGAACCATAGGTTTTGTTTGTTAAACTCTTATACTCCACTAAATTTCTTGCTATTGACTGCTAAACAAAACTCCAAAACTGGTTAGTCTCGAGGTAAGAAGCCAGTCTCAAGACAGAGAGGTTGTGAGTTGAAATCCCGGCTGCACTAGTCAGTATTTTTATTTGTGATTTCTCTCTGCAGCAACCACACCTGGTCTCAGCAACGAGGCCTGGCTTGAAATGTCAAATACTCATCGATGGAAAAAATATGAGTACCCCTGAAAATGGAGTTATCTGCCTGTGCAGCAAGGGACCCCTGTACTACTGCCAAGAAAAAACAGATTAACATGCAAAATTCTGTCCCTAGTTTCTAGGGTATTCACCAGAGGTGAAAGCTGGCGAATGAAAAAAAAAAAAATTTAAAAGATAAACAGATGCCCATAAAAAATTAAACCTAGATTACAAGACCATACAGTAAATCTCCCAGTTACGATACCATAGTTAAACTTCTATCTATTGACCTTTCGAGCCGTAGCTGGCTCATAGGGCGTACACCAAGATACTCCTTCTCTTATCTGAATTTTTATTCTAGCAGTTTTCAATTCTTTTAAAGATATTTTATCAAATCTCACCATTTGTCTCTGTTCTGTGCAAGCAGCTCTATCTCATTGAGGGAGCCGAATCCTGCTGCTCTTGCCTCTCTCATCAATGTTCTTCTCAGTGTCTCTCTAGGTTTTCCTCTTTTTCTCTTACCTGTTGTTTCCCATATGAGTGCTTGCTTTGATATTCGGTTATAATCTCTTCTCATCACATGTCCAACACATGACCATCGTCTTTTCTTTAAACGTGTAACTACTTAAATGTAGCATTAGGTGCCCTAAAATTTCTCTGAACTCTTGACACAGTCCTATGTGTTCACGCTAGGCAAAACACGGGGACTCGAAATTCCTGGCTCAGATTGATTAATGACTTGGGTTTCACCTCATGGACTGGAGGTACTACAAAATCTCTCAGTACGGTCACAGTATGTCTGTCAGTATGTTCGGTGACCGCATAGCATTATTCGTTGTGTTTCACAAATCACAAAGGGTTGATTGAAAATCGGCAATCCAACCCCCCCCCCCCCCCCAATTAAATGACGTATCTCACGATCTGAAAGAAAAGAAAAAAAAAATTCCAACACCATTGGAAACAAATTAAACACTCAGGGGTTGCCGAAAGTGGTAATTATAAAAGGTATACTGAATTCACACGTAATGTTTGAAATCAGAAAAATGTCAAATTTTGTGGAAATGTGTGTTTTGATGCGGTACATTTTACTATGCTCTCGTAATCTAAAGTTAAAGACTATTATTTTTATAAATAACATATGGGGCTGGTGACTGTTAAAATGGTATGGCACCCATAGAAGATGTCAATGTGCAAGCAACAGAATATACAACTCACATTGAATAGACATGAATAATATTTACTATTGATTATGAATTGGGGAGCCTTGCTGGACAGCTGATAGTGAGCTGGGCTACTAAAGATACTATTTGGGTCGTCCAACCTCAAATTGGTGCCAGATTTTTCAGCTAAAGCAGGGTGACCTGACAAGACACTGACCAAATCACTAATAAAATGTTTCATTGGTCATTGAAAAATATGAGCATTAACACTATCTTTCCATACACCTTAAGGACTTTCAAACCCCCCCCCCCCCAAAATAAATAAATTATGAATTATGTCTAGGAATGGATGGACTTATGTGTTTCTTTTATTAATCTCATATTTCAAAGGCATATTGGGGTTTTTACGACTGCAGAAAGCATTTGTGATTTAAAAATGAAAATGAGAATGCTAACACAAAGTGTGTCAGGGATATAATTTACTGATATAATCAAGAGTGAAGTAAACTGAGAACAGGTGGCAAGTATTTGAGAGGTAATAATGACATAATGTTGTTGCATAGACTGGAAGTGTTTAAAAAAAATATAAAGATGTCTTGCTTTAAATAAAGATGTATTGCTAAATTGGATGTGTGTTTCTACAGAAATATTTTATTCAAAACTGTCCATTTACTTGGCTCTCAGGGCTAAAACTCAGGACCAAGAAGGCTACAATCAAAGCTGTCCATTTACTTGGCTCTCAGGGCTAAAACTGAGGACCAACAAGGCTACAAACAAAACTGTCCATTTACTTGGCTCTCAGGGCCAAAACTGAGGACCAAGAAGGCTACAATAAAAACTGTCCATACCCTGTATCCCACTGTCCATTAGCCTCAGCACTAAAACTCAGGACCAACCAAGGCCACAATCAAAACTGTGGACTCTGAAGGGTGTGGTAAATCTAAGAAAGTCTGGCTGAGAAAAGTGGTGGTAAAGATGTGCAATATGGATCAACATCACCCTGAAAAAAATCATCACAGAACAAGAGGCAAAAACTTCCTCTCAATGGCTCCATTATTGTACAGGAAGTTGATAAAAGCTGGCCAAACTGAATTAGATTGTCACCAAAATAGGTTAAGAATATGATCGATTGAATAAGAATTCAGACAAACAGGAACACAGAATAAACAAATCAGACTAGACAGTGGGATACAGGGTTAAAAATTCAGACTAGAGTATGAACAGAACAGGAACACAGGGAGAGCACTGTAGACAAGGTCAAGGTTGTTGAGAGAACAATTAGACCAGATCAGTACTATAGGAAAGGCAACAATTTCAGACTAGATCAGAAGACACATTAGACAAGGTCAGGGTTTTGGAAAGAACATTACAGAATTTACCAAACTTTCAGTATGTAATCTTCCAATCTGTCACACATTTTTGATTACATAGAGAAACAAGGTCAATATCCTACAATGTGTATCTACTTACTATATCTGGATAAATAAAAATGACATGTTATGTCTTTTTTATTATCTATGAGTGCTTCATTGATAAACACATACATGTGGCTCATAAACCATATATAGATGGTAAACCCACATAAACAAGTGGCATTTTCCTAAATTAAAGACAAAATACTAATTGGAAAAATGTCCTCACATACTACACAGACAGTTCATGTTTGAAACAGCACTAATAAAAAAAATCACATTAAACAACAAGTGCTATTTAAAAACACCAAAGTTAATATCTAAATATTATTGATCTTTATTTAACCTTGAAGTCTTCCTCACATGTAAGAAATATTTACAGACCATTCAAACTATCTTGTAAGAGCCTATCAAGTAATCATATATTAAATGAAAGCTGAAATAATCTATCTAGAAACAATCAATTTATGTAAAAATTAATGATGTAAAATAGATTAGTCAGGGGTACAGAATATACGAAAGTTAAAAAATAAACTTAGAAAAAATCGTAAACATACACATGAAATATGTACAAACTATACAATAATTATCTTACACACAAGATTATTTTTCTTTTAAGTAATTATCCACAAGTGGTAAATGTTAGGAAATTATGCTCACATTCATGACTCGTCCAGTGAGGATTATTTGTGATTACAGATCTTTTTGGTGTTTCATTTTTACAATGAAAAGTTAATTAACATGAGCTTAACAAACCATAACAAAAGTAGAAAAACTAATTTAGTGGAGAAAAAAAAAAAACACCACCATAAGGTGGAACATTAATTTAAAAAAAAAAACGGAAAAAAACCAATAAAAAGGGAATAAAAATAATTCAAAGGATTACTATAAAAATCAACCATTAAAAAAAGTTTTCTTATCTTGATGTTAAGTTGAAAACATCTTGACTATTGAAAAGCAATGGCACTACAATATATGAATCAAAACTTTTTTAACCTGTTGTTTTATGCTTCTACACATACAGTGATCAATTTAAGAGATAAATAAACATGATTGTTTCCACACAAAAAGTCTAGTACAAACACATATTAGCTGCAAAACTGAAATTGTTTTATTTATTATTCAGCAGTGAACATGGACAAACTAACTAGCTAGTAAATTAACTTGTTCTGGTTTGTATCATCCATTCTAGTTCTTTCTATTCCATTTTCATGACTAAACATGAACAAGATAATACAAACAGGCTCAAATGATATGAACATACCAAGATCTTCAGACTTATAATAACACAGCATTATGGTCATAGATCACTCCTTCACCAAATGACTCTCACAAACTCTACCACCTGCAACTGCAAAACACCAAAGCAGAATATTGAGTAGACATTAAAAGACAGCAATGCCATTGTCTGATGCAGTTTGAAAGTTTGATCTACCAAATAAGCCTGTACAGTCAGTTAAGGAAACTAGACAAGACGTCATGGTCAGTTAAGGAAACTAGACAAGACGTCATGGTCAGTTAAGGAAACTAGACAAGACGTCATGGACCATCACGTTTGTAATCTTTACTGGTTCTAGATATCAAGCAAGGTTTTATCACTGAAGAAGTTACCACATTAAAAAATGAAACTAACAACACATATGAGGTTCCTTGTATGAATGTAAAGGTTTCCTCTATGCCTTGCTATGTGCACAGGTAATATAGAGTTATTGGCCATAATTTTCCATAACCTAAGTGCACAGTTTTGGGTGATGTAGTCGATATCACGTTAGCCCACCTTCACTTTCCAGAAAAATCTCTGGTACCCTGGTTGACCATGGAGGCTAGTCTGTTTGAAAAAAAAATATATCTGCCACTTCTAGTAATTGAATCCATCAGATTAGGAAACAAGTGCACTACCCAAACACCATAATTCCTTCTTGTATGATGCTATCATTCAGTCTATCGTAAGAGGAGGTCTTTATTTATAAATGACAATAAATCTCAAACAGCAGGCATCAGCTATCTTGCCAAGGTTGAAAGGTTTGCCCAAAACAGGGACCTATGGTGAGACACAGCACCTGATAGCAAAGAGTGTTGAACAAAGAGAGTCTACAACTTCTGCCCTGTGTGCTGTCTTCAGTTTCAAAAGGACAATAGACAGAATGATATCTAATAACTTTCTGTCTTCAACTTGAAAAGGACAGTAGACAGAATGATATCTAATAGCTTCCTGTCTTCAATTTCAAAAGGATAATAGACAGAATGATATCTAATAACTTCCTGTCTTCAATTTCAAAAGGATAATAGACAGAATGATATCTAATAACTTCCTGTCTTCAATTTCAAAAGGATAATAGACAGAATGATATCTAATAACTTCCCATTTTTCAACTTCAAAAGGACAGTAGACAGAATGATATCTAATAACTTCCTGACTTCAATTTCAAAAGGATAATAGACAGAATGATATCTAATAACTTCATGTCTTCAATTTCAAAAGGACAGTAGACAGAATGATATCTAATAACTTCCTGTCTTCAATTTCAAAAGGATAATAGACAGAATGATATCTAATAACTTCCCATTTTTCAACTTCAAAAGGACAATAGACAGAATGATATCTAATAACTTCCTGTCTTCACCATTATCAGTTCATAAATGACACTTTGCATCTCTGTTCATTTATTGTTAATGAGCGTGATATATGATATGAATGCATGCTCCAGCAACAGAAGCACTTATATCTGTGTGATGAGATAAACATTCACATCTAATACCTACATTCTAGTTCTTTACCATGTGATTCATGCAGCACACATCACTGTCAGTCACTAAGAACTGTTCAACATAAGTGCACATACTGCTAACTTAATGTATTAATGATCACACTTTTATTTATATTTGCTACAAGCAAGAATTCAACTAAGATTCATCTGTACTGATATATTACTTTTGAAAACTGTCATGTGATCATTTGTACTTTGTGTAAATTGATTCCCTATTGATAGGATGTTTTGGACGGTTGAATAAAGTATATCTGGCTGATAAAAGTGATAAAAATCTTTTGAAAATGTCAAATAATGGCACCATCTCTAAGACATTTATGCCAATTTATTACTTTAAAAGATCCCAACATTTCCACAAATGACAGAAGAAGAGGATTCTGAATATGTTGTATGTCTGTAAAATATATGTACATATTAGTCAAAAGTAACAAAGACTTCAGCAAAAACATAAAATCATTGGCTATAAATATATGAAAATGATAGTAAGTAGTTTAATAGCTACAGATTCTCTGTTAAAACAAAATTTATACCAAATCAAAACAAGAAACAAGTCAACATTTTGAAAAAAAAAATCAAGGACTACGTTTGATGTTCAGAAGAGGCACTAGGCAAGATGGCGGGCCAGCCTCTCGTAGGAACTGGTGTTGCATGAGTTCAGCTGCTGTAGCACGCTGTGCATGGTCTCGAACCAGCATACGGTCAAGAAAACCCTGCAGTCGTGGTGAAATCTGTATAAAGCAAAACACTAAATTAACAAATAGCTGCTTTAATTATTTCCAGCATTCGATGAGAGAAAATATCTGAGATAAATATACCCTGTCAAGTGTGACTCATACCCTGTCAAGTGTGACTCAAGAAACATTGAGAAATAATAGTAGATTGTTTGAATCTCCTATTTCAAACATTTAGATATAATTATCTCATAAGAAACAAAATAAAATTATATAAATTTTGAACCATTTTTAAATTAAAAAAAAATATATATATAAAAAAAAGAGTGTACCCTGACCTATTTTAAAAAATAATAACCTATGCTGTAACAAGGTCATGTCCTTGTCTTAGCAGGTAATTAATATTCACAGCCAACTAGTTCTGACAACTAAATTTGTATGTTGAAACAAAGAGCCCTTTCCCCATTGCTGAACTCTGCACTTAATTTTAGCCGCAGCAAGCAGATTTACACACAAGTTGATGTTTACAGAAGTTTGATACACGCTTTTACTGCTCCTCCCACTCCACTAAAGTTTTATTTTTAATCTCTGAACATTGCTGTTTCAACTTTACTATACAACATTTTTAGCTTTAGGGAAATTGTTGTCCAATTTACAGATTTGAGCACAAATGTTGGTTCCAATGTGCAAGTAGTTTAGGCAATCACCGACACATACCACTCCTAATGACAAGCAATATATTAGATTAAACCATAGACAGGTTAAAAGGCCAGCAACTTGTGTTTAGGTGACCTGAATATTATGTTCCTTCATGGCCCTAAATCTTGTGTGGTGCATCAACAGTTTCACTGTTGATTTTTGTTTCATGTCATCAAACCATCCAGCAGATTTTCTTCTTTGCCTGTCTATATCTCTCCTACCTTTTTTTTAATTCAACATGTTCCACAGTTAACAGCATCAAAATAAATGTTGGTAAAAAGCCTGTATCAAATACAGAGAAAAACTAAAGTGGTCTGAACATGATATGAAGCTAGAGGTAAACCAGGAGCAGAGCAACCTACCTACTAGGCAACCTAGGTTCAAACATGGGGTTTGCAAAAACTTCTGTGATTTTACCCAGCCACTAGCTGAAGTAGGAGTCAGAGTGCATGTTCTGGGAAAGGTGTGGCATCAGTTACAGAGACTGCCGGCCTGGTGGCATCAAATGATAATGAAACCCACTGTTATTATGCCAGCTCATAGCTTATGCTTTTACTTTTTATGCAGCCTGGCCCATTATATTATGCTTCAACATTAGGCAACTAACTGGCTTCACAGCTCAAGAAAAATCAAGAGTTAGATAATCAATGGCAGGGGCTAACAAATGTCAATGTGGTACACTTGACCCAGGGCAGAAAAATTGCAGCTCCAGCTTCCTACATTTCAATGCATATGTGGATAAGGTATTATCAAACTATGTACTACAAGATGAACTAGAAAAATATAAATAATACAACATGCAGAAACACATAATGAGTTTCATTTTACAATAATTATTTGGTAATTATATATACATACAAAAATGCCCATGCATTTCAACAATTTTTTAGTTGATCAGAGTTGATAAGAGAGCTGGCAGAGAGTTTAATAAGGAAGAATTAAAAACAGATATAAAAAGTCAGGGAAGACATGGATAGTGCAGGAATGGTTAGCCATAGACAGGGAAATATGGAATAGCTTTGCATCACAAGGAGCTCAATGATTTATAATTGAGCGCTTGAGCTTGCGATGATCAAAAATGTGTGATTCCATTGTTCAAGTGCTTACCTTGTTTGTGTTTTTGAGTTTTGGTGGTGGCATATCTCTAATACGTCGCATGGCTTGCAGTGGTGGTTCATTGAAGAATGGTGGTTCTCCATCTATCATCTCTATGACCATAATGCCAAGTGACCAGATATCAACCTAGAGAAAGTAGGTAACACCAAATTGATAAATATGAATTACCTTTGAACATTAAGTGTATTTTATTTTTATTAGTGCTGTCTGCCTACATATCAGGTGCTGCAATATGACAGTTTCCGACAAGCAACCCCCCCTTATCACTTACAGTGACCCCTGAATGTTTTATTTATTTCCTTTGATCTTGGATTACTTTCTTTTATTCACGTAGTAAAAAGCACTATGGTATTGTAAACATGCACAATTTTTTTTTTTTAAATCAGCCAATTTTCAAGAAATTTTGCTTTTTTTTTTTCCCCCTCATGATGGGGGATATCTCCTTGGCCATTGGCATGACATCAAAGAAACCTTTCTAATATGGAAAAGTCAGTGAACAATGCAAAGAGGGTGCCAAACATATGAGCTAAAATTATGACTGACGAAGGCATTGTGAGCAAAGGTAGTTGGGGGAGGGGGGTTTATGTGGTAGAATTTTGGGCTAAAAATAAACCATAAATCAGGAAATGGTTACTGCATCTGATCCCTGTTTCTTGTCTTCCGTAAACACAACACACTGTTGTGTAGCAAAAGTTTAAAAAAAAGTTTGATTTTCAAAACTCAAAATGTTACATTTAAGTGACAGTAATTTTCACTACTTACCTATGCATGTGAAGCTGGCAAAACAACAAAAGAGATTAAGAAAAAACTAAATACTTTTGAAGACAAATGCCTAAAAAAATACTCTGTGTACAATGGAATAAATTCCAGACAAATAGTGAAATAAGAGAAATGGCCACACAACCAAAAATCTCAACTACAATTAGGAAGAGAGGGTGGACATATGTCAGACATTTTCTGAGAAGAGAAAACAAGTGAATCCCAAAACAAGCTCTTCTATGGGAAACATCAGGATACAAAAAAAGGAGACCTAAAAAGAACACTTATAAGAGAAGCAAAGTTGGCAGGTATAAACTCATTAGATAAGATCGAACATCTTACCCAGAATAGAGATTGGTGATGAAAAACACTACAAGCCCTATGTGACCTCTAATGGCGTGGAAAGAATAAAAAGTCAGGAATTTTTACTACGGAATCATGACAACGTAATCTAAGATTAAGTTGGGAGTATTGTCCCAGATACAGAATATTGCTTATAGATAGCTATGGTGGGAGTAGGTCTTGCCAGTCTTTCTTAAGGCCAGGACAGTCAAGTGGTATATATTTTCTACAGTATTAAAATGATAAGGACAGTTTCTGGATAGTTTGGATTTATTCTATTTAGGTATTTATTCACATGCCCAGTTCTTAGCTGAAACACTGTGCTTTGGTCTTTCCTGTGTAGCAGACTGATGTTATCTTTGGCACACAGGGAAGTGACCCTTTTTTATTTCTTTTCTTGAGTATGTAGAATATTATTGCCATGTAGTTAGATTTGTTTACATATCCGTATATATTTTTTGTGTTGTTTCAGCTGAAGGCCTACTTGGCTGAAATGTCGACTTTTGTTTTGTCCATTACCACGTAAAGCTGTCACCATACCACTTTCTTCTTCTTTTTTTAAGTATTGCTGTTATCTTTGGGTCTTGGTCTATTCATTTCAGCGTACATATTTTAACCTGTCAGTCCAGATATCCAAGGATTCAGCCACTCTTGTTTTGAGTAACAGCTTAGTTAAGGATCTATCTAACAGTATCTTGACCAACATCATTGCTATGCTGAGATTTTTAAGATCATTTCTTGAGCAATTTGGTCATCCCTCTCATTACCACCGATGTTCTGGAATACATTGTAAGGTTATTTGAATGCCACAGGAGGCTAGTAGACTGAATGGTATGTGGGAGTGCCACATATTACTTGCCTTAGTTTGCTTGCGTTCGTCCGATGACTTAAGGTGTGTACCTCGTCGTCATCCGCCCTTAAAAGGATGTTAAGTAGGCGTGTTTGTGTTGTGGTTTACAGTATAACTGTGTTATTTGTGCGTTTCGGCCCAACTCATCCGACTTCAGCATGACATTTTAAAGTACCGGGTTGTCTTCCCTCTTCGATTCCTACTCGCTTGGCCAGACTAGACATGTTAGTCTGTTACTAGAGGCACCACGGAGAGGTGGAGCAGGGTCTGGATGGTTCTGGTTCACCGATCCTGGCGCAAGCCATCAGCTGTGGAGTTTAATAAGATCTTTCTAAGGCTTGCATTGCAGGAAGTCAGTCAACACAATAATATTGGTGGTTGTGAGATCCTTTTGGTCAAACTGCTTATGAATTGGATGGCAGCGTTAATTGCTACATACATTGCCTCATAGTTTGAAAAGAAGTCTACAGAGGGTACTCTAAAGATACACCTGGAACAACTGGAGTCATCTGGATATTTCAGAAGAATGTCTAAGGCTACTTAAATAGTGACCTTGAAAGCTGATTCATCAGAGTAGGCATACATTGTAGAGGCAAAGTACTTATCTATTATTGCTAGAGTGCACTTATTAGTGTTAAAATTAGGCAGCTAAAGTGCTCACAGAGTTTCTTCTTACAATCAGATTGCTTCTACTGCAAAGCAGTATAAATATATATATCACAAAACTTTCACTCTCTATTCACATAAACTATGAAACAATTTTGCTATGTTAACAGATATCTTATATCCATGTTAATAAAGGAGATTAAACATAATGAAATATGTGAATCCTGACCAATATATTATTATATCATTTTCTTCACAGAAGAAGAAGAAAAATAAAAAAAAAAACAGACTTTTTTTGCCTATAACTTCCGTGCAATCTGGTCAGTATGTCCATAAAAATGTTACTCACGTTTGAGGCTTCAATATAGGTCACACGCTCTTGCTGTAGGTATACTGATTCTGGACCTTCTAGAGTATTAACTTAGAATCTATTGTGATAATTTAAACTTTAAGATCAAGGAAGAGCAAAGAGAAGGCACAAAGTTCACACACTGACCTCTGGCCCATAAGGTAACCTTGAGATGACCTCAGGAGCCATCCAATACGGAGTTCCTACAAGTGATTTTCTTTTTGGCAAATCTGTCGTAACTTGTGCACAGAAACCAAAGTCAGATAACTTTACCTGGAAAAAAAATTAATTAATTAAAGGATGAAAATACACCTCTGTGTTTTGATAGTTGAGGGATAATATAGTGTGTACAATTTTCACAGGAAGAGAACTTGCATGCATATTAACATGGAAATATCAAAACTTGAGCAATATATCTTTTTTTAATCTTACCTTTGTCACAGCATACAATGAACAAGTTAATAATATAGTTAAGCTACTCATCTGCATTACACTCAAGATGATCAAGTCATTTCACAACAATATGTCTGCCACCATCCACTTTAACAGCAAATCATTCCAACCATTTGAGATAAATTATGGAGTTAAACCAAGGGTGTGCCCTTGCCCCTGCCCTATTCAGAATCTTTTTCACTCCCCACAATGCATTTGAAGCCTTCTCTGGAGTTATCTACATCCAAACAATATCTGATGGTTTTGTATTTAATCAAGTACGTCTGAAGGTAAAAATTTAAGACAACTGAGACTAATCAAGGAGCTAACAATATAATTTATATTTAATAATAATAATATATTATAATTTGATTATATAATATATATATATATATTCAAATGTATATGTATATAATTTAAAAATATAACATTATTCAAAGCTTCTTTTAGTCTAAATTCTAATACTAAATAAGGAATTATTTAATTAATTGTTTTTTTACATACTGTTAAGATGATTTTATTATCATTTTTTCATTCATAATATATCTGTACAAAAGTGAAATGTCTACATTTTTTTGCAAACACAAATTGTCATTGCAGCAATGATACCGTCATTTTTTTTGTCACACAAATACTGCAACGAACACAAATCTGTTTAGGAGTAATAATTTGAGACAGATTTTTTAAAAGACAAAGGCACCGTCCCCTTTTTTTAATACTGATAAAGGTTTGTATATCTCATGCTCCTAATTTAATACACACCCTAAGTTTATATTACAGGAATGTAGATTAAATAACAATTAGCACATTTTAAAATAAAATATTGACAGTTTTATGTACAATGATAAATTATTCACTTCATATTACTGAATTGATAAATAACTAAGCCATAATCCACGTAAGGAAAATTGAACTTTCATTTCCAGATGTATTTCAATGTGTAATTTATATCTTTATATCACACTGTGGGAGCAGGCTAACAGCTGGTGAAGCCAGATGAGAGAGAGACAGATAGAGAGAGAGCGAGATAGATATAAAACAAATACAGATTATCTAAACAAGTACTGCAAAAATATATGAATGGGGCAATTCAATTCTTTTGCTCTAAGTACCCATTAAATTATTTGTTGTGTAGTTCATATATGATTAGTCTTAAAAGTTCTCTTCCTTAAAATTGTCCTAGTTGTGTGTGCACTTGTTACTGATAAGAAGTTTCTGTGTTCAATTCCCAGCAATGACAAATCCTGTATGACAAAACTCCAGAGTTCATCCATCCTCAGAAAATGGGTACCAGAATGGAAGTAAGGTGACTTAGATAGTGAATGTCTTAGGCAAGAATGTGCCATTAGTCATTGAAAACTATGGTCACTAACATAATATTTCCTCATACACCTATAGGGCATGGAAGACTTCTCTTTTTGGAGTGTGGCATTAAAAACAACAAAAGGGACCGACTGATGCTAAGAGATTTGAACACCTGTGTAAGCAGTCATGCCATTATTTGTGTAATTATTTATACATAGTTCACAAACTTCTAAATTAAGTTATATACAAGTATATATTTTAATCTTATTGATGAGAGAGAATCCAGTAACTCAAGAGAAAAAAATTCCTCACTCTCAGAACAGACAATTTTTCTCTAAAGTGATCACTAAAGAAGACTGAACTACTAACGTAAGAATCAATAGAATATCACTTCTGTGTCTTGGTGTTCTCTCGTTCTGAGGTCATGGATGCATTATGCCTCTAGTTTAAAGCAAATCATGATATATGCCTGACACATCAGTTATCAGCATGGGTAGATTTCTAATTTTTTTTTGCCTTGGAAGTGGCCATACTTTGCCTACTCTTTTCAATCTTTAATTGTCATGGTTTTTTAACATGTGCAGAGTACACAGGGACCTCCTGTTTTACGCTGTTATCCAAGAGGGCTAGAAACTGCACCTCACTATCCAGAGACCCGGGGAAGATAAAACCAAGAAGAGATAATAGATTCAAAGAGAAAAATTCCAATCACCTGTGGCGAAATCTGAACTCAGTAACCTTTGTCCAGAGGCTGACATCTTACTACTAGACAACCCAGTCCCCACAATACAATATAAACAGCATTAACTCCAACATTGTATACTTCTCATTGGCATTGACTTTATTATCAGCACAGCAAAACTAATAATATGAGAGGAAAAAACAAGGAATAAACAAGCAAGCGCTTTAAAAACACACATATACAAACCTTTCCATCATGTGACAAGAGAATAGAATCAGACTTGATGTCCCTGTGAATGACTCCATGTGAGTGTAGGAAGGCCAGGGCTTTCAGGCAGGCCTTACACACAGTGGCTATCTGAACCTCATCCATCCTGAACAACAACCAACAGAAAATCATATGTTCATTCTTGCAACAGTAACAACTTCACTGGCACTAGATATAATATTTTATTTGCTAATGAATCACAAAGTCCAAATGTCTGCAGTCAGTATTATTAAATCTACTATGTCACCAGGTTTAAATGTGGCCTCTGCACACAGAGTAACTCTCTCCTATTATGTGAGGAAATTGGGTAAAGTTTCAAGCTTAAAAATGAAATCTCATTCTTTGTTGAAAAGTGGCATTTTTATATTTAAAAATTAAAAAAGAATACATCGTGTCTTGAGAGAGGTGTATAGAGAATATCATGTCAGTGTTTATGCTTTTAAATTATCTGCATATTTTTTTAGACAAGTGGCAAGTACTATCCTTGTTGTTTGGAATTGCCATCAACTTCATAATGTAGTAATGCTCTACATGTGACAGATATGGGTTGGATGCTTGGGTCTCAATTAAAGTACCCTGATTTTGCACATGACAAAGTTTGTATAAGTAGCAATGTGAACACAATGTAATGAAAAAAACAAATGCACTGTCTTCAGCAGCTAACAATAGAAAAAAAAAGTACAGTAATGTAAAAGTATACTAGGAAGAAAAATCAGTGGAAGAAGTAGATCATGTCATATATTGTTAAAGTTACAAGGAGATATCAAAAGAAATAAATAAAGACTAGATGCCCTTGAAAACAAATGTCTAAGAAGAATACTGTGTATACACTGAGATGAGTTCAAGACTAACTAACGCAGAAATGAACAATCTCACAAACACTGATAACAGAGGATGATAACAGAGAGAATGACAGTGGCTGATAAGTTTCATTACTGAGATTGAGAAGCTTGTTAAGAACAGGAACATATGGTGAGAGACACTATGTATCCTGTGCGACGATTGACAGCACTGCAAGTATGAAGATGACTCATCCTGGGCCTCATTAGCCTAGAGAAACGTCAAGAGACCCGTCTAAAACAACAAAATGCAAGACAAGAAGAGACTGCACATGAAGTCATGGAAATACCCATTACACAAAGAGAGCTAGAGCTGGCAATATCCAAATTAAAAATGAAAAAGTCACCAGGTAGTGATGGAGTGTCTAATGAAATGATTAAGAACTTGGGAACTGCAGCTAAAGCAAAACTACTGCAGATCTACAACATTTGCTGGATCACAGGTAAAGTGCCACAGGCATGGAGAGAAGCAATTATGATACCATTACTAAAGCCAGGAAAAGATGGTTCAATGACATCCAGCTATAGACCAATCAGCCTTACAAGCTGTTTGTGTAAAACAATGGAACGTATAATCAATCTCAGACTGCAGTGGTACCTGGAAAGTGAAAATCTCCTTGTCCCACAACAAGCAGGCTTTAGACAGTGTTACTCTACCGAAGATCAGGCAACCTATCTTTCCCAGGAAATTGAGGATGCGTTTCAAGAAAAGAAACTGGTACTAGCAGCATGGATAGACCTAAAGAAAGCATTTGATAAGGTATGGAAGGAAGGGCTTTTGAAGAAACTGAGAAATTATGGAGTAAATGGCAGGATGTACAAATGGGTCAAAGCATACCTGCATAACAGGAGAGCCAGAGTGCAACTGGATGGTCTTAAGAGTAAGAAGGTCTTACTGCGCCAGGGCGTTCCACAGGGAGGGGTACTATCTCCAACACTTTTTCTGATCTACATCAATGACCTAGTTACTGAACTACCACATGGTATCAAAGTGGCAATGTATGCAGATGACTTGGTAATGTGGTGCACAGAGGAGTATGCAACAGTGGCCTCCAAATTGTTACAAAGAGCTATGAATGCACTGAATTCATGGACAAATAGATGGTGTATCAGCATCAATACAGACAAATGCAGTACTACACTTTTCACTCTTTCCCCAAAACAAAAAGCAGGAGCCATCTATATAAACAATGAGCCTGTGAAAGAAGACATACAGGCTACGTATCTCGGAGTTACATTTGATAACAAACTATCTTGGAAACAGCAGATAAATAAGGCAACCCAAAAAGCAAGGAGAAAATTGGCTATTCTAAGAAAGCTGTGTGGAACTACGTGGGGTGCGAGTGGGAAAATACTCAGTAAAGTTTACCAACAGAGTATACGCCCACATTTAGAATATGGATCATCTGCATGGTGTTCAGCATCAAACACCACACTTCAAGAACTGGATAAAGTACAAAACCAGGCACTTAGGGTCATCACAGGAGCAATGAAATCAACACCAATATTAGAGATGGAGAAATTGTGGAGGATACCAGCACTGAGAGAACGGAGGGACACAAAGGTGCTGATACAGGCAGAAAAATTTGCTTGCATGCCGAGACATCCAATGAAGGACCGATTCCAAAATCTTGCATTGGGACGACTTAAGAGAAGCAGTTTTATCCACCAAGCCAAGCGTATTAGTAGACAAACACCAGACATGCCAAGAGTTGTTAACCCCCTACTGCCCATACCAGAACAGACTCCCTGGACAGAGGAATCTGGATTATCAGTTCAAATACGGACAGAAGTGAAAGGAATAGTTGATAAAGAGGAACAGAATAGTCTACAGCGAAAAACAATAACTCTCAGTTTCCTGGATGAAGAATACCCACAAGACCTATGGATTCGTGTGTATACAGATGGATCAGCACAGAATGCAGTAAAAAATGGGGGAGCAGGTGCATATATAGAACACCCAAATAACACTAGGGATATGAATAAAATAGCAACAGGGAAATATTGTCACAATTATGATGCAGAAATACAAGCAATAAAGTTAGCAATAGAAAAACTGCTGAACATTAATCTTAGCCCGCAGCCTGTAGTGTTTTTGACAGATGCAAGATCAGTACTCCAGGCACTACAATCCAGAAAATTACCACATCTGCAGACCTTATTGACTGAACTCTGCAAGCACCACAGGGTTGCCCTGCAGTGGATCCCATCTCACTGTGGAATACCAGGAAATGAGAAAGCAGATCAGTTGGCAAAGGAAGGTTCAACAGGCACACAACTAGATACACCTGTTACATACCATCATAAGAAACAGATAATCAAATCAATCAGAGGACCACAAGCCCCAAATCAGGATGCCTTTTATAATATGAATAGATATGAACAAGTTATCATTATACGTCTCAGAACAGGACACAATCGACTCCATAGTCACATGTATACAAAATTCAAGATCGGCACCTCAACTACTTGTACATGTGGACAGGCGCCCCAGACTGCTGAACACATACTTCAAGACTGCACTGAATATAGTAGACTGAGGAAAATCCATTGGCCCATAGATACAACACTACAGACAAAACTATATGGGCCACTGCAAGAATTACAAAAGACAGTAACATTTATACAGGAAACGACATTGCAGATATAGACAATGCTTCAGGCGAACGAAAGATAGATAGATAGATAGATTACTGAGATTGAGAAGCTTGTTAAGAACAGGAACATATGGTGAGAGACACTATGTATCCTGTGCGACGATTGACAGCACTGCAAGTATGAAGATGACTCATCCTGGGTGAACCTAAAAGCTGTTCATCAGGATCTAACCACAGATCAGTTCCCTAACTACTACTCACTTTTAACCTATAACAAAACATATTTATACATAACTTTAGTATTATATAGATGACTTTGGTGACAGATACATGATGGCTGACTGATGACATATCCGCACTTCTCAAAGGGCTAAACACCTTGCTTTGCAGAACAGTGTTTGCGGACTTGGCAGTACTTCTTAAAGGGCTACATTTTTCTTTTGTAGAGGGTTTTGTGAACTTGCTATGAACTAAATTGTTTAACAAAAAGATTGGTATGGGCATGGTGCTATGAACTAAATTGTTTAACAATAAAAAACTTCTTATTGACATGGTGCTATGAACTAAATTGTTTAACAATAAAAAACTTCTTATTGACATGGTGCTATGAACTAAATTGTTTAACAATAAAAAACTTCTTATTGACATGGTCTATCTATTGACCTTTCGAGCCGTAACCGGCCCATAGGGCGTAGACCAAGATACACCTTCTCCTATATGGATTTTTTGTTCTAGCAGTTTTCTTTTAAAGATATTTTATCAAATCTCGCCATCTGTCTCTGTTCTGTGCAAGCAGTTCTATCTCATTGAGGGAGCCGACTCCTGCTGCTCTTGCCTCTCTCATCAATGTTCTTCTCAGTGTCTCCCTGGGTCTTCCTCTTTTTCTTTTACCTGTTGTTTCCCATATGAGGGCTTGCTTTGCTATTCGGTTATTATCTCTTCTCATCACATGTCCAACGTATGACCATCGTCTTTTCTTTATTACTGAAGATATTAGTGGTTGATTGGCGATTTCTCTAATTTCCTCATTTGTTTTGAATTCGTTCCATGCTATACCAAGTATTTTCCTTAGACATTTATTTTCGAATGCGTTCAACTTTGTTTCTATATCTCTTGTTGTTTTCCAGCTTTCACACGCATACGTAAGGGTTGATAGTACATTTGATTTGAATAGCCTAAGTTTTGTGTTTGTGCTGATAAGTTTTGATTTCCACAACTTTTCAAGGCTTCTGAAAGACATTGCTGCTTTAGCTATTCTGATTTTAATTTCTTTGCTCGTATCCCCTTCTCGATCAATGTGACTTCCAAGATAGATAAAGTGATCGATCTCTTCAACTGGTTTGTTTTCCATGTATATTTTGTCACCTGTTGGAATTAAACTAGTCATGACTTTAGTCTTTTCATGATTGATCTCAAGCCCAATTTTGCTGGCTATTGATGATAGTTCATTTGTGTTTTCCTGCATCGTTTTTATCTGACTGCTGATGAGAACTATGTCATCAGCAAAGTCGAGGTCTTCCAAATGGTCTCCTTGTATCCATTCGATGCCTTTATTACCAGTGCAGCATTTCTTCATTATGAAGTCCATAACAATTCCAAATAACAAGGGCGATAAAATACATCCTTGTTTAACCCATTGACATGGTGCTATGAACTAAATTGTTTAACAATAAAAAACTTCTTATTGACATGGTGCTATGAACTAAATTGTTTAACAAAAAGCTTCTTATTGACATGGTGCTATGAACTAAATTGTTTAACAAAAAGCTTCTTATTGACATGGTGCTATGAACTAAATTGTTTAACAAAAAGCTTCTTATTGACATGATGCTATGAACTAAATTGTTTAACAAAAAGCTTCTTATTGACATGGTGCTATGAACTAAATTGTTTAACAAAAAGCTTCTTATTGACATGGTGCTATGAACTAAATTGTTTAACAATAAAAAGCTTCTTATTGACATGGTGCTATGAACTAAATTGTTTAACAACAAAAAGCTTCTTATTGACATGGTGCTATGAACTAAATTGTTTAACAAAAAGCTTCTTATTGACATGGTGCTATGAACTAAATTGTTTAACAAAAAGCTTCTTATTGACATGATGCTATGAACTAAATTGTTTAACAAAAAGCTTCTTATTGACATGGTGCTATGAACTAAATTGTTTAACAAAAAGCTTCTTATTGACATGGTGCTATGAACTAAATTGTTTAACAAAAAGCTTCTTATTGACATGGTGCTATGAACTAAAATGTTTAACAACAAAAAACTTCTTATTGACATGGTGCTATGAACTAAATTGTTTAACAAAAAGCTTCTTATTGATATGGTTCTATGAACTAAATTGTTTAACAAAAAACTTCTTATTTACATGGTGCTATGAACTAAATTGTTTAACAAAAAGCTTTTTATTGACATGGTGCTATGAACTAAATTGTATAACAAAAAGATTCTTATGGTCATGGTGCTATGAACTAAATTGTTTAACAAAAAGATTTTTATGGTCATGGTCACATTTCTCAACTGCCAAATTTGTTCTGAAAAAGGTTTCTTGTTAAAATAACATTACTTCTCAAATATCTTTGTAATTTATCAAGAAGCCTGTGGACCTTTGTCCTCTGACTCCAAGCACTGCAGTGATGTTTTGTTACAGGTTGATTTTTGGATTTAAAAAAAATGGCACATCAACACGATCGTAAGTCCTCTAAGCTGCTTAAGCTACAAAAGTCAAGTCAGAATTCATCATTCATATATTCTCATCACAATATATACCTGCTGGTTACATGAAACTACATGGAGGCTCCATGCAAGTGACCAATATCTAAAAGTGAGGGGGGCTCATCACATCCTGAGTTTATGTGAGTTAACAATGGGCTGCAGTCTCCAAGAATGAAGTTGATCTTATTCCCAGTGTTGTGCTGCACAATTCTCACTTCTTCCAAGTTAAAGAAAGCATCTGTTTTAAAATGAATTTTAATGGGAAAAAAACACACCTATCATGCCGCATGTAGGGAGTGTGGTTTTATGATCAACATTTTTCTTTAGCATCAAGGCAATTTTTTTTTTTTAGGTAATATGGTATGCATTACAACAGTGCCAATTAAACTGAAGGTCAAAAACAAAATAAAAACCTCCATGTAGATAAAACACGGTTCAGTAAAATATATCATGAAAACCTCAAGGCTACTGAATTAGTTTAGTTTATGTTGTATTTATAAATATTTTCACATTTCTGCTTTCCTCAAAAGATACAGGACCATGCTACCTTCACAAACTGGCTATGTCAAAAAGAGCTGTCATGTGTAATGTACCTGCTGTGAGTAACAACATCAGTAAGGGCTCCTCCTTCCATGAACTCCATCACCACCCACAGTTCATCATTCACCAAGTAACTGTTGTACATCTCAACAATATTAGGATGGTGGTAGTCCCTCATCACAACCACCTGCACACACACACACACAACAAATTAATTTAGAAAACCAATTATTACATTATGTTTATTTACTTATATATAGACTAATCCCTTATGTATGTGTGTGAGAGCTGGAAAACAACAAGAGACATAGAAACAAAGTTGAACGCATTAAAAAAAAAAAATGTCTAAGGAAAATACTTGGTATAGCGTGGAATGAATTCAAAACAAACGAGGAAAATTAGAGAAATCGCCAATCAACCACTAATATCTTTTTTAGTAATCAAGAAATGATGATGGTCATATGTTGGACATGTGATGAGAAGAGATAATAACCGAATAGCAAAGCAAGCAGGAAACAACAGGTAAGAGGAATACCCAGAGAGATACTGAGAAGAACATTGATGAGAGAGGCAAGAGCAGCAGGAATCGGCTCCCTCAATGAGATAGTGCTGCTTGCACAGAACAGAGACAAATGGTGAGATTTTTAAAAAATATCTTTAAAAGAATTGAAAACTGCTAGAATAAGAATTTGGATAAGAGAAGGAGTATCTTGGTCTACTCTCTATGGGTCGGCTACAGCTCGAAAGGTCAATAGATAGATAGATAGATATAGACTAATCTGGTGATTAGTTTCTGCATTCAGGTATAAGGACCTACCTGTTTAGTAACAAAGTGGCAAGGTAGTCATTCAATCACACACCTTGTGGCAACACCAAACGATATGGTAGTCATTCAATCACACACCTTGTGGCAACACCAAACATTCATCCACTTTCCATGACTGTCTGCAGACATCTTATAAGTCTGATATATACAAACTCTTTGTCTTTCTTTTCATTTCTTGGTTCATATAAATATCCACACATTTACAAACATTTCTCAAGTGGTTGTCAGCAATTCTCAATACCTACAAGATCACAAAAATGAGTAGCCAGTGTACACAGATTGTATTCAGCTGGTTATGTCTCTCTTCAGTGAACGGCCAACTATTTCATACCTCTTTTATGCCATTCCCTCTATGTATTTTCCAATTATTTGTAAACTATTTCACTTAATTTTTATTCCCTCTTTTTTACTCACTTTCGCGGGGGAGCTAGAAACACCTGTGGCCTGTGGTCGCAATAGCAGTGTCGGCACACCATTAGCTGACCAAGACCAAGCAGTTCTACCTCCTCGTGGTCTCCTCTGGAAATAGTCTGCGTCAAACCAGACTGGCTAACAGAAGCTAGGACCGCCATGTTCCCTGTAGTGGTGGCTGTTATAGAGGACCCAGTATTCCAGTACCTCTGGGCTGGACTAGTAGTTTCCCAGCATAGCCTGGGATAGACAAACTCCAACCTCTCCAGTAAGAGCCGGGAATGTCAAGAAAGCCATTACGACCCGCCACTTCTTATGAGTCAAAGGGCAACATGCTTGCATCAACTCGTGGCAATCCGTCAACAACAACAACACTCACTTTCATGTATACTCATACCGTGACCAACAATGGGGACATGTTCCCAAAAATCATTGTAAATATTGTAAGTCTAAAGTATATCTGTTGATATAACCAAGGGCATTATTTGTTTTGTTTTCTGACTAGATGAAATAGAGACAATAATGTGAATACATGCATATCATCACTCAAAAAAATTGTAACTCAAATGTTTGTAAGTCAGGGTATTTTTGTAATCTCATCAATTTCTTTTATTAAATTGATATATCTACAGCTGCTCTTATTATACAGTTTGTCACAATTAGGATGTGCTGTTATGTTTTTATTTCTTTTGCAAAGCTGGCAGTCCTGAAGGACATATTGTTTTGAGTCAACTTTTTTAGCTTTTTAAAGATGCAGTTTTCTTAGCGTTTATCCCCCATTGAAGACCTTCTGAATAGAAATGCTAGTTTGTTCAGTTTTATCAAATTCATAAAGCTGAAACATCAATTTCTGTGCTTTCTGTATTTATCTACATCAGCTTTGTCATGGCACAACATAACAAATGCTTTCATGCTTATTTACAAATGTTACACAGTTTGCCCTCTACAAATAAACACATAGTAGTTGATTTTACAGTGCTGGCTCTAAATATAAAGATAATCACCTGGTCTTCTCTGGTTGCTTGCTATATGGATGTTTAAAATACAAGATATCTTCAAGCATCACTGATACAAAGAGTTAACATACCTCATTAAAAAGAAGCTCTCGCCTCTGCTGTTTGCGGAGATCCATCTTCTTCACCGCTACTTGCTTCCCTCGTGACTGGTCCAAGGAAGTACACACAATGCCAGTTGAGCCCTCCCCAATTTTTTGGAAATTTCTCAAAAACTGGAGCGGGTCACCAGGATTTACAACATATTGTAAAGTTCGACGGAACTGTATCAAAGGTGAAAGACAAAAGCAAAAATGTCAGAAAAGAATTCCTTACTTGTACATTTATTTTATTTTAAGAATATGTTAAATTATAATTATAATGTTACTTATAGATATGAAATAAAACTCACATATAACTTCAGAAATGTTGTTTTCCTCTTAGTCTGCCTGATAAAAACTACTCTTTACCAACAACTTTCAAATAGGACATTAAGCAGGCATGGTTGTGTTATGTCATTGTTTACAACAAGCAGTAATATCAGTGCTTTTTGGTCAAAACCACCCAAAGTCAGCATGGTATTTTTGGACACAAGCTTGTAGTCACTTTTCAATTCCTATTCGCTTGGCCTGATTATCTATTTCCATGTCCAACATAGATAGGTGGAGTCGGACTTCAACAGTTTTGATAACCTTATCATAACACAAGCAGACAGTTGATTTGCTGGCTACCAGCAGCCTATGTTCTGCTAATATTTTGGTTGTGCTGCAAATCAATTATCCAGTATTAACTGGTAATAGGAGTGATAAAATCTTGAAATATTGTCTAAAAGATGTTTACAACTACAATTGAAGGTTTTATGCCAGGCAATACTTTTATAATGCCCTGCATCAACTTCCAATAAAGAACGTGTACTGGCAACAGACAGCGGCCATAAGAACTGGAAATAAAATGGGAATGTTTCAACAAATAAAACAGGTTGTTAGGCAAGATTGTGTGCTGTCACCAGATTTGTTTAATATGTATAGTGAGATTATTTTAAGATCCATAATGGGTATGTCTGGAATAACAATCGGAAGTCATAATATAAAAAATCTAAGGTATGCTCATGATACAGTCTTAATCGCTTAAAGTGAAAATGAGTTACAAGAAATGTTGGACATTATAATGAAAGAAAGTAAAAATAAAGGACTCAGCCTTAATAGCAAAAAGACAGAAGTAATGGTAACAACAAAGAAAAAGACATAACCTCAGTGCACAATAAAGACAAGTGGAACAATATTAAAACAGGTAAATGAATTTAAATATTTGGGAACATTTAACCTCAGATGGTAGATGTACAACAAAAGGTGAGATGCAGAATGGCTCAGGCAAAAACAGCTTTCCAAAAATGAGGAAGATACTGTGCAATCCAATTTTGACAATAGAATCAAGAAAAAAGAGTTCTTAAATGTTATGTAGAGCCAGTCTTAACATATTGATGTGAATCATGGACAATTGGCCAACAGACAAGAAAATCACTGGAGTCTGTAGAAATGTGGTTTTACAGAAGAATGTTGAGAATACCAACAGCTAAAAAGAGTAATGAAAATGTTCTGAAAGAGGCCAAAGCAAAAAGAGAGCTAATTTCCATTATTAGGAAGAAACAATCATCATTTTTTGGCCATATAATGAGAAGGGAACAGCTGGAATATATTATAACAACTGGGAAAATTGAGGAATGAAGAGATAGAGGGAAGCAAAGTGAAAAGATACCAGAGAGCTTAAGAGAATGGCGGTTGGCTTACCACGGCAACAGCCGGGGTTCGTAATCCTGGCGAGGACACCTGGGTTTTACTAATTCCCTAAAAATTAGTAGGAGCCGCGATAGCTCAGTGGTTAGTGAACTGGACTACTACGGACAAGGGGTAGGGTTCGATCCCAACCGACGGCTCCGGGTTCACCCAGCCTTAAATGGGTACCGGATTTTTTCTGGGAAAGTAAAAGCAGCACGGGCGTAATACCGACCACATTACCCCAAAAATCATGTGCTGAAGGTCTGTAAAATATAGGGTCACTAACACCATATTTTCCCTATACGCCACTTGGCGTGACGGGGGGTACTTTACTTTTTTTTTTTTAAGAGAATGGCTTGGCAGAAGGTCAACAACAGAACTGATAAATAACCGTCAAGATCGAAAGTTGTAGAGAGACATGAGCACCTATATCAGCAGGCCCGGTACTTGATGATGAAGATACAAAAAATTCCTTGCAGACATTTTTCTTCAAAACGTGCCAGACAGATTTATATTTTATATACATATTTGTATGTCTGTTGAATGTTTGTTCCTTCTGAAGGCCTATTGAGCCGAAACGTCATTCTGGTTTGTGCTATCCATTTGTTACATGAAGCTTTACATACAGTTTTTTTTTTCTATATCTATTTTTTTCCCCATTTCTCCAGATTAGATTTATCTTTCTGTGACAAAATTTGATCTATTAGACTATTTATTTGCTGTATCAACTCCTCTGTATGCATTCATCACACTGATTTGTCGTATCAAAGATCAGTTCTATGGACACTCATTAATTATCTATTATATCTGATATTATTTCATGCCCATTCTAATGCTTATCAAATTCAAATGATGAACCAAAATAAAAATTTCCAATCAAAACCAAATATTTTGAAACTAATGAAAGAAAACACCTATGAGTTATTTGTGGGTCATCATCATTGCAATCTGAATATAGAAAACACTTATCCATAAAGCAGGAGCTCATTAAAATTGTAGTGTGTATTGTGCTTGTAATTTAGATACTGATCTCTTGATTTACTGTCTAAAGAAACACTGCACACATGATAAAGAACACACTTTTTAATAAAACCATTCAATTTAGGCAAGATGCACAACACAAAGTTCAAAAAGAGGGCATTGATATAAAAACATATGGTACTATTATACATTTCTCAGGCTGTAACCATGAAACAAGAACATGGGATATAAGAAGACTGGAATTTATTTATTTCACTAAATAGAAGAAGCCTTGATGCAAACAAAATTATTCCTGATACTCTAAGACACATATAACTTCATGTCAATGTTCTTATTGTTAAATATCAGTCACATATATAAATCTTGGCAGACTTAGGTCATTATGTCTCATGAGCATATAAGAATATTGATAATATAAATGTGAACATCAGTTTAATCTTATATTTCAAATTGATTGATTTGTCTTACCAAATTCTATTCTGGCTTGTTTGATAATGCAGGTGTTAGTACAGCACAGATTTTGATTCAATCATTACAAAAGATGAGGATCTGAGATATTTAAATTGCTGCACCATTTCTAAAGGTTACATTAGAGCATGATTTTCACTGATGTTGCCAGATATAATAATTGTATTGTCTTCAATACAGTAATCTCAATGTTAATATTGAAGCAGGGGATAGCAGTGAGAGATGGAGAATATTCCAATGAGGAGTGGCGTACTTAAAAGCTCAGGGAGTCCACGTGAAAAAGGGTGAATACTTAACACGTAGTGAACAGATAGTGAAGCACGAGGACTGTAGGGCGTTGCGGAAATGAGGCAAGGGGACTTAAGTAGACAAAGAATAGTTGAGTAGGGGGCATTGTGTTGGATCAGTCAGTCCAGACGTCTGTGTGACAGAACACAGTTGAAACTGGGAACCGGAATGTTATGAAGGATTTCTTAAGAGCAGGTCAGTGTAAGGGTAGCTGTTTGGATAGGTGGAAGTGTTAGGGATTCCTGAACGTTAGATAGGAAGATTAGCATGGAAGTACTAGAGTACTCTCGCAGTAGAAACAGTATTATGCAAGTTGTTAGTAATCGTCTTGTGAAGAGACAGTCATCATGTTAAGGACATTTGTCTGCAGTTATTGAGTCATCTGGTGAAGAGATATTCATCAGGTGGTGATGCTACTATATCATAGGCTGACTGTAAGCCTCTGTAGAAACAGTGTTAAGCAAGTTGCTAGTATCGTCTTGTGGAGAGACATTCATCATGTTAAAGGCAGCTGGCTGCAGTTATTTGAGTCGTCTGGTGAAGAGATATTCATCAGGTGGTGATGCTACTATATCATAGGCTGACTGTAAGCCTCAGTAGAGACATTACTGTGCAAGTTGTTAGTATCGTCTTGTGAAGAGACATTCATCATATAAAAGACAATTGTCTGCAGTTAGTTGAGTCATCTGGTGAAGAGATATTCATCAGGTGGTGATGCCACGAGTTCGTAGGCTTAGTATAAGCCGGAACAGAGACCTTATTATGTTTGCTATGTATCGAAGCAGTGTGGTGAGGAAATAGTCATCCATGGTAGTATGCCACACAATCAGTTATTGGTTACGACGCTGTTAATGTGAGTTCTGTGAAGGGACATTGTCAGAGATTGTATAGGAATAAACCAGTCATCTTTGTTATCAATGGTGTCAGTTCATGCTTTCATTTGTAGCTGTGTTGTCATCCTAGTGAAGACCGGGCACTGGCGGTCGTGAGCAGCAAGTCACAACGCGAAATCAGGAAGAGTCTGATCAGAGGCCTGGGCAGTTCCTGTGATCGGCGGCAGGTGAGTGATCTCACGTGCTGATCGGCAAGGCGATGGGGGACCAGAACCGAACCTGAGTGTACCTGAAGCAGTCCAGATCAACTACAGGGGAGACTACATACAGATGAACGAAATCAACAAAAGGCGACATCGTCATCACGTCAGAAGGAACAGTAGTGGAAGCGGGCATTAGTGGGTGTTGGGTAACACTCGTTATCGAACCTTTACACTTGGCGGTGATTGGCCCGTTACAATCTTGAAGAGTGGGTTAAGGCCCGTTACATCTGGTGAAGGGTGTGCACCCCATTACAATATTCATGGAGACTTAATTGAATATGACTGGTGATGGTCAAGAAGAGTGGTTCTCTGATAATAGACCTGTTATTGTTGTTTACTGCACAGTCAGCAAATGGTGCCTCTGCAAATAAACCTAGACATTAACAGATATTCACCTCATAGCATCTATGAGAAATCACTTGTTGGGAAACACTGCAGACAATTCTGCAGGGATTAATGTGAGTGCTGCACAAGGCACTTCTTTTATGAATAATTTATTACATTTAAATCATTCTTCCTGCAAATTTTGTAGGTGTGGTTCAAGTCATATGCAGAAAAATTAGAAACACTTCATTAGAAATTTGCTAAAGTTTGAATTAATAAATTTAACTTAACATCTAGCATTGCTTGTGTGCTGACAGTGTACCTCACCATCGTGTGGTCGGTATCATGCCAAGCTGCCCAACCTTCCCAGAAAGATCTGGTACTCATTAACAGTTATGTGAACTTTTTAATGCCATGCACATCATTTTAAAGGACAAGAGCCTCAAACTAGAGTTTAATTCAGCCAGCTAGAGGGAATTGAGATGGTAACTCATATTTAACTCTGAAACAGTTTTCATCATATGTCAAAAGATGGTCACTATGATACTTTTCTTGCCAAATCTGGTACAAAAAGATACTGGTATAGCTTCAGTTATTTAACTTTCACCAAAGTTATATGAAGTGATTTGTTAGATGCAAGCTAGCAGCCTTATCACTACTAATGTAGAAAAATAATTCTGGAGTCAATGAGTTCAACCAAAGGTTTAGCACTTAGTTATATAAATATTGTTATAGTGTTCTACCTTTTCTTCCTTTTTATAATTTTAGCTTTTTATATGTGCAAAATATATAGACAAGATTTAACATGCTGTGAGTGATACTGTAAGCTATAATAAAAGAGATACATAAGCAATACATATATTTTAAATCATGCACAAGGATAGACACCAAATACACCAAACAAACTGTGATTGAGAATAGAAATATAAATATAAACAAAAAACCGAGAAAGCAAACCTCTTCATGTGACAAACGCTGCTCTAGTCCTGCTCCTTGCTGCTGTTGCTGTTGTGTCCGGAAGGAAGAGTTAGGGGAAGGGGTGGACTGCTTGGAATAAGGGGGTCTGTTTGCTGGGTGGGTGGGGCTGGGCATTGAGCTTTGTTGGGGGCTGGGTGGTGGACCACCTCCATGCTGGTACCCTGGAGGTGACTAAAGAGGATGATCAATATGCTGGGTGTTGATGTCAACTCAACAGCACACAACAGTAAAATAGCAATTATAAAGGTTAAAAACACTCAGTGCTTTTAACCTTCATGTTGTGAGAAAGGATAAAACCAGAAATGGAAAGCAAGTGTTCATAATTAATATTGTTAACAACTTAATCTGATGTTTTATAAAGCTTAGGGACTGGTATTTCAGACACAATAGAAAACTGCTCACAGCTAACTAATTTACTTTTACAGTTAAGAATTGATGCACTTTAATTTCTATGGAAAATTAATGTATTTTCCACAAATCTGTATTTCTGAAAAGGTAAATTAAAAAAGGATAATAAAATAAAGGATTGTAAGCTTCATCCTGATATCAGGAGAAAAGACCTAGCATGACCAAAAAATCTATTTAGAGAGAGATAGGGGGAACTGGAGGGAGGGAGAGAGAGACAGAGAGAGTGAGAGAGAGTGAGAGAGAGAGAGGTATTGATTAATTAAGTAGAGATACCATGCCCCTTTAAATGACATGTCTTCAAACTCTATGACAAGTGAGTTGAATTGTCAGTAGGGGGATTTTTTTACAGTTGCAATTTTTACAGTATTCTTGTTACTGAGGGCATAAATTAAAAAAAAAAAAATAGATAATGTTATGTTTATTGCTAAAGTGTTGTTATTTAAAGTTATGTTATGATACAAGAGGTGAAAGCAAAAAGAAACCTTATTTCCAACATCATCATTTTTGGCCACGTTATGAGAAGGCAACTGAAATATATTGTGACAACAGGAAAAAGTTTAGGGAAGACGGGACAGGGAGAAGCCGTGGTAAATGACACAAGACAGTTAGGTGAGTGGCCTTGAAGCAAGTCAACAAAAGAACTGATAAACAGATGTAGAGATAGAAAGTTGTGGACAATCAATGCTGATGTTTTGTTTAGCAGAAAGAACATTATGCTATGACACTGTGATGAAATTAAAAAAACTCCATTCCCTTATGGCCAAATATGCTACAAGGCAGACCTTTTTTTATATTATTATTGTAACCCTATGTTTTAATTATTTTCTGTATTTACGTTTTACATTTGTATACATTTTTATACTAGTAGCTATGTACACACACAAAAAAGTAAAAAATGATTCAATTCTGGAAGTATCCATATGGATAGTTTGCAAATTTATATTTTAAATGTAGTTTACATACATATTTAGAGCCACAATTTTAAATGTTTTACAGTTGCATTATAAGAATATTTACAAATTCATGAAGTTTATTTTAAAATTATGTTATATTTGTTTACAAATTTGACTGAATCATTTTTTACAGTCTAAAACTGGCTTTAAAAAGTTTCCAGGTATATTCTAGAAAAAAATCAATCAATTTAAATTCCAGACAATTATCACTATAAAAGAAGAGGCAGACATCTTTTCTAAATATTTTTGGCAAAACCTTGCTAAATTTGTGGAAAATACAGTTTCATTTCATTTTATAAATTAACAGAAAGTAAAAGATGGATAATTTACTCTTACTTAAAACACCAGGTAGAAATAAATGGGGTACACTTGTTAATTTAAATCAAAATGCACACTGGGTTTCCTGTTCTGTCATTCTAAATATAAATTCAAGACAAGATGCATCTTTAAACCATGTGCTATGGAAAAAAAAACAGCAGACAGTGAATAAATGAAAATAATGATTATGTTATATAAATAACAATATGATGGTGAAAATGGGGGGAGAGTACAAATGTAATATTAGTAGCAAGATGCAGGAAAGGACAAAAAAAAAAAACAATGTGAAGTATCCTAAAGTTTCACTAAACAAGGCCAACATGATATAATTCTACTTGTCCTAACATGAAACTAACAAAAATACTTACAATAACATTATACAAGTGAGTAAATTGAAGTTTTAACATTACATATGAGAAATATTCAAGTCTCCACACTATGTACGTATATAGATATCTTTGTTTCTGTAATATATATGTAACCAGACTTATATGGAACTGAGCAATGTTTTCTTAAAGTGACAGTAAGATCTTTTGCACTTCTTCAGTATAACCAAGAGATTGTAATACCATGCAAGTTTTCATAAGATATATAGGTAACCCATCTGAGAATATGTGTGTTCTATATATCATTATATAGGTAACCTATCTGAGAATATGTGTGTTCTATATATCATTATATAGGTAACCCATCAGAAAAAAGTGTGTTCTATATATAATTATATAGGTAACCCATTTAAGAAAATGTGTTAGATATATCATTATATAGGTAATCCATCTGAGAAAATATGTGTTCTATAAGTCATTATCTCCATGTGGAGTAAATTCACTAGTATACCTCAAGGTCTAGAACACCTAAGCATAAAGCAGGCCATGCAACATTGGCCTGACATTTGAATCTCAACATTTCGGAGGCCACAAAGGGGTAAAACCAAATGTGAAAGCATTCAAGAGATTATAAGTCAATGTGCTCTCTTAGTGGTCAGGGCTCATTACACAACTACAGTTATTAGGAGTGGGACAGACAATCGTACTTTAAGGATTTGGAAGCAGAAGGGGGGGGGGGGGGGGGGGGGGGTGTCCATCTAAGCCAAAATGTGCACGTAGTCAAGATTCTGAGTTTTGAACAGTCCTCTTTAGTTTGTATAAAAACTCCAGAACCCTTGTTTAAAATATATAAATGTCAAAGAAATAAGAGTCTCTATAGCTGCATGACACCAGAAGACTAAGACTAAAAAGCTTGTTGCATTCAATGGGTTCCTCTCATGTTGGTTCCTCTAAGAACAGGATAACTGAGAAGTGTTTTTCCACTACTTGGCACAGTCTATGAAAACTAGTAGCATGGACATTGGCACACAAACAAAATAATTCATTTGTCTCCTATATATAATGCATATATTACACTATATCTGCCATTCAGGGCATATAAAAAAACTAATAAGTGGATATAGGCAATGAGGAAGACCAAGAAAAAGTTGGCAGGACTGCATTAAAGATACTTTACTTTGCAACAACACAAGCTGACTATCCAAGAAGTCACAAGCCAGGGCAAGAATTCTCAAGCTACCTTGACACCACCACCAAATCTAATATAACAAGTGAAATAATTACTACCACATTATATCAGAGGAACGCCCATGCGCTGACGGTGCCCGAAAGAGGAGTACAGAATTGAAGTGCTGTTTCCTACCAGGTATATTCATAAGAGGTGACTAAAGAGGGTTGGACATGGTACTGGCATATTGACCTGTACTGTCAAAAAATAGGCTGCAAAAACTTCACAAACAAGGACAAGTCAAAGAAAAGAAAAAAACTAAATCCACCACCCAGGAAAGATAAGGGCCTCCTAAGAGATGTATGACACAATCCAGAGAAAGGTGCAAGGAGTCTTGGTTGCCGACTCACCTTTCATCTACCAGGAAATCCTCCAGAATTGGCACCTGGAATGTACATACTTTAAACTGAACAAGGAAAAGCTGCACAAGTAGCAGCAGTAATGGCAAACTACAAAATAGATATTCTAGGAATATGCGAAACAAGATGGTTAGGAACAGAAAGGATAAAACTAAACACAGGAGAGATGATTTTATCATCAGGACACCAGGAACTTGGAGCACAACATAGTGAAGGGATAGCTATGTTATCAAGGGAAGCACAGAAGACATTGATAGAATGGGAAGCAGTAGGCCAAGTCTAATAAGAACAACATTTAAAACAATAAAAAACAAAATAAAAATACACATTATCCAATGCTATGCACCAACCAATGATAATGAAGATTTAGTTAAAGATGAATTCTATAATCAGTTGCAATTTCAAATGGGTGGAAGATAAATCAAAGATATAATCTTGATAGGAGATCTAAACACAAAAGCAAAAATAGACAACAGAGGCTTCGAAGAGTTAATGGGTAAACATGAACTTGGAGAAATGAACGAGAAAGAAGAGATATTCGTGAACTTCTGTGCTCTTAATAAAATTAGCTTAGGAGAAACAATATTCCACAATAAAAGAATGCATAAAGCTACATGGGTGTCACCAGATCATAGAACAGAGAATCAAATTGACCACATATGTATTAATAATAAGTTAAAGTCATCCTTACAGGATGTAAAAGTATATAGAAGAACAGATGCGGCTTCAGATCATCATCTTCTGATAGCCAAACTTAAACTTAAAAGATATACTACAACACATACGGGATAGACAGTATTTCAATGAAGGGTTTCTTAAAGAGCAAGGAATTCAAGAAAAATGTGCAGTCACAGTATCAAACAAATACCATGTTCTCCAACAACTAGAAAATACAATAAATATAGAAGATCACTGGAAACAGGTAAAAAGATATCTGGAAAGAGACATGTAAAGAAACCCTTGAAAAAATTAGAGAACGCCAGAATAAGGCATGGATGACAGCAGAGGCCATGGAGAAAATTAAAGAAAGAAAGAATAAGAAAGCAGACATAAATAAAAGTAAAACTAGAAGTACTAAAACCAAGACACAGGATACTTACACAGAGGTGATCAAAGAGAAGAAGTGAGAAGATGCATCAAAAGGGATAGAGGTAATATATAGATGAACTAGCCAAAGAGGTAGAGGAAGCAGCAAATAAAGGAAAAATATAAAAAAACTGTACAACAGCACACAAAAATTAATTGGAACATACAGATAAATGCCTTATAAGAAAAGAAATCTGCTTAATAATATAAAGGAACAAATAAAGAGCTGGAAGGAGCACTTTGAAGAACTCTTGAACAGACTCGGCCCAAAAAACCCTTAAGGTATACTACTAGCAGAAGAGTTTACATGTTAACTGTGGAAAGAAAAACAAAAGGAAGAAATAATAAAAGCCATCTTTTGAAATAAGAACAGGAGTAAGACATGGATGCCTTCTATCTCCGTTTCTCTTTCTACTGGCCATAGATTGGATTGCGAAAATAGTTGGGGGTAGACCAAGAAGAGGTCATCATCAGGTCACATGTCCTCTGCAGAACTTTGCATTTACCACAGCCCGTCTGAAATAATCTAAAATGGTGTCTACAAGCCAGTTTCTTTCTCATGTTTAAATCTTTTAGTATGTCTGCATTGGTCTTTTTCATTATCCAAGGTATCTTAAGGATTTTTTGTAGCATTTTGTTTTGAACGAATCAATTTTCTTCCTTGCTGTTTGCGATATATATACATATATAACACTATGATGCTTTAGGGAAGATATGTGTCCTCAGTAATTTTAATTTTACTGCCTTGCTGGTGCTGTGCCACATATTCTTCATGACATTCAATTTTTGTGTTGCTATTGCTTGCTTAAATTCTTAACCGTCCACTACCTCACAGTTTAATAGATTTTGAAGCTGAAACACCAGCAGCAGAATTAGATGTAAATTTAGATGACTTCACCTTGAGTGAAATAGAAACCACCTTAAAGCTAATGACCAATAACAAGGCTGCTGGAGAGGATAAGTTAACAGCTGAGATCCTCAAGGCAATTGATAGCCATAATTTAATACATCTCCAAAAAATGTTCAACATCATTTGGAAAACAGAGAAGACGCCTCATAAATGGAAAAAAGGAATCATTGTTAAGATCCCAAAAAAGGGCAATCTTAGAGATTGTAACAATTGGAGAGGCGTGACACTTTTGTCAGTTGCCTCAAAATTATTCTGTAAAATCATCCTAAATAGAATAAAGGATTCAATAGATACAGTAATGCGTGAAGAACAGGCTGGGTTTAGAAAAGGGAGAAGCTGTCTTGACCACATTTTCACTCTACGACTTATATTGGAGGAACACATTGAAAAGCAAAAACCTTTTGTACTTAACTTCATCGACTTCAAAAAAGCATTTGATAGTATTCATAGAGATTCTTTGTGGAAAATTCTGAAGCAATATGGCTTACCATCAAAAATCATAAATATTATCAAAGACATGTATGATGGTTACACATGTGCAGTTCGAACAGAGGAAGGACTGAGCGAATGTTTCCCAATAGAAACTGGGGTTAAACAAGGATGTATTTTATCGCCCTTGTTATTTGGAATTGTTATGGACTTCATAATGAAGAAATGCTGCACTGGTAATAAAGGCATCGAATGGATACAAGGAGACCATTTGGAGGACCTGGACTTTGCTGATGACATAGTTCTCATCAGCAATCAGATAAAAACGATGCAGGAAAACACAAATGAACTATCATCAATAGCCAGCAAAATTGGGCTTGAGGTCAATCATGAAAAGACTAAAGTCATGAAAAGTTTAATTCCAACAAGTGACAAAATATACATGGAAAACAAACCAGTAGAAGAGATCGATCACTTCATCTATCTTGGAAGTCACATTGATCGAGAAGGGGATACGAGCAAAGAAATTAGAATCAGACTGGCTAAAGCAGCAATGTCTTTCAGAAGCCTTGAAAAGTTGTGGAAATCAAAACTCATTAGCACAAACACAAAACTTAGGCTATTCAAATCAAATGTACTATCAACCCTTACGTATGCGTGTGAAAGCTGGAAAACAACAAGAGATATAGAAACAAAGTTGAACGCATTCGAAAATAAATGTCTAAGGAAAATACTTGGTATAGAATGGAACGAATTCAAAACAAACGAGGAAATTAGAGAAATCGCCAATCAACCACTAATATCTTCAGTAATAAAGAAAAGACGATGGTCATACGTTGGACATGTGATGAGAAGAGATAATAATCGAATAGCAAAGCAAGCCCTCATATGGGAAACAACAGGTAAAAGAAAAAGAGGAAGACCCAGGGAGACACTGAGAAGAACATTGATGAGAGAGGCAAGAGCAGCAGGAATCGGCTCCCTCAATGAGATAGAACTGCTTGCACAGAACAGAGACAGATGGCGAGATTTGATAAAATATCTTTAAAAGAAAACTGCTAGAACAAAAATTCATATAGGAGAAGGTGTATCTTGGTCTACGCCCTATGGGCCGGTTACGGCTCGAAAGGCCATAGATGAGATGATTGCTTGCTATCTTTATGATATGAATATCAAAAAGACTAAATCTATGATCATAAGCAAAGATAATACTCAAAACCTACAAGTGGATATCAAAGTTGAAGGAATAGACCTGGAGACAGTTCAGAGCTACAACTACCTTGGCCATACTATAACCAGTGATGGAAAATGTAAAACTGAAATAAACAAAAGTATGGGAATGGCAAAAAGTAATTTTCATGCCATGAAAAGTGTATTAACATCAAAACAAATAACACCAGGGCTAAAACTAAGAATAGCAAAATGTTATATCTTCTCAATATTCCTGTATGGTGCAGAAACATGGCCATTAGACAAGAAAACATAACAGAAAATTGAAGCCTTTGAAATGTGGATTTATAGAAGAATAGGTAGAATTGGATGTAAAGAAAAGAGAACACATGATGAAGTTTTAAAATAACTAAAAATTAAAAGAGAACTACTAAATACAATTAGAACAAGACAAATGACATTTTTGGGCCATGTTAAAAGACACAACAGCCTACTAAAAGTAACCTTAGAAGGGAAAATAAAAGGTAATAGTGGCAGAGGCAGACCAAGACTAACATGGATGAATAACATAAAAAGATGGACAAGACAGCATATGACAACCTGCGCCATCAAAGCCAGAGCGGAATGGCACTCCATGGTAGCCAACCTTTGATGCGGAGATGGCACTCGACGATGATGATGTTGCTATTGCTAATCTTCTTTTGATCTCTTTCTGGCAGTCTCCATCGTTAGTTACTACAGACCCCAGATATTCATAGTTTGTTACAATTTCAAGTTCTTCACTGTTGATGATTTCGGGTTGGCTTTTTGCTTTGTCAATGGACATTACCTTTCTTTTTTTCTTCCTTAGTTTTCTGTATGTTTAAATAGAGGTTTTGATCTGCACTGTGTTTTTTAACACACTCAACTGTCTCTTTTAATCCTTCTGCACTGTTTGAGAGAAGCACTGTGTCATCAGCGTATCTGAGTTCTGGAATTATGTTGCCATTTATTGTGAAAGAGTTGAACATCACAAATCTGTCATCATTTCTGACATTTCGCATGAAATTATTCTCAGTCATAGATGTTGAACAAGTATGGAGAGAGCATGCATCACTGCCTCACCCCTTTTTGTAATTCAAACAAATTTGATCTTTCGCCTGCTATAAGAAGGTGATTTAGAGAAATCAAATTGACTTTGAACGTGACAACCAAGGAAGTGGGAGACCTAGCAAAATACAGATTCTTTCTGATGGACAGTGATGAGAGCAAAATTTGTCAAGAAGACGGTGATGTTCTACTTGAGATAAGTATTTATGTCTTCATATTGCATGTGTGAGATATTTATGTCTTCAATGTATCTGAAAAATGACTATGTCTGTGCACTATATCAAAGAATATATTCATACCTAATTACATTCAACATGTCACATAACATTATGGTAAACAGTTACATTTTTGTTTACATTCTGACACTCTACCTTCACCTTTGTTTCAGACTTGTAAGATAAGACAGGTAAAATAGACAAGCAAATCAGAACTTAAGAAAAGTAAATAATAAGGTTTGTTCTCCCTTCTGACCATCCAATGTGCAACAAAAACTTCAGCAATAAACAATGCGAATTTGGAGAAACACAATAAACTCTGATTAATCATATATTGTGCTCAAAACCAGGAGATCACGGGTTCGAATCCCCCAAGGGAAAAACATTTCTTCCATCAAGGATGAAATAAAAGCTCAGACCCGAACACCTTGTGGTGACATACTTAGGACAAGCAGCAATTATTCTCAGGACCTATATGTCCCCCCTTTTCCCGCAGACACCAGTAATGGGATAATGCCATGAAGATAGTTTTTTTTTAATCACATATTTTAAAATTATTTTCTGTGGCATCAAATTACATATATTTTATTTGAACAGGAAATAGAAAATTATGTGTGAATGGCTGGACTTTCAATACAACTACACACAGACGTATGAAGGAACAAAATGTAGTGTGGTGCATGAAGGACAGCTTACAGAAGCATTTGAAATAAGAACAGGAGTAAGGCAAGGATGCCTCCTGTCTCCATTTCTCTTTCTACTGGCCATAGATTGAATTATGAAAATAACTCAAAACAACAGAAATGGGATCCAGTGGTCACTGACCAAACAACTTGATGATTTAGACTTTGCTGATGACATAGCTCTCCTATCACACAGCCATCAACAGATGCAGGATAAAATGAGTATATTAGATGAGAGATCACAACAGCTAGGACTAAAGATTAATAGAGATAAGACCAACATTATGAGAATTAATGCAGTTGGCAATAACCATATAAAACTAGGAGAAATACCTCTACTAGACGTACAATCTTATATATATCTGGGCAGCGATATAGATAAAGAGGGAGGAACAGAAAATGATACCAAAATAAGGATATCAAAAGCAAGAGGAGCTTTCATTGCACTGGGAAACATATGGAAATCCAAAGAAATTAGGCTAAATACAAAAATAAAAATTTTCAACTCAAATGTTAAGTCGGTCCTATTATATGGCTGTGAAACATGGAGAATGACAAAATTGACAATCACGAAAGTACAGACTTTCATTAATGGATGCTTGCGCAGAATAAAGGGATGGAAATGGCAGGACAAAGTCACTAACGTGGAATTATGGAAATGTACCGGTCAAATACCAGTGGATAAAGAGATACAGCGAAGACGATGGCGATGGATAGGACACACACTACGGAAGCCAACTGAGAGTATTACACAACAGGCCCTTTTTTGGAATCCCCAGGGGAAAAGACAAAGAGGAAGACCAAGGAATTCTTGGAGAAGACAGATAGAAGCAGAGATGAAGATGATGGGGAAGACATGGAATGATCTTAAAAGAATGGCAAAAAACAGAACGACTTGGAAAGTGTTTGTTGAAGACCTATGCTCCACCAGGAGCTAAAAAGGTAAAAGAAGAAGAATAATCATATATTGTGCTCAAAACCAGGAGATCACGGGTTCGAATGCCCCAAGGGAAAAACATTTCTTCCATCAAGGATGAAATAAAAGCTCAGACCCGAACACCTTGTGGTGACATACTTAGGACAAGCAGCAATTATTCTCAGGACCTATATGTCCCCCCTTTTCCCGCAGACACCAGTAATGGGATAATGCCATGAAGATAGTTTTTTTAATCACATATTTTAAAATTATTTTCTGTGGCATCAAATTACATATATTTTATTTGAACAGGAAATAGAAAATTATGTGCGAATGGCTGGACTTTCAATACAACTACACACAGACGTATACAAATATACTCAAATACATTACTGACACATTCAACAGGGTGACCTTTACTGATAGAACTATTAACCGATTTCCCATTGTTACAGACTGTTCAGATTTGTTTCTATTCACATTGTTCCTACACATGTGCCATTAGAATATTTTCACACAATTAATGCCTCTTACTATCTGACATTTGCAAGTAGTCTCTAGCATTAAAAGAACCCAGACCCCCACTCCCTCCCCACATTCTCAGGTTTCACAATTGGTAATGCTACACTAAACATGCCTTATCTTTATGCTCCCAGGCATGCTGGTTTCAGATAACAATACACAGGTCCCATTGTTGTCTCCCTTCGTTAATGTCTAAATTTTCACCTCAGTCTTTCAGACTCTCTATAATGGGTCAAGCATGGCTAATTATACATAGCTACATTCTTGGATATAGTAAATGTATCCATAATTCTTAACTCAGAAAGCTGTAGTTGCTCAACCAATAGTGCACATGATCACATGCAAAGAAAAAAAAAATGTGTATTAAGTTTTCACCTTCTTTAAATATAATTTATGTATTCCAATCTCAATCTTATGAACATTTCATTTTCTTTTTTTTTTTTATAAATTAGACTAGAACCATAAATTGAGACATGACATCAGTTATTTAAAGTTCTGAACAAAGGAACTGATAATTTTTGGGATTCAGGTAAAAATATTAATCCAAATTATTATTGTATAGTCGTATGATTCTCTGTACTTTGTGTTTTTTTGTTGTTGTTTGGCTTGATATGTAGAGTTTAACTAGAACACAAAATAAAAATACGTACACAATATTGATAGACAGCTTAAAACAAAATGTATTTTCCTATAATTAGAAACAATATGAACAAGGTAGACTAATCCTACAGTTTTTTTTTATTTAAAAAAATGAGCAATACATAAAGAGGAATGCATTGTCTCAAAGATTACTTACTCTTTCATACTGCAAGGCAGCTGGCGTTTGTGAAATGCTTGCATAGTTGGGATGATCATGATGAGCTGGTGGGATACTCTGATGGCGATGTGTAGCAGCATGTGGTCCACCATTGGGCACTTGACGATAACGATCCGAGTTTTGATGAGGTAGGGAGCGGTCATCATAGTGACTGTGTCGTAATGGTTGGCCTTGTGATGAATAATCAAAAGATCTGTCACCAGATGGAGTATCATATGAGTTGTTTATTCTATGGTCATGATTGACCTGGCGTTTGTCTACAGCACCCTGGTAATAGTCACCTCGGCTGTGGTTAACAAAATCACCTTGACCATCATACTTTGCACCCCTAGTTCGTGGGTCCATCTGCTCTTGTCGGTGATGGAGTTGAGGCTGGGAGTGTCTGCTGTGGTCTCTGCTATCCCACATATCTCTTGAGGGTGGGTACTCCCCAGGGTAATCCTTCCGCTCCCTGTAACCATGAGGAACCTGCTGCTGGTGATGAGGAGGGTAAGATTGTTGATTTTGTCTGTCATACTCTGGACTTGGTATCTGATGCATGACCTCATCCTCTGGGACAGCAGGGTAATCATTGGCTGGAGGTCGGCGCCTGTAAGGAGGTGGACTTTCTCGTCGCAATGAATTTGATCTTGCTACACTGACTCCTTGTGGATGCCCATTCTGATGGCCTCGAATTATTGTCTGCATAGATGAAGGAAAAAGCACCGCTATATGACCACATGTATACAACTCTTCGTTTACTCATTGAAGCACACACAAGCTCACATGCATATGGTAATCTTTTAATCCTCTCCTCATTTTCTTTAAAGCCCTTCAAGTGTCCAAAAAAAAACACCAAAAGTGTATAACTTTCTCTGCTTTGACAGCCTCAGCAGCTGTCATGATGTAGATTTTCCTTGATTTCTCTTATTTCTGCTATTTGTTGTTTGCATTCAACAACTTTATACCTCTAGTGTAGTCCCAAGGGACTTAAGTTTGCGTGTATACTACCTTTTCATATATTTCACACCAGCAACCATGTGCTCAGGTGTCCCCCTTCATACAGGCAGAAATTTACCAACATCAGAAGTTTTCTCATAATTTTATCGTTAAAAGTTTTAAAATTTTTGGGTAGATTTTTTTCTTATTAATTTTGCTCAGGCAGCAGCCAAATTTTGGCCCTACTCTTTATTTTTTCATTTCCAACTGCCAAGGATTCTTTAACGTGCGCAGAATGCACACTGCACCTCCATTTTTTTTCCCTCACTGTTTTCCAAGAGGGCTAGACATCGATCTCACTAACCAGAGACCAGGAGAGGGTAAAGCCATGGATTCAATTTTATTATTATGTTTTTGTTTTCTACTGCCTGTGGTGAGAATTGAACCCGGTACCTTCTTGTCCAGAGGCAGACGTCTTACCTCAAGACCAATCAGCCCACTCTCTTATTTCTAATTTTCTCTTCTGATCACCTCAACTTCTTTCCTTAAACATTTAAACATTTCAGTGGTGACTAACTTCCACTTTAGACATGCTTTAAGTGGTCATCTTTGAAACTGGCAACATAGGATGAGAATAAAAATGTTTTGCATAAGAAGTTTCTGTCTGCTGATAAATACTTTGCTACAGGAGATAGGCCAGCTGTCCCAATAACTAGTTTGCTTTAATATGTCTGAAGTTTATATCTTTGTTTATTTGACCATTTTTGGAGGGTGTGGTCTACGAATATGTGAAATCTGTTTTATAACTTTATACTCTTATGTTTAGTTTTTTTTTTTTCTTAATCGCTATGACCTCTTTTGTATCAGTCTGATTTTTATACTTATTTTACATTACTGATTTATGAATATAATGTTGTTTTGCAATTTCTAGGTTGCATGTATATAGATTACAAATATTGCACCCTCAAACAAAAAAGGTTTAGTTTGTACAGCTGTGACAACACCTATTTGTGGCACCATGGATGAATAAAAACCTAATTCATATGTTTAAAAAAAAAGTTATAAATTATTGAACAAATGAATGGAGCCTCACAGAAAAATATTTCTAGAAGACATAACAGTTGTCTTATACTTTATAATAAATGCTGGAAACATGCTGTCTTTTCTGTAGTGATCTTTTAGAGACAAACATTCTAATTAATCTTTTTTAGCCATCAATGGAATTCTCAACATTCTTCTGTAAAAACCACATATTATATGGCACCCAATGATCTTCTTGCCGGTTGTTCAATTGTTCAGGTTACACATACATGTAGACTAGCTCCACATAACACTGAATAACTCTGACTAAATAACAAATCAAAATGTAAAGCTGGAAAGATTTATAGTCATTGTGTATCTACAAAACGTTTTGTAAAGGAACTTTAAGACAAATTGTTATAGTGGCAGTCATGTCAAACCATTGATTAGGAGAGAACTGTGTAAAGCATTTGAACTGTTGCACACATATGGTAATGATATAACACACCTTTGACATTAATAAGGAGAGAGCCATATGAAAACATTTGCAAACATATAATATATATGATCTTGACATAACATACATTATAATAAAAATGCTTCACTTACCTTGTCAAGGGATACAATGATTATCGTGATTGAACAAGGGAGAAGTGTCAATATTATTAAGCTGGGCTTGACTCAAGGAAGATATTTTGGCTCTATATATATAGAGGAATTAGTGCTTATGACTGAAATCAAGACTAGGTGTACACAAATTTCATATGAGAAAGAGTTGTTTGTTACAAGTTATACACAGAAGTTATATTATTATGTACATGACTTTGTGTTAACTAAAGAAGTTTTGCGGATTGTCTCACCGAACCTGGAGAGTGTCATACCACCAGCAGTTGCCTTAGACACAAACAGAATTGTCCACTAAAGGTATATAATTTGATGGGCGCATAATGAGAAGAACATTGATCAGAGAGGCAAGAGCAGCAGTAATCTGCACCCTCAATGAGATAGAGTTGTTTACACAGAACAGAGACAAATGGCGAGATTTGATAAAATATCTTTAGATGGATTGAAAACTGCTAGAATAAAAATTTAGATAAGAGAAAGAGTATCTGGGTCTACGCCCTATGGGCCGGCTACAGCTCGAAAGGTCAATAAATAGATAGATAGATGGCCATAACCAGAATTTTTGTGTAACAAGAGAGTTTTATATGCAAGCAAGACATTCGTTCAGATGAGTTTGTGAAGTGTAATTAGAGAACTGTATAAAATTAACTTTTGAATGTAATCAAGACTGCATCAAATTATTGCATGAAGTGTTCAGGAGACGTTTAGGACTGGATATTTGAAGTTGCAGTTTCTCTGTTATGTTAATAATCTACATTGTGTTGTCATTGTCCCGATGTATTGGGAGCTGTCCAATGTCTTAGCTCCTATAAAGTCATATAATGTATACTATTAAGCTGCAAGATAATGAAAATACCTTCAGAGGTTCTACATCAGTATGAGTAATTGTTGATGGGTCTACAATGGGCCTTCGCCTCCCTTTGTTCCCTTCAATGATACCGGCCCATTGTGCTGGAAGGCCAACAAACACTCCATTTTCCCAGTCAAATCCTGTGTGGACTCGATGCTGAAAGTTCGAGGGAGAGGAGATCTCTATTTGAGGCTTTTTCTTTTTCTTGAACATGGTGAAGACACAAATAGCAACCAACCTGCAAATTAGAAAGATCAATGTCAATAAAGCAAAAAAACTGTTATTATGAACACGTAGGACCATGGTTAAAATACTGAGAAGGAGAGATTGTGGACAACTGAGGGATAAGATTTAGGACAGTTTAGCATTGTGGTGTATATAGAATAGAAGGTACCAATGGAAAAGGTACAAATATCATGAATCTATCTCTCTATCTATTATCCTTTTGAGCCAAAGATAGCACAAAGGGCAGCAATTCTAGATTCATGTCAGTGTCTTGCCACACAGCTCTGTTCAGGGCAGGCTGCTCAATCTCTGCAAGGAAGCTGATACCTGCTGTTGTTGCCTCTTGCTTTAATGTTCTTTCTGGTGTTTCTCCAGGCCAACCTTTTTTTTCTTTAACCCTCTGGTTTCCATTTTAGGGCTCACTTTAACAATCTTTGTTCAATATCATGAATAGAAGATTATAAAAAGACATGATCACCTATCTGGTGAAATGAAAATCTGAATGAAAAAGAGCAATAAAGACATACTAAAAGATTTAAACATTAAAAAGAACTGGCTTATAAACACCATTCTACAGAGGAAATTAAAATACTATGGCCACATCAAAAGACACAGTGGGCTGGAACGAACAATGATGGAAGGCATGGTTCCTGGGCAACGCATCAGGGGCAGACCAAAAAGAAGGTGGTTTCAAGGCATCAAGGAGACCTTGAACATGACAACAGAAGAAGTGGTAGATCTGTCTAGAGACAGAGATTCTTTCTGTGGGCTGTGGCGAATGCAATGTTCTGCAAAGGACATGTGATATGATGAAGATGATCACCTAGGAAAAAAAAAAGATCACCTAGGCGAACCAGCAGAGCAAATGAAGAACAAGAATAAATCTTGCCAAGCGCAGGACACAAATGTTTTGAAACTGAAATTTCCCAAAAAGGGTGCATTGTAAACCTACTTGTCTACAATAATTAACATGATTTGGTATGTCTTCTTCAGCATTCATCTGTTAAGTTGGCATAGATGCTATGTGTATGGCATTTATGAATGGTGTTAGTGTCCTTAATTTTCAATGACAAAGAGCAATTCTATGGGTGATGCATTCAGTATCATGCCTGGCCACTCAGCTTTTCTATAACAATATATGGTACCCATTTTCACATATGTATGCATGTGAGAGCTGGAAGACAACAAGAGATATAGAAACAAAGTTGAACACATTAGAAAATAAATGTCTAAGGAAAATACTTGGTACAGCGTGAAATGCATTCAAAACAAATGAGCAAATTAGAGAAATTGCCAATCAACCACTAATATCTTTAGTAATCAAGAAAAGACGATGGTCATATGTTGGACATCTGATGAGTAGAGATAATAACCGAATAGCAAAGCAAGCCCTCATATGGGAAACAACAAGTAAGAGGAAAAGAGGCCGACCCAGAGAAGAACATTGATCAGAGAGGCAAGAGCAGCAAGAATCAGCTCCCTCAATGAAATAGAGTTGCTTGCACAGAACAGAGACAAATGAGATTTGATAAAAGATCTTTAGATGAATTGAAAACTGCTAGAATAAAAAATTTAGATAAGAGAAAGAGTAACTGGATCTATGCCCCATGGGCCGGCTACAGCTCGAAAGGTCAATAGATAAATAGATTTTCAAAGGTTGGGTGAACCCCAAAACAGTCTCAGCTTTAAAAAAAATTGCTACATCCAGACCAGAATTTTTGTGTAACGATATGTCTTCACCAAGCTTAATAACTTTCAGTTGTGAGCTGATTGCTCTTTATAGCCTGTTTCTTGTACAAAAGGATTAACTTCTCAGGTTATGGTGGTGAAAAGAATGTGTTGTCAAAGGCACGATATGTTGAAAGACACTGTACTGCAAGGATGTTAGGTATGAACTAATTCCATTTTGATAGTTACAGTGCTCATGCAGGTTGGTTTTTTGTGTCATTAGATAACAGTTGATAGGACTTAATCTCAATAAAATGTACCACACCATATGAAATCAAACTTTAGTTAGTACATTCATTAACACTGTCTGACAAGGCTGATTATCCAAATTTGTTAAAAATTTGAATAACAGCGAAAAAAAATTAACGAAAATTGATATGTTGTTGTTGTTGTTGCGTTCGCCAGCTTTCAACTCTGACGAAGTCTCTAGAGACTAGGAACTGAGTTTTGCGTGTTAATCCATTTTTCCCTGGCAGCCACGTGCACAGGGATCCCTCGCCGCACAGGCAGATAACTCCGACTTCAGAGGTACTCATGTTTTTTCCGGGGCCAGCGTCTTGCCTCGAGACTAACCAGTCCCCCATGGATTTGGAATATGAAGAAACTGCAACAAGGGCCACTTTTCATGCATAGCCTGCAAAGGTTCCTGCTGCCTATCCACCATATACCAGAAGTTTACGTCCTCCCGAAAGTGATGATCGTCATATTTCTTTAAAAATGTATAGCACTTGATGATGTTAGGCCATCATTGTTGACTCCAATTTCGAAAATTGATATAAAACACATGATTTGTTTGGACAATTTGCTCAGGAAGACAGAAAAAAGGTTAAAATAAGAGAGACTACAAGGTTTTAGTGGAAATAATTGCAGAAATGTCAATAAATTAAAAGCCACAAAATGCTGCTCCTGGGCTTCTTGTGTTGGTTATTAAAACTGTGTTCTGTGGCCGTGGTACGAAATGTATTAATAAATGGGAACAAACAAAACAGAAAAGAATGCAGTGGTCAGCTAACAAATAATGGTCAGAATGTATCTTGTATTAGAATTTAATCAGGCATGCCCTTCTGAATTATTTCATGTATAGGATAAGCACATGACAAAATCAGCTTTTCAAAATCACATATAAGATTAGTAGCAGATTAGTTTTGCAAAAATTTTAAAAGAGAAATTAGATTGTTAAAAAGGAAAAGTATGTAGCACACATTATCATTCATTATGCTTTTGGAAGTGTGAATATTGTAATTATCCTATAAAAGGTATGTGTAGTTGAATAAAAGTTTGTTAAATACTTAAAACATTAAAACAATATTACTAAGCTTTAATTTAATAAATATATGGTATTTGGCATCTTGACAGGCGGTTGGTAGCAAGCAATCATGATAACTCAGTAGTTTGATAAAGTATTAGTGTCTCATACTGGGTATTGCTTTACTGAACATCTCTCATGGCTGAATTTGCCAATATTGGACAGACAGATCCATCCACAGAACGAGCAAGGTGTATTTGTGGTGCCTGGCCTTGTCTCTATTCTTTTGCACCTTTTGTCTTCTGAATTTGACATCAGCACTGACTCAAAAGTTGCTGTGCCATTTTTTATTTGTGTTCTCCATGTGCTACGATCAGAAGCCACGTTTTCCCAGTTTCTTTCTGTGATAAAGAATTCCCTCAAGGAAGCTCTGCAAACATCCTAATATCTCAGCACTGGTCTGCCCTTTGGTCTCTTTCCGTCCTTAAGTTCGCCATACAATATTTGTATGGGAATACGATTGTTTGCCACTCTCCTTACGTGGCCAGCCACTCTAGTCTCCGACTCCTAAGTGTAGCCATGATCAATGGGAGTTTGGCTTGTTGTAAGACACTAGAGTTGGTTACTTTGTCCTGCCATTTTATGTTCATAATCTTTCAAAGGCAACATATATGAAAGCTGTTCAACCTTTTCTCCTGCACTGCATAGGTAGTCCAAGTTTCTGATCCTTATAGAAGTGTACTAAGCACACAACTTTGGTAAATTTGAATCTTAGTCCTGAGTGTTAAATTGGTGTTGGCCCATGCTCTATCTTCAAGTTTACTAAATGTGGAAGCTGCCTTTCCGATTAAGGAATTCATTTCGCTTCGAGGGAAACAATGGTTGTGACCATAGAACCGAGATAGATGAACTTTTTCACAGATTCAAGGGATATGTTATTTAATGATATAGCTGCAGGACTGGCTACACCTTGTTGAAGCACTAGACTTCTATATACTTATTGACAGAGAGAATTTAATAAATAATGATATATAATAATGTTATTTATTAGATTTCCATACAAAATGAAGTAGTGAGAAGCATCTGATTTAATCATTGTGGATGCTTCCTATTATAAATAGATGGTAATTTCCTAGTTTAGCATTTTCCTGCTCAGAGTAATGTCCCCTTGCACTTTATTTGGTCATTCTCTAATCTATCATTAGAAGATGCCTGGGTTAGGGTTTGGAATACCCTAAACCTAACCCTAAAGTTTGTTGAAAATAAATTTAATTAAATGCACAAAAAGTTACTAGAAACAGTTCAAAAGTTCAAATTTGTGCATTTAATCAGGGGACATCACTCATTTAGCAGAAAGACGCTAAACTCAGAAATTACCTAAATATATATATTATAAATATATTAAATATAATACAATTAATATATTTTAGTACAATATTACACAACGATATATTTTTTATGGGAGATTATAAAATGTTAAAAATCATATCCTCCAATGCCTCTAAATAATTATAACACCCTCCAGGCAATTGCCTTCTCTGAGCACATGATATAACAGCATCATGCATGAATCATCATATAGTAATAAAAATAGTAAAACATTATGAGTACTGCTACTATATTTACCTTTCTTTATTACCAAGCCAAAAATAAAATTAAAATTGAATGAGTATATGATATGGTATATTAAGACAATATATCAAACTTGTGTGCTTAGCACATCATTATATGGATATGAAACCTGGACAACATATTCAAATCACGAAATAAAACTAAATGTCTTCCACATGTGACGTCTCCGCAGAATAATGCACATCAAATGGCAGGACAAAATAACCAATTTAACTGTCCTGCAACATGCTAAGACCCCTCCCAACAATCATGTCGATGCTCGGATGTTGAAAACTAAGATGGCTGGGGTATGTCCAGCGAATTAAAGAAAAACGCACCCCCAAGCAAATACTATATGGTAAACTAATACATGGAAAAAGACAAATCGGCACACCTAAACAATGATATAGAGATATCTGTAAATCATCTCTGAATAACTTCTTCATCTGTGAAAATGACTGGGAACATCTGGCAAGTGATCGCACATCATGGAGAGCATGTATCTCTTCTACCTTTTAGCTCCCAGTGGAGCATAGGTCTTCAACAAACACTTTCCAAGTCGTTCTGTTTTTTGCAATTCTTTTAAGATCATTCCATGTCTTCCCCATCATCTTCATCTCTGCTTCAATCTGTCTTCTCCAAGAATTCCTTGGTCTTCCTCTTTGTCTTTTCCCCTGGGGATTCCAAAAAGGGCCTGTTGTGTAATACTCTCAGTTGGTTTCCGTAGTGTGTGTCCTATCCATCGCCATCGTCTTCGCTGTATTTCTTTATCCACTGGTATTTGACCGGTACATTTCCATAATTCCACGTTTGTGACTTTGTCCTGCCATTTCCATCCCTTTATTCTGCGCAAGCATCCATTAATGAAAGTCTGTACCTTCGTGATTGTCAATTTTGTTATTCTCCATGTTTCACAGCCATATAATAGAACCGACTTAACATTGGAGTTGAAAATTTGTATTTAGCCTAATTTCTTTGGATTTCCATATGTTTCCCAGTGCAATGAAAGCTCCTCTTGCTTTTGATATCCTTATTTTGGTATCGTTTTCTGTTCCTCCCTCTTTATCTATATTACTGCCTAGATATATATAAGATTGTACGTCTAGTAGAGGTATTTCTCCTAGTTTTATTTGGTTATTGCCAACTGCATTAATTCTCATAATGTTGGTCTTATCTCTATTAATCTTTAGTCCTAGCTGTTGTGATCTCTCATCTAATATACTCATTTTATCTTGCATCCGTTGGTGGCTGTGTGATAGGAGAGCTATGTCATCAGCAAAGTCTAAATCATCAAGTTGTTTGGTCAGTGACCACTGGATCCCATTTCTGTTGTTTTGAGTTATTTTCATAATCCAATCTATGGCCAGTAGAAAGAGAAATGGAGACAGAAGGCATCCTTGCCTTACTCCTGTTCTTATTTCAAATGCTTCTGTAAGCTGTCCTTCATGCACCACACTACATTTTGTTCCTTCATACATTGTTTTTATCAGGTTAATAAACTTTATGGGGATTCCATAATGACTCAGCAACTTCCAAAGCATTCTTCTGTCTAAACTATCAAATGCCTTTTCGTAATCTATGAATCCAATATAAAGTGGGGATTTTAGTTCTAAACTTTGTTCAACTATTATACGTAGAGTAGTTATTTGATCAGCACATGATCTGTTCTTCCTAAAACCTGCTTGTTCATCTCTCAAGTGTTTCTCTATAGCCTCTTTTAGTCTCTCCAGAATGATTCTGCCTAATATTTTTCCTGGCACTGATAGTAGCATAATTCCCCTATAATTTGTGCACTCCTGTAAACTTCCTTTCTTTGGTAGTTTGATCATATAACCTTCTCTCCAGTCTTTAGGTATTTCTTCCCTCTCCCAAATTTTATCCAATAGATTATGTAACATCTTGGTAGAGGTGATAATATCTGCTTTGATGGCTTCCGAAGGAATTTCATCTGGTCCTGTGGCTTTACCATCTTTTAATAGTTTGATGGCTTTCATTATTTCTTCTTTGCTTGGTTTTCCGCAGTTAACGTGTAATTCTTCTTCTGCTGGTAGTATATCTGGAGGATTATTTGAGCCAGGTCTGTTCAAAAGTTCTTCAAAGTGCTCCTTCCATCTCTCCATTTGTTCCTTTATATTACTAAGCAGATTTCCTTTCTTATCTTTGATAAAGGCGTTGATCTGTTTGTATTTTCCACCTAATTTCTTTGTGCTGTTGTACAGTTCTTTCATATTCCCTTTATTTGCTGCTTCTTCTGCCTCTTTAGCTAATTCATCTATATATTTCCTCTTATCCCTTTTAATGCATCTTCTCACTTCTTTGTTCACCTCTGTGTAAGCTTCCTGTGTCTTGGCTTTATTACTTGGAGAGCATGTATAAGGAATGGTATAACATCTTTTGAAACTGTGCTAAGGTAACATTTAGAAGAGAAAAGACTCATGAAAAACGATGGAAAACCCTGTGGATCAGTGGGCCTGACTTGTTCATTCTGTGGCCATGTGTGTTTGTCACACATTGGTAGAATTAACCACGAAAGAAGCTGTTTGACAAAACAAAACCTCAAAACAAAAAAATACACAATAGCCTCCACTAGACTGCCTGACAAGACTAAAAGGACTATATATATATATATATATATATATATATATATATATATATATATATATATATATATATATATATATATATATATATATATGGTGATGTTCGTAGCCCTACCAAAGAAATCTAATGCGATTGAATGTGATGATCATCGCACAATAAGCTTATGAGTCACACAACTAAAATATTCACTAAGAACTAAGAATCATAATGCATAGAGATTAAAACATAATCAGTCCAGAAATTAGTGATGAACAGTGTGGTTTTGTTGGAGGTAAAGGTACAAACAATGCCATATACATTATAAGATCTTTAGTAGAGTAGAAAGAGATATAGAGGTGAAAACATATCTATACCTATGTTTCATGGATTATACCAAAGCATTTGACAAAGTAATGCACCAAGAAATAATCAAAATTTTAGAAGACATAAATGTAGACAGCAAAGATCTAAGAATAATAAAGAACATATACTGGCAACAAACAGTGGCCATAAGAACAGGAAATCAATTGGGAATGTTTCAACAAATAAAACAGGGTGTTAGGCAAGAGTGTGTGCTGTCACCAGATTTATTTAATACATATAGTGAGATTATTTTAAGATCCATAAGGGGCATGCCTGAAATAGCAATTGGAAGTCATAATATAAATAATCTTAGGTATGCTGATGATACAGTATTAATAGCTAAGAGTGAAAATGAGTTACAAGAAATGTTAGACATTATAGTGAAGAAAAGCAAAAATAAAGGACTCAACCTCAACTGCAAAAAGACAGAAGTGATGGTAGCAATGATGAAAAAGACATCACCACAATGGACAATAAAGACAAGTGGAACAATATTAAAACACGTAAATGAATATAAATATCTGGAAACAATGTTAACCTCAGATGGTAGATGTACAACAGAGATGAGATGCAGAATATTCAAGATTTTTTTTTATCAATAAATAAACAAAAACATCACAAGGCACAAAGCAGATTAGACTTCTATCTATCTATCTATCTATTGTCCTTTCGAGCCAAAGACGGCACATAGGGCAGAACCACAAAGATTATCTACTAAGATTAGACTTAGTAATTAATTAATTGAGTTATAAGTACACTTCTTGACTTCTGAAGTGACTTCACCATGGTGCAGAGTCGGGACACTAAGACCATGATCTATTGTTTAAAATCTTCACATAATAATCATGTCTTAACGACGAATCATTTTTGGTAATGCCTTTGTTAAATATAACAGATGTATGGTTTTTATTTAGATAATTTATGAGTTTATCATCACAAATTATTTCTGTTAGAAAATAACATCCCTGTGCACCTTAATCGGTTGTTTTCTAATCAACCATTACAGAAGACCCATGGGTTAGGTTCTTTCCTAAACCTTGTTGAAAAAATTACATTAAATGCACAAAAACTAGAAACAGTTGTTATATTCAAATATGTGCAGTTAATCAGGGGAGGGCACTCATTAAGGAAAAATAATTTAAGAGGCCAAACTTATTTGTAAAATTACCTTTATAATTTTTTTTTAACCAGGTCAATCCCAACCAATCAAAAACCAAAGATCTGGTAAATACTGAAGTAAATACTGGATAGTTTTCATCATCATCATGTGCCATAGCGGTTGGCGTAGGCGATCATTTCCTTCCACAATCTTCTATCTACAGTGCATCGTATCAGTTCTGTTGTTGACTGTTTTACATGCCATGATACCAAGCTATCCAGTATTTTCTCTCTTTGTTCGTCCACAATCTCTCTTTCCTTTTATTTTGCCAGCTGTAACCAAGTATTCCAACTTTCCTCTTCTCATGATGTGCCCGAAAAATGTTGATTGTTTCTTTCTGATGTTTTTTAGGAGCTGCCTTTTTGTGTTGGCCTCTTTGAGAACTTCCTCATTGGTCTTTTTAGCTGTCCAGGAAACTTTCAACATTCTTCTGAGAAATCCCATCTCTGTGGCCTCTAATCGTCTTTTCATTTCTTTGTCTACTGTCCATGATTCGCTTCCATAGGTCAGAATTGGTTCTATATAGCACCAATGAACTCTCTTTCTCATTTCTATTGACTTAGATTTGTTGCATAAGATATTTTTCACTTTCTGAAATGCTATTTTGGCCTGAGCTATTCTACTTTTCATTTCCGTGGTGCATCTTCCACCCGATGTTATTATTGTGCCCAAGTATTTGACACGTTGTACTTGTTTCAAATTTGTCCTGTTTATTTTTATGCTGCATGCTGGTGATGATTGTTTCTTCGATATGACCATTACATCTGTTTTCTTACTATTCAGACTGAGACCTTTCTTGATGCTTTCTTTTACTATTATGTCATCATTTCTTGTAGTTCATTCTCTGTCTCTGCTATTAAGACTGTGTCATCCGCATATTGCAAATTATTTATGTTGTGACCGTTGACTTCAATTCCTTTTTTGTCTACTATTGATCTCATAATATGTTCGCTGTAAAGTGAAAACAAATCTGGCGACAGAACACAGCCTTGTCTGACACCTTGTTTCATAAGTTGAAATTGTCCTGTTTGGTTGTTAATTCGTATTGCTGCTGTTTGTTGCCAGTACTTTTTTTTTATGATTTGCAGATCCTTGCCATCAATGTTTAATTTCTCCAGCATATTGATTATTTCCACAGTTTTACTTTGTCAAATGCTTTTGTGTGGTCTATAAAGCACATATGTAGATCTTTCTTTAGGATAGTCTTAAGTTAGTTTAAACACATATATTATTTTTATTTAAGAGTAACATCCCCTAGAGTATCATTGCACTCTTTATTCTGTGGTTCTCTGTAAGTGACTAGTATAAGTATTGTCAACTGTAGCAGAGAAAAGAGAAACGAGAGGTAACCCTAACTAAAACCAAACCTTAAAATAAGTTTCAGAACAATTGAAACTAAAACCACTTCAGTGTCATGTGTACTTTTGTTGCGACGCCCAACTAGGTGAGATCTCTCGTTTCTATGAAATAATCTACTTTAACTAGGAAACTACCATAATTCATAATTTTACTAGTGTGACTGCTCAGGCACTGTGAGACACTACTAATATCAAATGTAACAACTAAAAAACTACACACAATCCGTTGTTGTGCTATTTACTGTTGAACTGCCTTGAAGATTAGGGGATACCAGTGCTACCAATCTGACAGAAAAAACAGACAAAAGGGTGGAATATTGACACTTGAAAATACCAACATCAATGCATGTCAGATTGAAATGTACATCTATCTATCTATTGTCCTTTCGAGCCGAAGACAGCACATAGGGTAGAACCACAATCTAAAAAACAGAAACCTTGTGTGCCAAAATGTCACATATTGCAGATATCACTGTTGAAGTGTATATGGATGGGTTAAAAAAAAAAAAAATTAAAATATCCCCCCATCACGCCAAGTGGCGGTGGCATATAGGGAATATGGTGTTAGTGACCATAAATTTTGCAGACCTTCAGCACATGATTTTTTGGGTAATGTGGTAATGTAATCACACCCGTGCCGCCTTAATTTCCCAGAAAAAAATCCAGTACCCATTTAAGGCTGGGTGAACTCGGAAGCCGTCGGTTGGGATCAAACCCAACCCCTTGTCCTTTGTAGTCCAGTTCCTGGGGCTATGAACACATGGACAAGAGAGGCGAAGAACTTGAAAATTGGCAGGACAACAATGGGCTTATACTATTAAACCAGACAACAGATTCACCAACATTCTATTCCAGATCATGGCATACCACATCTACACCAGACCTTACTTTTCACATCAACAAAATAGTTTCAAATCAGTAGACTAATAATACAAGCTGCCAGTGAAACAATACCTAAAGGGACACGGAAACACTACAAACCATACTAGAGTAGTGAACTAGAGCAACTACACATTGACATGGAAATATCTCGAAAGCAAGCAGAAAATAACCCTTGCCAGGAACACCACAATAACTATCAGCATGCTAAAGCCAAATTTCAATGGACTAAACTACAAGCCAGACGGAGAAGCTGGAAAGAGAAAACAGAGTCCTTGAATCTTGAACGAGACACAAGAAAAGTGTGGAAGCTTGTAAAACAGCTGAATGATGAGGGTACAGAAAGGAACACCAAAATTACACTGAAGAAGGATGGAAACATCCTAACAGGTAAGCATGCAGCAAATCACTTTGCGGACTCCTTTGCAAATGACAATAATATTGAAATAAGCCTAGAGAAACGACATGAGACCCATTTAAAACAACAAAATACAAGAAGAGACCGCACATGAAGTCATGGAAATACTCATTACACAAAGAGAGTTAGAGCTGGCAATATCTGAATTAAAATGAAAAAGTCACCAGGCAGTGATGGAGTGTCCAATGAAATGATTAAGAACTTGGGAACTGCAGCTAAAGCAAAACTACTGCAGATCTACAACATTTGTTGGACCACAGGTAGAGTGCCACAGGCATGGAGAGAAGCAATTATGATGCCATTACTAAAACAAGGAAAAGATGGTTCAATGACATCCTGCTATAGACCAATCAGCCTTACAAGCTGTTTGTGTAAAAAAATGGAACGTATAATCAATCTCAGACTACAGTGGTACCTGGAAAGTGAAAGCCTCCTTGTCCCACAACAAGTAGGCTTTAGACAGTGTTACTCTACCAAAGATCAGGCAACCTATCTTTCCCAGGAAATTGAGGATGCGTTTCAAGAAAAGAAGCTGGTACTAGCAGCATGGATAGATCTAAAGAAAGCATTTGATAAGGTATGGAAGGAAGGGCTTTTGAAGAAACTGAGAAACTATGGAGTAAATGGCAGGATGTACAAATGGGTGAAAGCATACCTGCATAACAGGAGAGCCAGAGTGCAACTGGATGGTCATAAGAGTAAGATGGTTTTACTGTGCCAGGGCATCCCAAAGGGAGGGGTGCTATCCCCAACACTTTTTCTAATCTACATCAATGACCTAGTCACTGAACTACCACATGGTATCAAAGTGGCAATGTATGCAGATGACTTGGTACTGTGGTGCACTGAGGAGTATGCAACAGTTGCCTCCAAATTGCTGCAACGAGCTATGAATTCATGGACAAACAGATGGTATATCAGCATCAATACAAACAAATGCAGTACTATACTTTTCACTTTCTCCCCAAAACAAAAAGCAGGAGCCATCTACATAAACAATGAGCCCGTGAAAGAAGACATACAAGCTACGTACCTCAGAGTTACACTTGATAACAAACTATCTTGGAAACAGCAGATAAATAAGGCAACCCAAAAAGCAAGGAGAAAATTGACTATTCTAAGAAAGCTGTGTGGAACCACGTGGGGTGCGAGTGGGAAAATACTCAGTAAAGTTTACCAACAGTATACACCCACATTTAGAATATGGATCATCTGCATGGTGCTCAGCATCAAACACCACACTGCAAGAACTCGATAAAGTACAAAACCAGGCACCAGGTGCTTAGGGTCATCACAGGAGCAATGAAATCAACATCAATATTGGAGATGGAGAAATTGTGGAGGATACTAGCAGTGAGAAAATGGAGGGACACAAAGGTGCTGATACAGGCAGAAAAATTTGCATGCCGAGACATCCAATGAAGGACCGATTAAAAATCCTGCATTGGGGCAACTTAAGAGAAGCAGTTTTATCTACGAAGCCTAGCGTATTTGTAGACAAACACCACACATGCCAAGAGTTGTTAACCCCCTACTGCTCATGCCAGTACAGACTCCCTGGACAGAGGAATCAGGATTATCAGTACAAATATGGACAGAAGTGAAAGGAATAGTTGACAAAGAGGAACAGAATAATCTACAGTGAAAAACAACTCTCAGTTTCCTGGATGAAGAATACCCACAAGACCTATGGATTCATGTGTACACAGATGGATCATCATAGAATGCAGTAAAGAATGGGGGAGCAGGTGCATCTATAGAATACCCAAATAACACTAGAGATATGAATAAAATAGCAACAGGGAAATATTGTCACAATTATGGTGCAGAAATCCAAGTAGTAAAGTTGGCAATAGAAAAACTGCTGAACAGTAATCTTAGCCCACAGCCTGTAGTGTTTTTGGCAGATGCAAGATCAGTACTCCAGGCACTACAACTACAATCCAGAAAATTACCACATCTGTAGACCTTATTGACTGAACTCTGCAAGCACCACAGGGTTGTCCTGCAATGGATCCCATCTCACTGTGGAATACCAGGAAATGAGAAAGCAGATCAGTTGGCAAAGGAAGGTTCAACAGGCACACAACTAGACTAGATGCACCAGTTACTTACCATCATAAGAAACAAATAATCAAATCAATCAGAGGACCACAAGCCCCAAATCAGGATGCCTTTCATAATATGAATAGATATGAACACATTATCATTATACGCCTCTGAACAGGACACAATCAACTCCATAATCATGATAGTCACATGTCACATGTATACAAAATTCAAGATCGGCACCTCAACTACTTGTACATGTGGACAGACGTCCCAGACTGCTCACTCAACACATACTTCAAGACTGCACCTGCACTGAATATAGTAGACTGAGGAAAATCAATTTTTTGGCCCATATAATTGATACAACACTACAGACAAAACTATATGGGGCCACTGCAAGAATTACAAAAGACAGTAAAATTTATACAGGAGAAACGACATTGCAGATATAGACAACAATTATTCAGGCGAACGAAAGATAAATAAGACTGTTAACTCGACACTACACTACCTACTACTGAGTGTAGTCGTCGACAGCTAGTCACGGCTGGTGGCCCAGTCAGTCATTGAGTCAAGTCAGTGCTGTTGCATGTTAGTTTGTTTAGGCTTTAGGTTAGGTACTAACAATAACAACAGACAACAGCAGTGAGTATATGAGTATGAAAATGAGTATTTCAAATTATGCTACTAAAAAACTTCACTCAGACCAGATTCAAGATTGTTGTTGTCAGTTACTCACTGAGTAGCGATAGTCACTTAGTGGCTAGTGAACAGTCGGATAGTGAATCAGCACAAGTGTCGCTGTAACCCATGGTCATGGTGAGTCAGAGATAGACTGATGATAGAGTATCAGTGTATCATATTCATAGAGATAGTATTGAGATCACCATCATAATAAAATATAAAATATTTTTAATAGATGATTAATGATTATTATGATAAGAAGATAGTTGAGTTGAACGTCCGAACGATAGTAATTCGCTTTCTGTCTTTTAACAAAACTAAAACTGTTAAAAACGAAGAAACATTATAACTAAACGACGACACTTGTAAATGCAAAACCTGAAGCAAAGAAAAAAAATATCCTCACCCTGATCAACTGTTGGAAGTTAACTATTATAAATCCCAGAGCAACAGGCTGATCGCCATTTTCTTTTTTTCAGACATCCGGGCAGTTGGAGAGGGCGCTGGAGGGGGGCCTGTACTACCTGCTACCTGTGGGAAAGTCTCCTGCAACTTCATTTGGGCACGACCGGTACACTACATACATTAAATACATGTATTGTGAACGCTGTATATTTAAATAGGGCACTTCGAGGACAATAGCGTCTTTAGAAATTATAGGAATAATAACAGGTGGAAGTTTATTAGAAGTGGGCTTACATTCCATGCCTTACAAATCTGTATCGTACAAAAATAAAATACTGGTTTAAAAAAGGGGGGAGAGAGAGAATGAAATATAGAGACGATAGAAATAAATCATGGCTAATTATTGTACATAATAATATATATATATATATATATATATATATATATATATATATATAGTAAAACAGGTTCTTGTTCTGCGTACACCTTCAGACATCTATTAATAAGTTAAAAAAAAAAACATTGGCCGCTCAAGGCATGTGACATCTCCATACAAATTAAAACAGGCGCACAGTTTAGTAAAACAAGAACAAAAAAAATCAGATGTGGTGTACTCTGGAGTCTTTTTTCTATTCTCATAAAAAATGTAATCAAAAGTTCTGTACCTCTGACAAACCGCTCCCATCTGCTCAACTTTTGACCCGTTTTTTTTTCTTTCTTCTCATAATGTTCCATGTCTTGTAGGTAGGTAGGTCAAGGATATCAGAAAGTTATGGATGGAATGCAAGAACTCTCCTTTCTTCCATCGCTGCACCCATCAGTTTTTCATCTTAAGATTTCAGTCTATAAATAGAAACTCGTCCAAAATTGTTTCTTTACTGTAACAAGGTTTGTCATTTACAGTTTGAGTACTGGATCATTCACAAAGCTGTGCCAAGTGCGAGCTTTACTTCTGGCAGGTTCTGTCGATCTAGATAGTTTTATGCTGGCCAGGATAGAAGTATAACATAAAAATGCACTCTTCAAGGTAGTTGATAACAGAGCAGAGCAATAGCCGGAGTCTGAAGGTCACGTGAGTGGCAGTGGTAAACGCCACAAGAAAACATTGCAACTCTAGTGTATTTCTTGGTTGCAAATGTGCTATACAAGCTGTTCTGCAATATTGCAACTACATTAGAGATGTGAAAAGTTGAATCAAGTAACAAGCGAAATGAGAATCAACAAGATACTTCTTCTACATTTTTAGCTCCCAGTGGAGCATAGATATTCAACAAACACTTTCCAAGTCGTTCTGTTTCTTGCCATTTTTTAAAGATCATTCCATGTCTTCCCCATCATCTACATCTCTACTTCTATATGTCTTCTCCAAGAATTCCTTGGCCTTCCTCTTTATCTTTTCCCCTGGGGATTCCAAAAAAGGGTTGTTGTGTAATACTCTCAGTTGGCTTCCGTAGTGTGTGTCCTATCCATCGCCATCGTCATCGCTGTATCTCTTTATCCACTGGTATTTGACTGGTACATTTCCATAATTCTATGTTAGTGATTTTGCCCTGCCATTTCCATCCTTAAATGATTTATAAACCATTTCCATCCATGTAAAGTTTATTAACCTGATAAAAACAATGTATGAAGGAACGAAATGTAGTGTGGTGCACGAAGGACAGCTTACAGAAGAAGCATTTGAAATAAGAACATGAGTAAGGCAGGGATGCCTTCTGTCTCCATTTCTCTTTCTACTGGCCATTGATTGGATTATGAAAGTAACTCAAAGCAACAGTCAACAGGAACAACACTATATAAATAAGCGATGCAGGAGAATGAATATTCAAATTGGAGGCAAAGTCGCGTCCCAGCAGCAGAGCTAGAAGTTGTCAGTGACTCACAGCTGATGACTTGCGGTAGGATCGTGGAACCAGAACCATCCAGATCCTACTCCACCTCTCCGTGGTGCCTCCAGTAACAGACTAACCTGTCTAGTCTGGCCATGCGAGTAGGAATCGAAAGGAAGACAACCAGGTTCTCAAAAACAACATACTGAAGTCGGATGTGTTGGACCGAAATGCGCAAATATCACAGTTTTACTGCAAACCACAACACACCGCAGACACGCCCACGTAACGTCATCTTAAGGGCGGATGATGAAAAGATGTATTCCTTTAGTTCTCGAGCGAACGCAAGCAATCAAGCATATTGAAAGTAACATATAGAGAGACAGTTCTCTAATACGGAAGAGGTGATGAATAACACAGCAAATAAGTTTCAATCATTCTCTCTCTCTCTCTCTCTCTCTCTCTCTCTCTGCGATCAAGTCTCAATCAGAGTAGGATTCCAGACTCTCTTATGAAGTCAGCTGTCAGTTGAACAATCATTCTATTGAGGGTAATAGAGCAAACGTGATACGGTCATCATTTCAGTTGATACGTTTCCGTCCTGTGACATTTTGCTTTCTAGATAGGTGACGTGGTGAACATTTGTAGGAGTTCTTTTTTGAATGAGTTTTATGTCAGTGGTCGTGTCAATGAATTACATAGTTTATTTGTTTGTTTTGTTTTTTTCAATTATTTAGTCGTCCCCCCCCCCCCACCACCACAGTGATCCATGTCAGTTGTTGCAATTTGATGTTTCCTTTCTTAGGGAGTTTTACTATGACGCCATCGTTACATTGTTGTGGATGAGATTCATTGTCTTAGATTTTTATTAAATGGCGGTAGCAATAACGGGAGTAATAACGGTAGCTATAACGGGAGTAATAACGGTAGCTATAACGGGAGTAATAACGGTAGCTATAACGGGAGTAATAACGGTAGCTATAACAGTATCTATAACGGTAGCAATAACGGGAGTAATAACGGGAGTAATAACGGTAGCTATAACGGGAGTAATAACGGTAGCAATAACGGGAGTAATAACGGTAGCTATAACGGTAGCAATAACGGGAGTAATAACGGTAGCTATAACGGGAGTAATAACGGTAGCAATAACGGGAGTAATAACGGTAGCTATAACTGGAGTAATAACGGTAGCTATAATGGTAGCAATAACGGTAGCTATAATGGTAGCAATAACGGGAGTAATAACGGTAGCAATAACGGAGTAATAACGATAGCAATAACGGGAGTAATAACGGTAGCTATAACGGGAGTAATAACGGTAGCAATAACGGGAGTAATAACGGTAGCTATAACGGTAGCTATAACGGTAGCTATAACGGGAGTAATAACGGTAGCAATAACGGTAGCAATAACGGGAGTAATAACGGTAGCTATAACGGCAGTAATAACGGTAGCTATAACGGTAGCTATAACGGTAGCAATAACGTGAGTAATAACGGTAGCTATAACGGGAGTAATAACGGTAGCTATAACGGGAGTAATAACGGTAGCAATAACGAGAGTAATAACGGTAGCTATAACGAGAGTAATAACGGTAGTAATAACGAGAGTAATAACGGTAGCTATAACGAGAGTAATAACGGTAGCAATAACGAGAGTAATAACGGTAGCAATAACGAGAGTAATAACAGTAGCTATAACGGGGGTAATAACGGTAGCAATAACGAGAGTAATAACGGTAGATATAACGGGAGTAATAACGGAAGCTATAACGGGAGTAATAACGGTAGCTATAACGGGAGTAATAACGGTAGCTATAACTGGAGTAATAACGGTAGCTATAACGGGAGTAATAACGGTAGCTATAACTGGAGTAATAACGGTAGCTATATCGGGAGTAATAACGGTAGCTATAATGGGAGTAATAACGGTAGCTATAACGGGAGTAATAACGGTAGCTATAACGGTAGCTATAACGGTCTTCTCTGCTGCTTGTGCCATTTCCCATGACATTCCGTCTTCGCCAGCTGCTTTGTTGTTCTATCTATAATGTATCGATGGTCTGCTTAATTTCTTGAAGTGTGAACTTCTCACAGGATCTATCCAATGGAGGACTAATTTCTTCTTCGTCTAGACCAGGGGCACCTAACCGTTGCGGTATATTTATTATTTCTTTAAAGTGTTCTATACATTTCTGGCTCTGTTCATCTTTGCTAACAATAATCTGCCAGTTCTACCTTTGACAGCGATGTTCGCTGATGGTGGATGGTGACATAATTGTTTCATGATACGGTGCAGGGTCTTGTCTGTTTCCACTTGTTACTACTAGTTTAGCTTCTGAGTCTAAGTTGTTGAAATCTTGTTTGTTTTTTCTGCGCACAGGTCTTAACTTCTTCGCTTAGTTGAGTGTGCATTTGCTTGTATAATATTAAGAAGTAGTATTTGTTGCCAGCAGTTTCAATTTAGCTTGTTTCCTGTCTTGAATTTTCATCCAGGTGTTTTCACCTATCTATTTCTTCTTTGTTATTCTTTCTAAGTCTGTAACTGTGTTAGCTGCAACAGATCGACCTGTTCAGAGAGAGCAATTTTGGAAAGTTATTATCCCTTCCGTTAGCAGACACGGCACTTGATGATAGTGGTAATAATGAAACATCATCCAATCATAGACCGGTATGATGAAAACACTTCATCTACTCAGGACACACTCGTTCAATAACCTCTGAGACACACATGTCTCCTTCATCCATACTCTCTTTACCATCATCAAGTGTTCTGGGGTTGGTGACTATATTTCTCTACAACTTTCTGGCTCAGTAATTGCTATTCATCGCAGCTGTTGACCTTCTACCATTCCATCATCTTGAGCGAAAATTATACGGGAGTACACCAGTAAACATCCACGAATAATAAGAGACAGCTCGGGCCAGACGAAAGTCAAAGACGCGTCATCAAACTCATTGTTTTTGGCTCTTTAGATACGTAAACTAACGCAAACTGTCAGCTCATTACTCCATGCTCATATATCATTTATCTTTATGATTACCATAATCAGGTCGCATGTCCTTTGCCTTTCTGAAAGAATCGTTGTCTCTAGCCAGAGCTCCAACTTCTTCTGTTGTCATGTTCAAGGTCTCCTTAATATCTTGAAACGGTAATCGCAATGGTTCTCTCAACCGGCCGTGCGCAAATCTTACGGTCTGCTGTTTGATTTGCGACGGGGAAAATTTGACGACTGACTGTGTGTCTATATGTTCGGAATTGGAGTCATCAACGATGACCTAACATCATCAAGTGCTACAACGATCATCATTTTCAAGAGGACGCGACTTACGGTATATGGGGATAGGCGGCGGGAACAGTTGGAGGCTGTGCATGAAAAGTGTTCCTTGTTGCAGTTTCCTCATATTCCAAGTCGCTTGTCTGTGTTAGTCACCTCTAGTGACTCGGGCAGATGGTGTTCGTAAACCTGGGAAGGCCGACCATCTAAGGGCAGAATCCCCCTACAGAAAGATCATCTGCTGCCTTGCAGGAAGATTGGGGACAATCAAAGGCTAAGAAAAGCAAACCTGAATAAATGCTGGCTGAAATAGGATGCACTGGGCCACTGGCGCAGAACACAGTTCAACGTTTTAACAGGTATTCAATCGGAGTGGAGCTAACAGGCTTAAACAGACAGCTGTCTTCGTGCGAGAGTCTGGAGTCCTACTCTGATTGAGTCCTGATCGCAGAGAGAGATATATATCTTGAAACTACATTCTTCTTGGTCTGTTCCTGATGCGTCGCCCAGGAACCATGCCTTCCATTATTGTTATTTCCAGCCCGCCGTGTCTTTTGACGCGACCATAGAATTTGAACTTCCTCTGTAGAATGGTTTGTGTAAACCAGCTCCTATTAATGTTTGAATCTTTTGATATGTCTTCATTGCTCTTTTTCGTTACCAATGTATCTTAATGATTTTTCTGTAGCATCTTGTTTCGAATGAATCGATTTTCTTCCTTGCTGTTTGCGAGATTATCCATTATTCACAACCACAAGTTGCTATCGGAAGGAAACTTGTTCTAGTATTTTTAATGTTACTACCTTACCTGTATTGTGCCACATGTTCTTCATGGCGTTAATATTTGTTGCTACTGCTAATCTTTTTTTTTTTTTTTAATCTCTTTCTGGGAGTCTCAATTGTTAGTTGCTACAGATCCCAGATATATTTTGTTACAATTTCAAGTTCTTTACTGTTGATGATGATTTTGGGTTGACTTTTTGTTTTATCAACAATGGACATTATCATATTGTTCTGTTTGTTTAGATAGAGGTTTTGATCTTAATTACATTTTTAGCACACTCAATTGTCTCTGTTAATCCATCTGCACTGTTTGAGAGGAGGACCTTGTAATCAGCTTATCTGAGTTCTGGAATTATGTTGCCATTTAATGTGAAAGGGTCGAACTTCACAAATCTGTCATCGTTTCTGACATTTCTCACGATGTTCTCTTAGGATTACTAGATGATAACATGAACATTTCTTTTGAAAAAAGCCGGACATTTTATTGGAAAAAAAAGGATATTTTATTGGAAAAAGAAGGATATTTTATTGGAAAAAGAAGGATATTTTATTGGAAAAAGAAGGATATTTCTCACAAAAACTATGAATATGTCAATGTGACGCTTATCTTCAGTACTTTATTTAACAAGATGAAAAGCAGGACGTTCGATAAAATCCTGACGTCTGGTAATCCTAATTATGTTTGTCTCCCTTCCCAGAGCCTTCCCTAATAATAAATAATAGTTGAATTTGTCATTATAAGTTTCATTCTTTTTAGTTATCGTGTAAATTTTTATGTCTGACACTAAGGTTTTTCCACCAATTTTCTCCCATTTTTTACGTTCTCCAGATATTTCACTCCCTGTACATAGCTAACGAGTGACTGCGGTTTCTTTCTGTTATTTTTCTACCTTTCAGCTCCATGTGGAGCATAGGTCTTCAACAAACACTTTCCATGCCGTTTCTTGCCATTCTTTTAAGATCATTCCGTGTCTTCCCCATCATCTTCATCTCTGCTACCATCTGTCTTCTCCACGAATATTTTGGTCTTCCTTTTTGTCTTTTTGCTTGGGGATTCCAAAAAAGGGTCTGCTGTGTAACACTCTTACTTAGCTTCCGCAATATGTGTCCTATCCAGCGCCATCGTCTTCGCTATATCTTTGTATCCATTGGTATTTGACTGGTACATTTCCATTATTCTATGTTAGTAATTTTGTCCTGCCATTTCCATCCTTTTGTTCTGCGCAACATCCATTAATGAAGGTATGTATCTTCATGATTGTCATTTTTTTTTATTCTCCATGTTTCAAAACCATATAATAGGACTGACTTAACTTTGGAGTTGACAATTTTTATTTTTGTATTTAACCTAATTTCTTTATTGAATTGTTACGTGTTTCCCAGTGCATTAGTAATTATAACTCAATATCTATCTATCTATTGACCTTTCGAGCCGTAACCGGCCCATAGGGCGTAGACCAAGATACACCTTCTCCTATATGAATTTTTGTTCTAGCAGTTTTCTTTTAAAGATATTTTATCAAATCTCGCCATCTGTCTCTGTTCTGTGCAAGCAGTTCTATCTCATTGAGGGAGCCGATTCCTGCTGCTCTTGCCTCTCTCATCAGAGAGTTATTATTATAACTCAATAACTCAATAGTAATTGTAAATTCTTTCTGTTATTATTCTGTAAGTAAAGTGATAACTCCCTCCACGATTGAAGGCTTAAAACGAATATGGTTTGGTGTCTGCAGTATTTATACATAATAAAAGGTGACCTTGTCAGAATCAAATCAGATCGACCCACTTTCCAGGAAATAACTCTTTAATACCCACTTAGGCTGTGTGATCTCCGAAGTCGTGTGGCTCTGAAAAAAAAGAATCGGAAAATATGGAACTGAACTGGAAATCTGTGATGAGTGAGCACACTAATTACTGAACAACAACAGTTTTGGGTGTTGGTATTGAGTGAGCACACTAATTACTGAACCACAACAGTTTTTGGTGCTGGTAATGAGTGAGCACACTAATTACTGAACCACAACAGCTTTTGGTGTTGGTAATGAGTGAGCACACTAATTACTGAACCACAACAGTTTTTGGTGTTGGTAATGAGTGAGCACACTAACTACTGAACCACAACAGTTTTGGGTGTTGGTAATGAGTGAGCACACTAATTACTGAACCACAACAGCTTTTTGTGTTGGTAATGAGTGAGCACACTAATTACTGAACCACAACAGTTTTTGGGGTTGGTAATGAGTGAGCATACTAATTACTGAACCACAATAGTTTTTGGTGCTGGTAATGAGTGAGCACACTAATTACTGAAGCAAAACAGTTTTTGGTGTTGGTAATGAGTGAGCACACTAATTACTGAACCACAACAGTTTTAGGTGTTGGTAATGAGTGAGCACACTAATTACTGAACCACAACAGTTTTTGGTGTTGGTAATGAGTGAGCACACTAATTACTGAACCACAACAGTTTTGGTGCTGGTATTGAGTGAGCACACTAATTACTGAACCACAACAGTTTTGGTGTTGGTAATGAGTGAGCACACTAATTACTGAACCACAACAGTTTTTGGTGCTGGTAATGAGTGAGCACACTAACTACTGAACCACAACAGTTTTTGGTGTTGGTAATGAGTGAGCACACTAATTACTGAACCACAACAGTTTTTGGTGCTGGTAATGAGTGAGCACACTAATTACTGAACCACAACAGTTTTTGGTGTTGGTAATGAGTGAGCACACTAATTACTGAACCACAACAGTTTTGGTGCTGGTATTGAGTGAGCACACTAATTACTGAACCACAACAGTTTTTGGGGTTGGTAATGAGTGAGCACACTAATTACTGAACCACAACAGTTTTTGGTGCTGGTAATGAGTGAGCACACTAACTACTGAACCACAACAGTTTTTGGTGTTGGTAATGAGTGAGCACACTAATTACTGAACCACAACAGTTTTTGGTGTTGGTAATGAGTGAGCACACTAATTACTGAACCACAACAGTTTTTGGGGTTGGTAATGAGTGAGCACACTAATTACTGAACCACAACAGTTTTGGTGCTGGTATTGAGTGAGCACACTAATTACTGAACCACAACAGTTTTGGTGCTGGTATTGAGTGAGCACACTAATTACTGAACCACAACAGTTTTTGGTGCTGGTAATGAGTGAGCACACTAACTACTGAACCACAACAGTTTTTGGTGTTGGTAATGAGTGAGCACACTAATTACTGAACCACAACAGTTTTTGGGGTTGGTAATGAGTGAGCACACTAATTACTGAACCACAACAGTTTTGGGTGTTGGTAATGAGTGAGCACACTAATTACTGAACCACAACAGCTTTTTGTGTTGGTAATGAGTGAGCACACTAATTACTGAACCACAACAGTTTTTGGTGTTGGTAATGAGTGAGCACACTAATTACTGAACCACAACAGTTTTTGGGGTTGGTAATGAGTGAGCACACTAATTACTGAACCAAAACAGTTTTTTGTGCTGGTAATGAGTGAGCACACTAATTACTGAACCACAACAGTTTTTGGTGTTGGTAATGAGTGAGCACACTAATTACTTAACCACAACAGTTTTGGGTGCTGGTAATGAGTGAGCACACTAATTACTGAACCACAACAGCTTTTGGTGTTGGTAATGAGTGAGCACACTAATTACTGAACCACAACAGTTTTTGGTGCTGGTAATGAGTGAGCACACTAATTACTGAACCACAACAGTTTTTGGTGTTGGTAATGAGTGAGCACACTAATTACTGAACCACAACAGTTTTGGGGGTTGGTAGTGAGTGATCACACTAATTACTGAACCACAACAGTTTTTGGTGCTGGTAGTGAGTGAGCACACTAATTACTGAACCACAACAGTTTTTGGTGTTGGTAATGAGTGAGCACACTAATTACTGAACCACAACAGCTTTTGGTGCTGGTAATGAGTGAGCACACTAATTACTGAACCACAACAGTTTTAGGTGTTGGTAATGAGTGAGCACACTAATTACTGAACCACAACAGTTTTGGGGTTGGTAGTGAGTGATCACACTAATTACTGAACCACAACAGTTTTTGGTGCTGGTAGTGAGTGAGCACACTAATTACTGAACCACAACAGTTTTGGGTGTTGGTAATGAGTGAGCACACTAATTACTGAACCACAACAGCTTTTTGTGTTGGTAATGAGTGAGCACACTAATTACTGAACCACAACAGTTTTTGGTGTTGGTAATGAGTGAGCACACTAATTACTGAACCACAACAGTTTTAGGTGTTGGTAATGAGTGAGCACACTAATTACTGAACCAAAACAGTTTTTGGTGCTGGTAATGAGTGAGCACACTAATTACTGAACCACAACAGTTTTTGGTGTTGGTAATTGGCAAAAAAATTCAATGAAGTAATTGTGCCCTCGCCAGTATCAATTACTTGAATTGACCGCACATACACTCTCCTTTTCTTTCCCTCCCTCCCTCTCTCTCCCCATCTCGCTACCTCCCTCTCTCTCTCTCTTTCTCTCTTTCTCTCTTTCTCTCTCTGCGTGCATATGTGTGTAATAAATGGTTAGATGTTGATATATAAATGTTCTAACCTGCATTATTGAGTTATTGAGTTATTTGCGGGTCATCATCATTGCACTCCGAACATGTCCATAGGTGCTCAGATCCCCTCCTCAGCAATTCCCGCAGTGTCCAGCGACTGAAGACTCCAGTTCTGTGTTGGTTAATTAGTATTCTTACACGGCCACTAAGTTTCTCGTTTCTGGCTGCGCCCATCTTAACTCCCATCTCTTTCATTCCAAGGAGTGACATGGATTCATGGTTGTCGAAGTCCTGTGCCCTTCCCACATCTCGGAGAGCATTGATGTTGTCCACCCAATCCATTGGTTGACCGTCCTCAACGATAGCGCAGCTAATCAACCTGTCCGCTATTTCCTTTCCCCGTACTCCCGCATGTCCTGGGACGTAGACAAAGGTGACCTTACGTATTTTTGACTTCTGTAATGACTCTACTCATTGCATGCGTACAGAGCCCGCCTCTACTTTTCTTATCATGCTCATCGAATCGCTCAGTATGCAGATGTAGGTGTAGTCTTGTAACTGCTCAGATGAATGCCATGGTCACTGCCATCACTTCCATCGTCATGCTACTCGTGATCATAATATATGAACCACTATCTTTGACTATTCTTCCTGCCGAGCGTGCTGTAAATACCCATTCCCTCTTTTTTTGTCGTATAACGGATCTGTCTGTATAGAATACTGCATCTTTCCCATCAGTTTTATCCCAGATGAGACCGTTGACCTTCGCATTGACCACGACAAAATTCTGCTCCCTCCATTTCCTGTCGATTGTGACAATACACGAGAATGTGCCCATGAATGACGTAAGTATAAACATCCACTAGTCGTCAGTGTTGGTAAGCTCACAGGCCTGTTTGATGCCATCTTCTGCTCGGCTTAATTGTATTAATGATCTTTATTACTGCACTTTAACGGTGAAAGTTATCACTCACTTCTCTTTTCTGATAACACAGACATATATCTGCACGAATTTCATAACAACGACGATACCCCGATTTATGCTTTTCCATAGTGGGTGTGTAAGAAGACTAACTGGAGTCGTCAGTCGCTGGACACTTCGAGACTTGCTGAGTAGGGGATCTGAGCACCTATGGACATGTTCAGAGTGCAATGATGATGACCCGCTAATAACTCAATAACTCAATTTTTTTCCAGAAAGAAGCTGAAATAATTTTGATACGGGCAGGTCACATGAATAAATGGAGAAGAAAAGTCATGGAAATAATTAATTTGGTCTAGACTGGAGAGAAGCCGAGATAATATCCAAGAATACGAATGGCCGGATAAACCTTGTCGGTGGCCTATACTCCAAACCAATCTAAAGGGCTTTAGTTAATTGAAGAGCATTTCACAAATCTAAGATCTGACCAGAACTATTTTACGGGCAATAATTAAAGGTGGAAGGTAAACAGGTGAGAAGAATGAAGTCATTACAATCATTATCGGGTGCCATGTCGGTTGGCGTAGACGGTCGTCTCTCTCCGCATCTCTCGGTCCTTCATTTATGTCATAATTTCAGTCGGTGATGTTTTATGTATATATTTTAAAGAGGCAGACCAAGACTAACATGGGCGAATAACATCAAAAGACGGACAAGTCATACTATGACAACTTACACCATCAAAGCAAGAGTCAAAGCGGAATGGCGCTCCGTGATAGCCAACCTTCGACGCGGAGACGGCACTCAGTGATGATGATGATCTTTTATTATGCCATTTGAATAAGCTGTTCAGTATGAAGAACTTGATGTTAAAAAACCAGGCGACAGATCATTTCAACGAGTTCAAAACTGGCACACTTAAGGAAGAACAGAGAAGGCTTGTGATAAACGTTTCATGTTGGCGCAAAAATGGATAGGGAAAAAGGGGGGGGGGGGGGTAAAGCTAGGGATTAAACAGTCAGTTAATATTAGTTCATTATTGATATGAGTTGTACTTTTTTTTTTTTTTTTTTTTTTTTGGCTAACTCTTTAGATTCGGGTAGCGGTATTCAGCCTACTTGATACAGTTATACATTTAAGTTATTTTGGTAGGATGTACCATCTACATCCATCTATAGTGTTAAGGCCAGCGGGCAGAGAAGGATACTCCCCCCTCCCCCCACACACACAACAAACGGTACGTCCTTAGCTATGTGAGCTCACGACGACTTTCCTATCCAAAACCGCCGCTCTTCGCAATGCTGGGAAACGGCTCAAAATTGGGGTAATTTCTTTCTACCCGCTGACCCTACTACTATAGATATGGATATGTGCCATCCTTTAAACCCTAAACTGTATCTTCTATGTTATATTTGACTGCGATTGCCATTCATAAATGTAGTGAAAGCTCATATTCTTGTTCATGTCTATAATAATATGTATATATACTATAATGCTTTCAGGTGAAATTGATATAAGATATTAAAACACTACATGTATTACATATATTACATACATTCATACATAATATATATATATATATATATATATATATATATATATATATATATATATATATATATATATATATATATATATAAATGGGGGACTGGTTGGTCTCGAGGCAAGACGCCGGCCTCGAGACAGAGAGGTTGTGGGTTCAAATCACGGCTTCACCGGTTGGAATTTCTCTCTGCGGCAACCACCCCTGGTCTCAGCAGCGAGGCCCGGCTTGAAACGTCAATTACTCATGGATGGAAAAAAATATGAGTACCTCCGAAGACGGAGTTATCTGCCTGTGCGGCGAGGGACCCCTGTGCACACGGCCGCCAGGGGAAAAAGGATTAACACGCAACATTCAGTTCCTAGTCTCTTGAGGATGATGATGATGATATATATATATATATCATCATCATCATCATCAAGTACCGGGCCTACTGGCGTAGGTGATCATGTTTCTCCACAACTTTCGATCTCGGCAGCTATTTATCATTTCTGTTGTTGAACTTCTGCCAAGCCATTCTCTTAAGCTGTCTGTTATTTTTTCTCTTCGCTTCCCTCTATCTCTTCGTCCCTCAATTTTTCTAGTTGTTACAATATATTCCAGTTGTTCTCTACTCATTACATTGCCAAAAAATGATGATTGTCTCTTCCTAATATTGGAAATTAGCTCTCTTTTTGCTTTGACCTCTCTCAGAACATCTTCATTACTCTTCTTAGCTGTCCATGGTACTCTCAACATTATTCTGTAAAACTACATTTGTACAGACTCCAGTGGTTTCCTTGTCTGTTGTCCTATGTCCGTGATTCGCATCATGGAACGAATGATTCCATTTTTTCCATGTCATGACACCAAGCTATCTAGTATTTTCTCTCTTTATCTTCCGCGATCTGAAAGTATGCATTGCATTAATATCTTCTCTAAGCCATTATGTCGTTTTACATGACCAAAGTATTTTATTTTTCTCATTTTTACGTTCTTTATCAGTCAATATTCTGGGATTTTATAGACGGTTACAAAAAGATACATTTGAGATAACAGTAACTTTATTAAACACAGATATGCTCCTAATATAAAGGCATGTGTTCTAAGCATGCGCAGAACATATAAAAATGTTCACGGAAGGTTTCCTTTCTGAATCACTATTCTTACATAGCCATCTTTATCTACAGAGATGGCTGCGATTCATAACACCAAAAGTCAAGTTTACTCTGATAATGTCTCTATTTTTGTGTAAACTTTCGCCTGTCAGCAATTTTGATTGCTTAATTTTCAATCATCGTCATCATCATTGAGTGCCGTCTCCGCATCGAAGGTTGGCTACCATGGAGCGCCATTCCACACTCTCTTGCTCTGATGGTGCAGATTGCCATAGGCTGACTTGTCCATCTTTTGATGTTACTCGTCCATGTTAGTCTTGGTCTGCCTCTGCCTCTTTTACCTTGTATTTTCCCTTCCAATATTACTTTTATTAGACTGTTGTGTCTTTTAACATGACCAAAAAATTTCATTTGTCTTGCTCTAATTGTGTTTAGTAGTTCTTTCTTCATTTTTAGTTGTTTTAAAACTTCCTCGTTTGTTTTCTTTTCTTTCCACCCAATTCTACATATTCTTCTATAAATCCACATTTCAAAGGCTTCAATTTTCTGTTCTGTTTTCTGGTCTAATGTCCATGTTTCTGCACCATACAGGAATATTGAGAAGATGTAACATTTTGCTATTCTTAGTTTTAGCCCTGGTGTTATTTGTTTTGATGTTAGTATATTTTCATGACATTGAAATTACTTTTTGCCATTCCTATTCTTTTATTTATTTCAGTTGTACATTTTCCATCACTGGTTATAGTATGTCCCAGGTAGTTGTAGCCCTGGACTGTCTCCAGATGTATTCCTTTAACTTTGATATTTAATTGTAGGTCTTGTAAATTTTCTTTGTTCATGATCATAGTTTTAGTCTTTTTGATATTCATTTCTAGTCCATATTTTTTGCTTGTCATCCAATTATCAATGTTATTGTCAATTGTTATCCAATTTTCAATGGATTATTTAAATTTGTAAACCTGTCTTTTCATACATTTTTCCATTTCTGGCACGATATGACAGAAGAATAAAGGCCGCATGCCCAGTTCAGTTGCCATTATGTATTCAGGTCCGATTTTCTTTTTAACCCCACTACCGACTTTTGTATAATTGCTACCAAGAAGCACGCAAATGAAAGGAAGTTGGCAACCTCTGCTATTCAAAGCCACGCCTCTTTCTTTTGTGCTATATATAATCTCGTACTTTTATTTAATTGCAGTAAAGAGTTACCTTCCGTTAGACGCACGTGACCTCAGAAGGAACAGAAAGAGGTTGAGCTATTGTTGTCAAGGTATATATGTAAGCGTATGTGTGTGTGGGTGGAAAAAAGGGGGGGGGGCGGTGCTGCCATTGTGGGCAATTAAACCACTGAGAAATAATCCCCAGTCCATTTATTATATATTGTGCTTGCTTGCTTGCGTTCGCCTGATGACTAAAGTACTCTAGAGTATTCGTAAACTGTAGAATTCCTCTTCGTCATCCGTCCTTAAAAGAACGTTAAGTGGGCGTGGGTGCGTTGTGTTGTGGTTTGCAGTATAACTGTTATATTTGCACCTTTCGGCCCAACACATCCGACTTCAGCACGACATTTTTGAGTACCGGGTTGTCTTCCCTCTTCGATCCCTGCTCGCTTGGTCAGTCTAGACAGGTTAGTCTGTTACTGGAGGCACCACGGAGAGGTGGAGCAGGGTGTGGATGGTTCTGGTTCACCGATCCTGGCGCAAGCCATCAGCTGTGGGTCGCTGACAACTTCCAGCTCTGGTGCTGGGAGGCGCGCCTTCGTTCGCCTCCATATAAAGTTTACACAAAAATCGAGACATCATATAGTTAGTTATCTATACGGGGACACATTTTTTGTTGTGTGATATCATCATCATCATCATCAAGTACCGGGCCTGCTGGCGTAGGTGATCACGTCTCTCCTCAATTT